>JAKWBJ010000269.1:0-210000 GCA_023159175.1 Wohlfahrtia magnifica
TATAGTGGAAGGTACAACATTCCAAAGATGAATTGCCGTTACGAAGAATTGCCAATTAGTAATTAGTGTGCATTATCTGACCTGTGTAATATTTCTTGTTCTTCCGGAACGACTGAACCACAGAAGGCAAAACAGGTAGTTTGGCTCTCGAGTAGTTATAATATTATGTAGAAAAATCAATGTTATTATTTTCATTAAGTTATCAAATTCGACCCAGTATATTCTCTTTGAGTAAGGGCTGATATGTACGTAACTTCCACGCGTCTGAAGTCCAAACACATATCTTGTAATATTGCTTTAAGTTACGTTTAATTTTATTCTACTATTTGCATCACAGTTTGAGAAAATTTTACTTCCGTAGGTTAAAATTGGAATAAGAATTGTTTTTACCCGAACTTGAAAGAGTATCAGTAACTATTCTTTGTATATTCTTTCGAGCCCGTGCTGTAAAAAGGGTCCTTGCAAATCTCAACGTTAACAAGTCTTCTGGGTCGGATGGCATACCAGCATTGGTCCTGAAGTAGTGCTCTTCGACGCTTGCGCGTCCATTAGCTCACCTTGTCAGTGCGTGATATTTCATATTTCAGGATAAACTTTCTTCTTCTCACTTCTAATTCTGCCTAGTCTTTTGTGGATGACAGCAACATATGTCACTCATATTCTTTTGATCGCTGGCCGAGCCGTTTGGAGATTGGAGCGAGAAGGATGAATATGAACGACACACTCACAAGTGAAAATTCCCGAGTGGGGTCGTGAGAACAGGGTCGATTTTAATGCACGCAAGACTCAATGTTGGTTTTTAACACACAGACGTGGTGGTGTGTTGTTATCTGTGTCCATGGGTAATGCGTATATTGGGAAATCAGATGCTCTTGTTGTTCTGGGCATGAGAATTCACTGTGACATTCGTTGGAATGATCACGTATTTCGAGGGTCGAAAGAAGCATTCAAGTGCCTTGGTTTTTTAAGACGGTGCAAGAAATACTTCACTCCATCTGATCTCCTTAATATTTACAAGACCTTTATCTGACCCAAAATGGAATACAACTCTCATGTATAGTCGATTTAGGAGTTTCTCGACCGTGTGCAGGAGAGGGCGAATATGCTTATTAATGATGGTAGGGTTGCCAACTCTATCTATTGTTCTATCAGTACTATAACGGAATGTATTCTGACGAAGTTGAGGAACAAATTCCTGGTAATCATATATTCTTACGTAGTTCTCGTATTTCTCGTAGAGCGCATCCCTTTGTAGTTGATTGTTCAGTGAATCGCACAACGCATTATAGGGAGAATTCGTTCTTTGGTCACACTGTTCGGTTATGGAACAATCTTCCAGCGAAAGTACTCCCTGCCACTTACGACATGTGTAAATTCAAATCTAACATCCATAAACACTACTCCCTCTGTCCTCCTTCTCACAACCTATTTTCCTAGTACCAGCACAATGCACTGCATGAATAGAGGACATCCCCTGGGTGCTGGTCTTATGTAGAAAAAAAAAAATAGTAGCCTAATAGAAAATGGTGTACAATGTTGTGTTGACCACAGAGTTCGTAACAAACACTTGTAACATGGTCTGACAAAGTGGTTGGCTGGTTGTTTACATGTATGCATGGCACTTCAGTTACACGAAGCGATCGTTTGTGGAGAGGAATATTTTGGATTTTCTTGGATTAAGGCTTAGACCATTAACAGAATCCCAAAACAAAACTCTCTTCAAATCGTCGTTTAGCTTTTCTATAGTATTACTATACCTGTACTTATATATAATACTGGTCTACAGCAAAAAACGCCTTTAAATAAAACTATATGGAATATAATGATTTTGATGCGCTGTATTCAAATCCGTTTTCAGTTTTTTTTTCCATCGGGCAGAAGTTTTTTTAATGGGCGTGGCAAATTTTTCGCCCAGAATATGGTTGTTATATCAATATATTTCATCATAACTTGAAAACGACTTGACCGATTTTAATACTAGTACCACCAAACGTTTAGGAATAGAATTTCCTATAAATCACCTATACAAATTTTGGATATTAAGCACTTAAAATAAAGCTTGAAAGGTTGAGAATAAAAGAAGCTATATATCATGAACATCGGTTCACTATTGCTGTTTTTTTTTTTTAAATTAAATGCAGGTACCTAACTTTGACCAAAATTAGCGAAAAAAATGTCTTGCAAAATTAGAGGAATTTTTTCTTTCTTTTGTTTCCAAGAAGTTATATAAAAATATTAAAATATAATTTTTACATTAAGGCATTTATTTTAAAGCCAAATTAGAAAATAAATTTGTAATACATTATTAGGCAACACAAACATAATGAAAGGAAATGTCTGGTAGGAAACAATACATAGGCATATATGTATGTTTTTCTTTGATGAATCAATGAGGAGTCGCTATTCCTCAAACTTTTCAGGAAAACCCAGCTTTCGTAAAAGTCCGCATCATCACAAACTACTAAATCGCCATCTTTGCTAAAATAGGCCAGAAAATCTTATTGTCTATATCGAAAATATGAGACTTTCGTGATCTTATCTAACAAATCCCATTGCTGTAATCTTGACGCAAGAAGTTCTAACTTTGATTTTGAGATTTCTAAGTTTTGCACAAGATGATTCAGGTCAGACTGGTTTATATATTTAGGTTTTCTGAATGGACTTCTATATGCAGATGAAGAGGACCTACAGACGAACAGAAAAACATATTCTTTATTAACCATTTCGTGACGCTTAAGAAGCATTTGAAGTAAGAAATATTATTATTACGACGAACTGGTCGTCGGGCAGTGAAATGTTCGGATATATGATTTTGTTCTTATTTTTTCTCGTATATCCACGTGTAGCGGTCATGCAGAAATAACAATCATGTTAGTGATTTTGTGGTTCTATCGTCGTCAAGACAGCCTTTTAAAGCTCTTGCACAAGTATTACAACATATTTTTAGCAGCCATTATTTTTTCCTTTCATCGGTGGTCCAAAGTATTGTTTATAAGCATTCTTAATTTGGAAGTTATTGTATGGGGTTTGATTTTAGAGTTAATTCCCCACAGATGTTGCAAAACAAATCTGGAGAATTTTTGCAAGTCCAAGCCCTTGACGTACTATAATCTAAAACAAAAATCCATTATAAATAAGCTAACTCTATTTATAAATTTTGTAAAACACTTACCATAATAAAAAAATATAAAACGGAAATAGTCCTTAGAGTACTTTTCAATATTAACTTTTGGTTTTGACAAAATCAAATATCGGAAAGGATTTATCTTTTTGGTTTCGCAGACTAGTGTTGAATGATGAAAAAATTGTGTTATCTTTCTTAAAAGTGCATTTTGTACTGGATTCCTTACCACAATAATATAAAATCTTATTCGTAGAATGTTTTTGACTTACCATAGCCATAAAAAATGAACCCTTTACTTTTGTCCAAGTTAGGCACCTGCCTTTATGGGCTATTTTACTTTCAATCCTACACCTGGCTTTCATTAAAATGTTTAAAATGTAATATTTATATTCTAAGATTTTTATTTAAATTTTTGGAAATGAAAGAAAAATATGTCTACTAATATTGCAAGAAAAAAATTTTCCGCTAATTTTGCAAGAAAACCTTTTTTCGCTAATTTTGGTCAAAGTTAGGTACTTGCTTTTAATTTTGTATAAAATCAGCAATATTCAACAGATTTTCATGATTTTTATTTTATTCTCAACATTTTTAGCTTTAATTTAAGTGTTTAACATCTACAATTTTCATTTTGAAAAAAAAAATTGCTCTAATTTTGTTGGAAAAATTTTTTTTTCGCAGCTAAGTTGTAAATAACTCCGAAACAGCTGAAATTACAAAAAGATGTTGTTCAGGTGATTTATAGGAAATTTTGTTCCTAAACGTTTGGTGGTACTAAGATCGATCAAGTCAAGTGGTGATACTTGCATTAAACTCGGTTAAATCGTTTTCAAGTTATGATGAAATATATTGACATAACTACCATATTCTGGGTGAAAAGTTTGCCACGCCCATGAAAAAATTTGAGCCCGATTGAAAAAAACTGAAATCGGATTTGAACTTAGCGCATCAAAATCATTATATTTCATAGTTTTATTTAAAGCCGAAAAAATTTTTTGTTTTTTGTTGGTCTGGTGAATCGTTGGAGTAAATTTAAAAAAGAAGATGACCAATGATTGAGTATTGTGGTACACCTTTGACGACGGGAAGAAGGTTTGTAGTTGACGAAGTGTTTCTATCGACGTATTGTTCTCGGCCGTATAAGTGTGACCGTATCAAATATGCGGATGTTAAATAAAAATGCTTCATTCTCTGTAGTTTTTGAATCAATATCGTGTGATCTACTGTGTCAAATGCCTCTGAGTGGTCCAACAATACTAACAATGTCGTATGTCCACAATCAAGTCCTTTCCAAGATCTTCAGAACGTTAATGAGTGCAGTCACACAACTGAGCTTTGTGTGAAAACCAGATTGTTTACTAGAGGGTAAGTAGTTGGCATTTAGATATTGTGTTATTTGCCTGTGAAGCAATTTTTCATAAGCTTTCGACAAGTACTAAAGATTAGCGATGGGCCTATATTCGCGGGAAGATTTCGGTATTGGTATCACTTTTGCCTGTTTCCAACTTTTAAGATAAAAGCTTTTAGTTATTAATTTATTAAAAATATGGGTTGTTATTGGCAAGAGATTTTGAAGTAAAAGTTTAAAGCATTTAGGATAGATACCATCAACACCTGTCGCATTTGATTTCATTGCTAGACAACTTAAGAGTACAACTTCCTGGGTAACACATTTGAAACTAATCTCGGGTACTGTCTCAATTTAAAAATTATTATAAAACAAATGATCTGCTAGTGGCATTGGTACATTAAAATTAAATTTATAGCATTTGGATCTTTGTCCGGGGTTTCGTTCATGTTCCTTTTAGATTGAGTAATTCTGATATCCCTGATGGTCTTCGAAGTGTCGCATGTACTGGCCGCATTCGCAAATTTACAAGCATAAAATGATGACTTAGCTTGTCTTATGGTTTTATTAACATTTTTTCTAGCCGCACGATAGCCATTATAAATTTCACTTGTTTTATAACGCTTCCATCGAAAGTAGGCAATATCTCTAGCTGCAATTAGGTTTTTCTTTGTTAATTATTATTTTTGTTTGTAGAGGTACTCTTTAATTGTAGAGCTCTGTAATATGGTTTTCTAAAAAATCCAGTTGCAATGTTGCATAATTAAAGTTTTAAGGCATACATATTACATCGTTTGAAATTTCGAAACTGTAACCTGTTACTCGAGGCTTGTAATGGTATACTGTAGGAAAGAAAAATTAAGTCATGTTCGGAAAAACACGGTGAGGATAACTGATCATTTAGTAAAATGGAGGAATCGTTGGAGACAAAAAATAAATCAATCAATGTAGAGGTAGTTGATGAAAAATGTGTTGATGTGCATATGTTCGTTGGACTGAGACCAAATGAATCCATATTCACTTCAAGGCTTGAATCACTTAGTGTATTTGAATTAAAATCATCAGCTATTATAGCATAGTTATACAATGGAGTTACTTCCATCAATATTTCGTAAAAGTAAGTTAGATCAATATTGTTATTTGGCCTATATACACATCCAAGTAAAAACTTGGTACCTTCAACACAGGATTCAAGAAACATATGTTCATCATGTCATTTCTGTATAGTGTATTGCCATTCATTGCAACCATATCACCCGTGATAGATTCATAAACCGGGTTTCGGAAACACTAATTACATTGACGCCTGAGTTTTTAAATATAAGCCGAAATTCATCTATTTTATTGTAACAGCTTTGAGCACTAATATGGCAAATGTTAAGTTCTTCTCTCTATTTACATAGAATTTTAACCATGTATGCAGTAGTGTTTTTGGAATGCCTTACATCATTACCCTTTGTATACATGTTTCAAATAATTATATTCCCCATTTGCAAGGCTCCGACTAAATTTTTTAAAATATTATAAAATTATTTTTGCCATTATCTGGTATTCGAATATTAATATACAAAACAGAAAAAAAAGACAGGAATACATAGATTTAGATAGAAATATAAAAATTTAATTATACTAAAAATATAATAGTTTACAATATTAATTGATGTGTTAGTTATGAAAAAATTGTAAATCTTACGGAAAGTATATTTGTTTTTGATCCTCAGGGTTTTCATTCGTCCTAACATACACCAATCAGCGCATAGTATAAGCTGATTTAATATAATCTTCACTTTTCTTGTTCAATGCTTCTTGATATATTCGGTGGTTGTGGGGTGTTAAGTTTTCAGTAATGTAAATGGGCTCGTCGCTATGAAGTCCGGCATGCCTAAGGCATAATGTTTTCTTATTTTCAAGGATATATTTTGATATTGTTCTTAACGTGAAGTTTCTTTAATATGGCGAATGCATTTTCACAACGATTTTCCATCTTTCATAGAATCAGGTATGTTGTCTTTGTGGATTTTTTAAGTCTATAAATACTATCAACTTGAGGAGTTGTAATATTAAAATTATCACAAATACTTTGAAAAACACTTAGCAAGTTCTCGTTGCTGTAAAACGGTATGTCACGTATTCGTAAGCTACCGGCTACACTGCTATGGTCTTGTTTTATTAGGCTCATTTTTACTTCGATAACTCCACTTTTCAGGTATTTTATCTCAGCAGTTTCAGACTCTAATTTTTTAACACTATTTTTTAATTTATTTATTCTAGTATTTTCCAAGACATTTATCCTTTTGTTAATCTGCTTTTAATACACAAAATCTTTTGATGTCGATTTTGCAAAAAAAAAATAAAAATTTCGGATCAAGCTAATTTTCATCTTGGTGGGTACGTTAATAAGCAAAACTGCCGTATTTGGGCTCAGAAAACTGAAACGTGGTTTTACAGAAGCTAATGCAACCATTACGAGTGACTGTTTAGTGCAGCTTGTAGAGCAGAGGAATCACTGGCCGATATATCTTTGAAAATAAGGACGGAGAAACCACTACGGTGAATGGAGACACCAATCACACCATGATAACCGATTTTTTTGTGCCCGATCTTCATGGTATTGATGTAAACGATATTTGGTTTCAACAGGATGGTGCAACTTGCCACACATCTCATGCTACAATCGATTTATTGCGTCAAAGGATTGATGACCGTTTAATTAGCAAAAAAGGTGATGACAGTTGGCCGCTAAGAAGCTGCGATTTGACACCGTTGGCCTATTTCCTGTGGAGCGCCGTTAAAGAAAAGTTTTATGCCGACAAACCAGAAACAATTGAGCATTTGAAGGCCAACAATCGTAATGCCATATCCGAGATGTGACCCCACACAATCGAAATTTTTTTTGAAAATTGGTCCGATCGAATGGGGTACTGTGGGGCCAGCCGTGGCAGCCATATGAATGAAATGATATGTTATTTCTTACCGGAAAAATTGTACTTCACGACAAAAAGACAAATTTAGCTAAATTTAAATTTAAACTTTTAATTGTTATTGTATTAAGTATTTCTTATTTTATTAAGTATCGATCAGTTTATTTTATTATTGTATTTTTATTGTTTAATTAAATATTTATTGTTTAGTTTGAGTTGTTAGTAGTACATAGTGTATTGTCAACTTTTATGTTTTGATTTTAGTAAATTTACATTTGAAACTTAAAAAAAGCGAGAAAAATGTGTATATTGTTTTTATTGTTTTTACTTTTAAATTGGCGAATTGTCTGTTATTATATGATGTTATTGATTTAGCTTTTATAATGTGCTGTTTCGTTCTGTTCCAAATCGCTTTATTTTTGTATTGTTTTGTTTATATGCATTTACTTCTACACTTTTTTGCTAAAAAGAAATTTTCAAAATTTTCCTTATAGTTTTAGTTTGGCTATTAATGGGTTAATAATAGGGTTTTTCCCGAACTTTTTCTTTTCCTGTGAAAACGAGAAAAAAGTCCTTTTCCCGGGATTCCCGCCACATTAGATGTGAAACATATCTTCCCATAGAAGAACGATTTGAATTAATTTCATGATACAAAGCAATAACAATAGGACCATCATCATACATAAAAGATATGCGCTTTGCTTACTCAGTGCCTCCACCGACAATTGTATCGGTTTTTAAGCGTGAATCATATTTAAAAAACTTATATTTTCTTTTCTTCAAATGTTATATATTTCTTAGTCAATCAGAAATCTTTTATTGGTTTCTTTAAAAGAGGAAAGTTTTCAGTCATAGGTACAATTAAATTCTACCAAGTTATAACGTCTAAATCAAGACAGTTATTTGTTTGTTCTAAAAAAAATATTTTTGTAGCATAGCATTTTTCGTTAGACTTTTTCGAATTTTTTTTTTACAATTTCCGCTCTAAATCTTATCCTTCTTTGGCAAAATCGTTTATTTTTATTCTCTCTCAAAAGTATTATCAAAATTGTTACCAAAAACTTTACTGCAACAGTGTTTTTTATATATGTATAAAAGATATAAAGCCACTGCCAAATGTAGTCCATGATTTAGACAAAAAACACATTCAATATTTATTTACATTTCAATTTTTTTTTTTTTTTTGATAACTTTGGTACCATATAAAGGGTCCCCCATCTAACGTTTTTTTTCAACTAGTGCTTATTTCGTGAATTTAACATAACATTTAACGTAACATTTAGCTCATGTCTGATTTGACAGATAATAAGTTTTATCCTTCCTCTGAACGAATATGGTTGTGTATAAGCTTGAACAACGCTGGGAAATATTGCGACATTACTTTGAAAATCATGGTAATGTTGCAGAATGTGTGCGAAAATTGCGTACGGATTTTGGCGGGTATGTAAACAAGCAAAATTGTCGCGTTTGGGGCACAGAAAACCGCACGCATGCATTGAAAAGCTGATACACCCAAGACGAGTCACTGTTTGGTGCGGATTTTGGTCCAGAGGCATAATTGGGTAATTTTTCTTCGAAAATGAGCAAGGAGTGGCCGTTACAGTGAATGGCGATCGTTATCGGGCCATGTTGAACGAATTTTTTTCACAAAAATTGAAGAGGAGGATATTAGCAACATTTGGTTTCAACAGGACGGCGCTACGTGCCACACAGTCGAAGCTACAGTCGATGTTTTACGCCCTGTTTTTGAAGATCGCATTATCAGTTGTTTGGCCACCTCGAAGCTGCGATTTGACACCGCTGAACTATTAAGAGTATTTGTGAGGTGCCGTCAAAGATAAGTGTTACGCCAACAAGCCAGAGACAATTGACGCTTTAAAGGACAATATTCGTGAAGCCATTGGTGAAATACAGCTGCACACAATCGATAATGTGCTTAAAAATTGGACCGATCGTGTAGGCTACTGCATGGCCAGTCGAGGCAGCCATTTGAATGAAATTATTTTCCATTATTAACCGGAAGAATTGTACTTACAAATAAAAAAAGAAATTTGAGAAAATATTCAGTAGTTTTTTTTTTATAGCATTTTCAAAAAAAAAAATATATATATATTTATTTGGTGGACCCTTTAGAAACTAGTTTGCTTTCAACAAATTTAAAAATATTGGCTAACTTTGTTACGACAATTTATATACCAATGTATTTTAATGTAAAATTTTATAATTCAGTAGTATGTGGCAGTGCGCTTTTATATAAATTTATTAAATCAACGCAATTATTGCCACAAAATCTTCGAGAAATTGTAAACAAAACGATACAAAGCAATAAATTTTTCGCCCATGCGGAAAATGTGTTTGTGTTGTCGTGAACAAATATATGACTTAACTAAACTCAGGGCTTACAAAAAGCATCCCATTAATTTCAATTGCATAGATTATATGGATTCATTGGACTTAATGACAAATTATTATATAAGCCTCAATTTACTGCAAGCATCCCACATGAGCGCCTGTTAAAGTATATTAAATCTAATGATGTACCACTGCCAGATCCAGGAATTCCGTTGCACATTCAGAGACCAAGCGATTTGTGCAGTTGCTAACGCATGTCTCACGGACAGTAATTGCAAAAAATTGTGACGATGTTATGGCAGTGACATCAGAAAGTTGTACCCAAACACCCCGAATGGTAAAAAAGACTTATGTTGTTTAAATTTATAAATAGAACAATAGTTTTAAAAAGTTGTGTTTTTATTGATTGTTCAATAACATAACAAACTGAAGTTTTTAGGTAAATTTCTAAATAAAGGTCCCTACAATATTGCTTGAAAAGATGGAGCAGAATTAAGCCCATGTATTGTGTTTTTTTTTTTTTTGTATAAAACGTTATTTCGCAAGAAAAAAAACAAGCTATTGTTTTAAGATTTCGAGATATTTGCACCCAAATGTGCAAATAGCACAATTATTCGATTTACCCAATTTTCAAACATATGAGCCAATGTAAGTACAATTTTTGTAAATGTTCTATTTTTCTGCTTGTTAGCAAAAAGAAGACCTTTTGAATTTTTGATTCAATATTTTGTTTTTCTGAATATTTTCTCTTATTCAGAATAAACCGATCTCTTTCACTTAAGGCGGGCTTACACGTTACGACTTGTCAAGTCTTTGTGTAGAAGAGAGTGGATAGTATCGTATAAACTCAATATGCAATGAGAGAAAATTTGGCAGTCGTACGGCTTTCTCCCTTTTTTAAAATTTTTTGAAAACCATCACACTTCATTAGAAATAAACAAAGAAAAAAGCAAATTTTTCGCTCGAACTAATGGTCACTTTTAAAACAGCTGTTTTCATTTTACTTTGGTTTGGTTTTTTACGTATCGTTTAAATGTAAAAAATCTGTCGTATGATTTTGACTCTAATTTTTAATATACAGATGAAATTTTAATTTTCTCCCTGATTTTACGTACGTAAAATATTATCGTGTAAACTAGCCTTTGATTTTATTGGCTCACCACCCAAAAAATACTCTATTAACGGTATTTAGTAGAAAAGTTTCCGCATTTAATATTATTAGTTTTGAAAAATTAAAGATTGATTTAAAAAATGCAATTTTAGAAAAGGCTACAAATTGCGATTCATCTCGAAAGATCGCAAATTATTATAAAATAGGACAGTGGTCAGCGGCTAGAATAATCGCTTATTATAAAAACTCTAATCTAACCAATGACTTTTGGTCTTTATGTAAATAAAAAGCATATATGTCAAAACACTGTTGTCAAACTTAAACGATTTTCCCCAAATTCTAAGATTCCATTATGTCTCCGGACGGGAGCTAGTTTTGATTTTAGACCCATAGTTTCTTAGGTAAGTTTTCTTACAATTTATTGTAGATTACGTTTTTGATGTATGCCTATTTACAAAAAACTGACCTACTCTAATATGTAATTGTGGTTTCTCAAATACTACATAGTACTCATTTAAGCGAGTTTTTATTATAGATTTTATTTTAGCTGCTCCACTTTTACGTGGCATTATTACTATCTAAAATTGCCATTAGACATTATTTTTCTAATAAGCGGTTTTCTAAATTCGCGGTTTTTAAACGCTAAATTCGCATTTTTAATTCTTATTGGAAATTCAATTTAAGTTGGAAGATTATTAGCTCTTGATATTTCATTTACTTCGAACCAAAACTTAATTGTCTTTTAACCATTGTTCTATTAATATCAATTTCTTTAAACTTAAAGCTTAAATTAAATTTACTTACCTTATACATTAAATACTTACCTTGTTTTCACCTGAAATGTGTACTAATAAGAAAAGAATATCTGAATAACAAGATAATTGAATCTACATACTTAAGTGCAAGAGTAACCCAAACCCTACTTGAACCTGGTAAGAATTCTATTACCCCCATATTTAAGGGATAACAAGAATAAAGTGAAGAAACAATTTTGTTAAAAAATTAAGTGAAACACAAAAACAATTAACAAACGTTAAAAAATATAATGTGTATACAGTGCAAGTCAAATAACATAAAACATAAACATAGATTTAATAAAACATAAAAAAGCCCAACAAAATTGATATTAATATACATGCATAAAGTATGTATGTACATACAATAATGCAAAAATAAAAGATACAAAATTCCTAAAAAAACAGTTAATAAAACAGTGAGATTAATAAAATAATTAATAATAAATGTATGTACAAGAATAAATTAATGTATAAATCTCAAAATTCAATACATAACACAGTTAAGTTTAATACCCCCTTTGAATATAACACAGGTTTTATATTCCCTTATTTTTTATATTTAACTTTTTCTAGTTTTAAGGTTTAGTTTTAGATTAGTATTTTACTAGGCCTACATAGTAGGTAAACGATTATAAAGTTAGAATAAGAATTAATTATCATTTAACCCTACATAAGAGGTGGCTCTTAATTAAGTTATATTAATGATAATTGTAGTAATGGTAGTAATAATGATAATTAAGTTAAATGAAGATAAATATTTTTTGTCTCTTATGATCATTTATTTGTAACCGTTAGGTCAATTCTTAATATTTTTGCCTTCCGTAATTAAAAATAAGAAAGTAATGTAAATTCTACCAACAATTAATTTCAAAGTCACTGAAAGTCATTCCACCCGTTAACTTTCAATTGATATATTACATTTATTTGTTGGTATTCTTCGACCTTCAATATTTTGTTTTTTTTTTTTTAATTTCTTTCTTTTCTGTTTTTGTAAAATTCTTTGTTATTGTGTTTTTGTTAATTTCTGTCTTAAAATTCTGCTACTGCAAATAAATGATCAGGTTTGAAGGAGTAATTAGAATTAGGATTTCGTCATTAATAAAATTGGCTTCAACGGTTACAAACCATATTTCGGTAAAGTCGTAAAATTATTTTTAAGTTAATAAAAGAGTTTTTATAATAATAAATTCATAGCAAACAAAAATTGTAAAATTTAATAAAAGAATAAAAAATATTTCTAAAAAAATCAAAACCGTGGAAATTCAATTAGAAATAACTTATACATGAAAGAAAACATATTAACCTTTTGACATTGGAAAAAATAATAATAATTACAATATAACAAAAACAATTTCTCTTTTCAAAAAGAATAAGGAGAACAAAATGACAATAAAATAAAAAAATATATATATCACCAACAACATATAAGAATACCTATAACAAAAAAATTAACACAAAACATAAATGGAAATTAAAGACAAATAACTCAGCACATAGCACAAAACAAAATATTAGAAACACTAACAACAAATTACAAAAGAAACAAATTTACACAAAACAAAAACAATCATTACAATAATAACAAATAGATCGAAAATAAATAATAATAATTTTAAGTTCTCGTTAACTCATTGAGAACTGTGGAAAATCATTTCAGTTAAATAAAAATTAAAATAAATAAATTTATTAATTAAGTTACTTAAATTAAAAATAAATTTTAACAAAAAGGAAAATTTACGCAAACAAAAAATACAAAAGTTACGTCAAAACTCTAAAATAGCTTACGAAAAAAAAAAAACAAAAACTACAGCAACTAAGAACTAAAGTTACAACAATTAGAAACAAGAATCACATCTAGAAACAATGTATGCTACACAGATATCCTATTACTTACCTTAGTTGCCCAACTACTCCCTCAATTTCATTTGACCGCAAATTAGTGAGTATCTCAAAAATAAATTTTTTCAGATATGATTAAGCAATAATAAGCGACAAGCAATGAACAGTACAAACAAGAAGCAAAACTCAAACAAGATCACACATGATTTAACAACAACAAGGGAAGAACAAAGAAGAGAAGAAATTAACTATTAATCAACTGTGATTAAGATATTGCAAAGTTAAAAGCCTATGGTAATAAAACTCAAATCTCACGGAAGTATTTACCCTTTCTCGATAGAGTTGCCATCTCTTTGCGATGCGGCCAAGCCCTGGTATTCGGAAATGAATGTGCGACGAGAAATTTGATAACTTAAATCACTTCTGAAGTCAATTTTTAACTTTTTTCTCTTTATTCCAAAATGAACTTTATCATTCGTATTTTTGACTAGGTATCAATACCTAGTGCTAATGAATGGCCACCACTATTAATCAATCGTATCGATTTAGCTCAACCTACTCTATATGGCAAAACTCAAGTTTGACGGAAGAAAAAGGCATATTAATCCGGAAGAAAAAGAAACATTAATGTGGAGGAAAAAGAGGGCACGGAGGCTACAATAGTACACATATGAAAACATACATGAATACAATTCCCATTTGTATCTCAATTTTACCAAATAGTTAAGTTTACTCTGGTAATCTTACACTTGGCCGCAAATTAAATCCTATGAAGATCGTGCGACCCTACATTATTGTGCGTATTATACTCTTAGGTGGACTCAAATTTCTATATTATTTGCCTTTTTTGACTAGATGCTCATTTTCTAGTACCTTTTTTGGGCCCCTAGCCCCGCCAAGATAATATGGAGAAAGGGAACACTTACTGAGGGTAGAGCACCCCATTTGTTTACGAACAAATATAATAGCGACTCTGTTTTACGAAGTTAAATCCTTTTTCTGGTCTCTGACCTCTCATACCCTATTCCAACTCTCATCCGAAAAAGTTTTCCACTTTCTTGAATTGAATCGTTTTACTCATAGTCGATTATATATATTCATACCTCGCTCATGAAGATGAATTGCTTAGAATTTTATTGTTCAATGGACTGCACAATGAAAACCCAAGCCTTTAACAACAAACTGTGCTTTAAACTCAACAACTGGATTCAATATTGCGTGTAGATGGTAGATCAGCTAGCTCAGTCATCAATCCCGTATGACTTAATATAATTACAAATCCTTCTTTTCAACGTTGGCATCTGTATCTCTAACTGCTATTCCAACTCTTGTCAAGAAAGTTTGTTTCTCCCAATTATATTACTTATCAACGCCACTTTGCCATCGATCTAAGCCATATGCATACTCCTAATGTCACGCATTCTCTCGCTGCGTTGGGAGGCGGAGGCTCTCCTTAACGGAGCTGAAAGCTGGGCACCCTCGTTGCCAAAGGATACAGATGATATCTCAGACACACATCCTAAAGGCTGGGCACGCTCATTGCCAGGCTAGTGTATAATAGCTCTCACATACATCCTTGGAAGCTGGACACGCTCGATGCCAAAGAATACAGAAATATCAAAAGATACATCCCTACAAGCCGGCCACTTTGAATGCTGAATATATGGATGTTGACTCATACATCCATGGAATATATTTTTTCTAATTTCTCTAATCCCTATGTTTTTTCATACCCTAAGACATTCATATATCTTTAATAATTATTCTTTTCTCCATAGTAGAAGCAATCCGAGATACGTCAAGGCCGGCCCCATGTCTAAAGTTGCCTTGATATTTCATTTATTTCGAATCAAAACTTACCTGTCTCTTGACCGTTGCTTTAATTTAATTAACATTAATTTCTTTTAACTTAAAGTTTAAATTAAATTTATTTACCTGTTACATTAAATACTTACCTTGCTTTCACCTGAAATGTGTAATAATAAGAAAAGAATACCGAATAGCAACATAATTGAATATGCATACTTAAGTGCAATAGTAACCTAAACCTTACGTGAACCTAAAATACTTACCTTCAAATCTAAGGGATAACTGAATAAAATATAAAATTTAATAAATAAGTGAATTTTTATAATATGTACAAAATAATACTCACCTTTTTTAATTATATTTTGGACTCTCACTTTAAAGGTAAATGTGTTTTATATACTTACAGTAGAAAAGAAGTTACTCTAACCCAATATCTTTTCTCTCTCTCACACTCTTAACCCTACGTTATATTTGCCTTACAAGCAAATTTAACGACAAACTTTCTTATATAAGGTTCTTGTATTTTAGCTGAAAACCCTCGTCCAACCCTCGTAGGATAAGTTTGTTTACAAAATAAAAAACTGTTATTTTCAATTACCACCGCCTGGATAGACATTTTGACGTGATGTCGTGGCTTAAGTGTCAGCTGTATTACCTTCAATTATTGCCCCCGTCGGTGGGCTCCTTTTTTGGGCCAGGCTCCGATGGTTGCATTAATTGTTGGTTCCATAAAGGCTGGCATACTAAGGGCTATCCAACACTTTTAAGGTCAAGGTGGTGGGCAGCTGTGCCGAGGACCTGCATGGCCAGTTAAGTGTATAAACACAACTGGTCGCTAACAGCCCTCCCTCCGGTGCCAGGGCACGGACCGGTTGTAGTTGTTGCCTAGTCCACGTACGCCGTCACTGCGTGGATGGTCCATCCCTTTACGGCTTACTCGTGGGATCAGAATGGATGAGAAACCCGCCCGTTCTCTCGGTGGAATCCATGCTCTCAATACTGGCTAATCAGAATGTTGCCCTGAATACAGGCCAGTGGAAGATGGTTACATCTTTTGTCTGTAAGGGCAATGGGGGCATGGATTTCAGGTTCGCTGTTGATAAAGCGTAAGGAGCAATGAGATTGCCGATGAACTAGCAAGAGTGGGCGAGGCTTGGGGTATAGAACAGGCAGATGCGTCGGTGAAACCACCGCTTGGTTTCTTTGGGAGCTTAATTGATTGCTGGGCCCGTCGTAGAGTGGAGGAGTCGTGGAGGTGCAGAGGAGACTGTAGGGTCTCCAGGCTACTGTGGCCGCGACCTGACCGCTCTAGAACGGAATGGATTCTCAATCTGAGGAGGGAATCTCTTAGGATTCTGATAGGCTTTGTGACTGGACACTGCACTCTGAGGGCGAGGACCGGGATTTTGAGAAGCAGGCTATATTTTCTGCCGAGTTTGCGGCGATACAAGGGAGCCGGAGACTGTGGAACACATCCTCTGTCACTGCCCGGCTCTTTATGGGCACATGCTCAGGCTGTTCTTTCCACAATGGACCACTGTGGTCTCTGGGTGGGGTACTTTTACGTACCGCCTTACTTACCAATCTACCTATCTATTTTCAATTACACTAAATGTTTTACATACGTATGTAAATGTATTCAGCTTAATAATTTATATTATAAAGTAAAAAAAACAAAACGTTTTCAGAGAATTATCTTAACATTTTTTATTATGATAGAAGGATCTATGACAATTATGTGCGAAATAACGGCCAATGCTTGCCATGGTTTCGGTGGCATACCTCTATCCGCCGGTCCATATTTTCAATGAATCTGAGTTATAATTGACGTTCAACGCCGTTAATGTGTCAAATTTTCTCTCGCTTTAGCACCTGAATTGTTCTTGGCTTATTGACACATATTTTTTCTGTTAAATATTCCCAAGGAAGGAAGTCCAACGGTGTCAAACCACATGATCGTGGCGACCAATTAAGATCGACATGACATGAGATAAAACGGCCATTGAATTTCTCGCGCAAAAAAGCCATTGCTTCGTTAGCTGTGCACCTGAATTGTTCTTGGCTTATTGACACATATTTTTTCTGTTAAATATTCCCAAGGAAGGAAGTCCAACGGTGTCAAACCACATGATCGTGGCGACCAATTAAGATCGACATGACATGAGATAAAACGGCCATTGAATTTCTCGCGCAAAAAAGCCATTGCTTCGTTAGCTGTGCAAGCGGCACCATCCTGTTGATACCACGTGTAGTCCAGGTCCACATCTTTAATTTCTGGCCACAAGAAGACTGTTATAACCTCTCGATAGCGAACACATAACACGAGTCGAAATTGGTGGTTCTTCTGCTATACTGTCTGCAACAAAAGTAATGTTTTCCGCAGAATATACTGGGCGATCAGGCATAGGTGTTTCCACATTTCCCACAGACACGGTTTGCTGAAATATGCGCACAATTCTTCCGATTGTAGGCACATTTGGTTGATTATACTGACAAAAAAAAAATCACGAAGTGCACGAAATGCATTTTGATTTGATAAAAGGTTTTAACGATCTTAACGCGCTGCTCAATTGTGTACCACTCCATTGTTGAATATGTCAAACACTGAAAAACACAAATTAAGTTGGGCAAAAAACATGACGTTAAGGTGTGACTCAGAATTAACATCAAGGTTATGGTTGGACCATTCTTTATATAAAAACCTGCGGGAAATGAAATTTGCTGAATTTTCCGGGACGGGAATCCCAGGAAAAAATCCTAATTAACACACAAAATAAGTAATATTCTTGTATATGTTTAATTTGTGCAAGAAAAACAACATAACTAACTAAATTAACATCACAAAAGTTAGTATATAATAGGTAACATGTTATGTCTGTTAACAGAAAAATTATAAAAATTTTGTCAATTTATTATTTAAAAGGGTAAACAATATTTACTATATCTTCGTGAAGTCGTAGATGCATCGAATTCACCAAGTCTTACATCACAGAGCTGAGATTTTTTAACCATTCTTCTACTATATATTTTTTAGATCTGTTTTTCCTCTCACTTCCCGTTTTTGTATATGGCGACCTAGATGGTTCAGGATCAGGTGATTAAGAAGGAGTTTTTAGTCATATAATGTAATACAGTAGCCATTCCTCGACGACAATTTTTTGATTAATTTTTAATTTTGTGAAAGTGAAACATACAATTTAATACAAAAAAAAACAAAAGAACAAACAGATATCATAAACATATAAAGTGAGCGCAAAAATACACTACAGTTAAAATGCTGTAAAGAAAAAGGTATTCATACAAAATATAAACATGCATAAATTTATGTAGCTTATTATTAACACTTCTCGGTGTAACAATCAAAATTTTAGCTCTCTCCAAAATCTCTTTGGAACGAAAAAGGCACAAAACATGCTCTACACCCCTTCTTTGTTGCCACACCTTGGTTTAGAAGTTATAATTTTAGTTTTTTCAAATTTTGTATTACTGTTCCTACCGATCTATATGCTCTATCGGCTGTGTTTACTATTTGGCGACAATTTTGACCACCTTTTCAAAATTTTATTATTATACGGTGCGACCAAAGAGAGCGAAGTAGAAATACCTGGGAAATAATACTATTTGTATGATTGGAATTTTCAAAACAACTAAAAAATCACGAGTTTAGCGTAATAAACCGGTTTTTTGGGCCCTCATGCACTTATAAATTAATAACTTAGCTAAATATTAGCCGATTTCGGGTTTGGAAAGAAGACAAACAGACCTTTTACATGATATATTTGTCGTAATAGTAGCCTTGAAAAATCACGGCTAACCAGCTACTGAATAAATGATGAAACAGTCAAACTGTCAACAAAAGATGATCCATAATTAAATCGACAGTCGCAACTTCAAATACTATTAATTTCTCTTTTTGTTTTTATCACCCAATTTATACGATGTATTTTACGACGTCTACTTTTGTTTGTTGAAGAACGGTGTAGAGAAGCAAGAGGGGTAAACAAAAAGACTCGATTTCTGTTTTTCAAGTCTTTTTTCCATTTTCCTCTTTAAACTATTTTCTGTTTTTGTTGTTACGCTTTATTCTTTTTCGTATTTGAGTAGTGGTGCTTACTGTTAGGAAAAGGAGGCATTTGAAACTTAAAAAATATTATTTAAAAAATAAAAATTTTAACATACATTCTGATTTTTTATTAAACAACATTGACGGAAGTGAAAGTTTTTATTTATTCATATTTGAATTTTCATTTACTTATTTATGTACGTGAATTTATATCGCGTGTTAGATAAATATGTGGAATAATAAAACAATTGAAATGTTTGTAATAAATTATCAACTTCACGAAAACCTGTACAATGTAAAGAATCCTGCATATTTAGACCGGAATAAAAGATCAAAATCTCTGTTTACGATTTGCCAGGAGTTGATGAAGCTTAATGAAAATATAACTCCAGAAGACGTAAAGAAAAAGTTCATACGTTAAGGGCTACGTTTATAAAGGAAACCCGTGAAATATCCAAAACTTTGGTATTATCCTCTTCTGGAGTTTTTAAAGCCACATTGCTTAGTCCGAAAATTCGAGTCGAATATTTGTGAGCAAATCATTTCTGAGGTAAGTACGTATCGCGTTTAATCATTTTATATAATTATGTCTTACAAAACATATTCCTTATTCCCAGACTAATGAAAGTGGTGGACAATGAACCAAGTGAGAGAAATGAATCGCAGCAGACTAGCAACAATAGAGTAAGTTTTTTGACATTTTAAAATAACACGGTTTGCCTGCATAAAAGCTACAGCTATATTTAATAATAAATTTTTTATATATATTTCACATTTGTGAGCATTTATTGAATTAAAAAGTCCGTTGTTTTTGTTAAAATAAAATACAATAATAATTAATAACTAATTAATAAGCGTTATTCAAATAATGTATAATAAAACTACATTTAAAACTATAATTTCTTATTTTGCCACGACAATCTTCCTTCATTATTAAAATATTCTTCAAATCCTTTTCGAACACTTTGTGCTGTTCCTTTTGGGTAAATAGTTTCTGAGTTGATGTCAGATTCTTGTATTACTTGGGGCACGGAAGATGATGGCTCATTTTGATAATTTTCATTATGGTAACTTAAAAGATTGTGCAATAAGCAACACGTTTTAGTTACTAATTCTACCTTTTCGACTGAAAGGTCCATTATTGTTTGGAAAATTCGAAATCTATTTGACATTATTCCAAATGCCCGCTCTACTACTTGCCGAATACTAAATATTTGTCTCTCTATTTTATTGGTATTATGCGAGTAAGGCTTCATAATATGCTTTTGAAGCGGAAAAGCATCATCACCAACTATAACATACGGAAGTCTTCTTCCATTTCCATGAAGTTTGTCTTCTGGGAAGTGATTTTCGGCATTATCAACTAATTTTTTTAAATCACTTCTTAATAAAACTCCAGCATCGTGTGTGCGACCGTTGCACCCAACATCTATATATGTAAAACGGCATTCAGCATCCACTAGAGCTAGTAAAACTATGATGTTACATCCTGTATAATTATAAAAATATGAGCCATCTGACCGACGAGATTTAAAAATAATGTGCTTGCTATCTAATGCACCTAGACAATGCGGAAATTGCCACTTAATTGTAAAATTATCAGCTATGGCTTCCCATTCAGTTTTTGTTGTCGCGAACTGTGAAAAACAGAGAATTAAACTTTTATTATAAGTATTATTAAGTAACTTCAGATAAAAAAAAAAAAACTAAAAATTGAAATTAACAGTTTTACACGAACTTTGTTTTAATAATTCAATATATTTTTATATGTATCTTTTAGAAAAAATCTTTTAACATTGAGGATAAAATAGATAATGTTAAAAAATTGATCTTGACAAGAACCATGAAAAAAACTGCTACAATTGGCTGGGTAAGCAGGTGGTATTTGAAGTTATAAAATGGAGAAACAAAAAAATTCAAAACAATCCTGTGTGGTCCATTCAGCAAATACTAAGGAAGGCGTTCCTTGAAGATGAAGAAATGGAGTCTCAGCCGTCTTGCTCCCGTTCTACCCCATCAACAGATTCGTTATTTACCTCAATCCACCAAATTCAACCATCATCAGCATACCGCTTTACTCCCGAAAGTAGCAGCCAAACATCATCACTATCAGACATTCAAATTATCCGTCAACCATCATCTGAATACCACTATACTCCCGAAAGTAGCAGCCAAACATCATCATCAAATCCCAAAATTGACTTATTGCAGCAATCTCTGATTGGCTTATTAGATGGTGAAGATTTCTGATCAACTAAATTTACTTTAACAAGTTTAGTTTTAATTTCTAATGAATTCGTATTTTTGAGTTTACACCTGACAATACTGTTGGGTTAAGTGCCTCTTTAACCTATGAATTTTTATTTTATTTTTTTTTTAACTTTTTATTAATATATATTTCTAATAAAAAATATATTGGTATTTCACCTAACTTAAAACCCTAATTTTTTTAATCAAACTAATTATATATATGTATGTATATAGAGCCTAAGATGTACGTACATACCTTTAAAAACTCGTCCTTAAAATTCTTCCAAATTGCCTCACACACTTCAGGAATTGCAGCGCAAAGAATGAACTGGACAACCTAGTTTGGTAGTTTGTACTTTTATAGGACTCTCCAGTAGCTAGATAACGGAGTGTGGCTGCTAATTTCTCCGCAGGAGTTATTGTAGACTCATTACAGTGTCTTCTCTTCTTATCTCATTCTCAATTTTTGTTAGAATAAAATTAAAGGTTTCAGGTTTCATTTGTATATAATTTAAAAATTAGGATGTATCGTCCAAAAGATCGTTCATAAGAAAAGAAAATGTACCGCGATCAACACGATCTTTGCGCCATCTTTTACCCACATTCTCTTTCTTTTCTTCAGCGAATTTTTATATACATCTTTACAAGTTTCCAACAAAGCCAAAACTATTTCTTTATCATCACTATTATCCAAATCTAAATTCTGAATTAAAAATTGGATCACTTTTTTTAATAAGAACAATAAAGCAAAACAGATTTACCGATTACACAATAAAAAACAACCCTGGTCGCAAACATTACAAAAAAAGACGTACAACTTCAAATCATCGTATGAATGTAAAAGATTTTTTGAAGTTGCTTAAGAAGGAAATATGAAAAAAACGACGTCGTAAAATATATCGTATAAAATGGGTGTATGTTTGTTTTGCTTTTTGTTTTTATTTTTTTCGCTTTTAAAAACAAATTGCATAAAATTGAGTGAAAGTACGGCTATTCATATTGTGAGAGCACAATTAAAAGAGTAAGAAAGAACGTCAAAATATAATAGATTCTATCTCACGATTGCTTTTGCCATCGATATTGTATGTCATTTTGTATGAAAAAAATGGTTTTATCGCTAAAAAGTGTGTCTCACAAACATGTTGTTTGTTGTAATTATAGCTGCCATTTGGAATAATGTAAACAAAGCGTATGATTTTTTTTTTATACACATTGTTTTAGTATTATAAATTTATTAGAATTTTTTAAGTTTTTTATAGAAAAAAAAAATATAAACACATTTAAACGCGATATCAATAAATATTGTATGATATCTTAATTGAAAGAATATGTAATAAATGTTAGCGATACAGTTGATTTTGGTACATTTCATGAACATTTTTGGTAGGATTTTTTTTCTTTTAGCAACCATGGTTGTAAAATTCGCGAAGAGAATAAATATACTTTGTAACCTGAACAATATGAGCGAGCATCGCTGATATAGAATATATTAGTAACAGCAACAACACAAGTACTTGATCGACAACTTTAACGGACGAAAAGTATAAGTAGAAATATACATATATAACATATAAGTTAATGCCGTCAACATTTAAGAACTCATAAAAAAATACGTTGCCTTCAATGCAACAACATACCAACAACATTACACGTGCTATTAACAAAATGATGACACCACGTCTACAGCACCAGAACAGCGGCCGCTTGTGCAACGTGACTACAACAAATACAGAGGCTTAGATGTAAGAAAATGAATATTGTAAAATTAGTCTTAATTTTGAATAGATTAAATAAAGTTTAGGCTTCGGCCGAAAAAAAAATAATAATAATAATTTTTTTTTAATTTTTTAAATAATAATTATATTAACTGGCGCCCAACTGCCAGTACGCGGTTCGAAAGTAAGGCCCTTAAGTAGTGCCACGCGAGTGTAAAAGGGTACAGAGCAATACACGGTAATAAAGTCTGTCCAGGAAACCAAGTCCACCTCCAACACCATTTCAACACTACCAACAAAAGCCCTTATTGCCTCCTAAAAATCCTCAATATAGAAACCAACCATTTTACCCACAACTTGCCCATTTGCACCAAACGGTTTCACGAATGAGACAATTTTACCACAATTTTATTATCAACAACCCCAATACTCTAACCCACAGTTTTGGCTAAACAGACCACCCAACATTAATTCTTTCGGAAATCCACCACCAAGGCCAATACAACCAAGGTCACCTACAGCAATGGATATCGATCAATCGCAACAAACAAGGAATGTAAACTATATGAACAAGACGAATTTTAATTTTGTAGGGAAGCGACCACCATCAACACAATCCAATCAGTTTAATAAAAATATTCCATTTGCATTCAAAGGATTAATCACATATCGCAAAAATCTGAAGACAACGTCGTACAAGAACACGAAAACAATGAGTACGACACACATAAACCCCAGTCATGGAACAACTATTACCAAAAATATACGAGACAAACGCAGGATGAAGAGAAATGTGACAACGAAGAATTCTGCGATATTCATTTTTAGACTAACATGTTTCACGTTACCATATTTCTAATGCAAGACTGTTGACGGGGAAGTGCTCAAGCTCTTAATAGATACCTGATACAATAAAAATTGCATCCAGCCCTCATTAGCAAAAAACCCTTTACCAAACGATTCCATTTTTTATGCCAACTCGGTCGGCGTCAAAATTAAAATATCCTATCACATTTTTTTAAACCTTTTCGGAGCGAATAAAAAGCATAAATTTTTTATTTAATCCTCTCTTAAATCCTTTCATGGTATCTTTGGCAACGACAGCCTTAAATAATTAAATGCAATTATACACACATCGGAAGACTACATGTTAATAAAGAATGGCAAAAGAGTCCCTATTAAGCAGCAAATATCAAAATCTGTCAATTCATTAGAAGCTACATCCGAACATCTAACAGAGGATCAAAAGAAGACCTCGTCAAATTGTGTAATCAACACTCAACACTGCGGAACCTAATGAAAAACTTACCTACACTACAACAGTAATAGCAGAAATCAGAAAGACAAATAATAGCCCCGTTTACTCTAGATCCTACCCACATCCTATGTCTTTAAGACCAGAAGTCGAAAAACAAATTAATAAATTCCTTGAAGATGGAATAATAAGACCATCTCGGTCACCCTCTAATTCACCTGTCTGGATAGTAGACAAAAAACCAGACTCCTTAGGGAACAAGCAACATAGATTAGTGATCGATTAATAATGGGAAATACGAATTCACCAGACTATCCTTCGGCTTAAAAAACGCTCCCTCCATTTTTCAAAGAACATTGGACGATATTCTGCGAAACTACATAGGACGCAGCTGCTACGTGTATACAGATGATATTATTATATTCAGCAAAACCGAAGCAGACCATACAGAAGATTTAGGTAACATTTTTAAGATACTCGAGCAAGCGAATATGTTATTTGTTAGGTTATTACTGTCGCTTCGTTAGAGATTATGCGAAGCTCGCTAAGCCCCTAACGGCATTTTTAAGAGGGGAAGATGGACGTGTGTCCAAAAATCAATCAGCTAAGAAACCAATCAGCCTCAACAAGGAAGCCACCAACGCATTTCAAAAAATTAAGTGTTAATCTCTGAAGACGTCATGCTCACTTATCCTAATTTAAACAAAAAATTTAAACTCACAACAGACGCATCTAATAATGCGATAGACGCAGTCCTATCACAAGAAGATAGACCAGTTATCTTCATCTCAAGAACGCTTTCAAAAACAGAAGAGAATTATGCAGCAAATGAGGAGATACTCGCCATTATCTGGGCGCTTAAATCTCTTCGTAATTATCATAACGGCTCGGCTAAAATAAAATTTTTTACAGACCACCAACCATTAACATATGCATTGAGCAGTAAAAACAGTAACGGGAAAATGAAGCGCTGGAGAGCAATCCTCGAAGAATACAACTATGAGTTAAAATACAAACCAGGCGAAACAAATGTAGTCGAAGACGGATTATCTCGGTCACCGCAACAGACACAGGTCAATTCCCTCACACCTACCCAACATAGTGACGGAAGCTCATCCCAAAATTTGATTCAATATACTGACGTACCATAGACATCTCATTGCTAAACCGGAATACGCGGATGATTCGCTAATAAACCTACTCAATTTACCCTTTTCATTTTAACCAATACAAAATACGCTACTCCCGAAAGATAGTGAAAGATTTGACAGAACCAGCGGAACAAGAATCAGCAATCATAAATGAACATAACAGAGCACACAAGAATGCAGCTGAAAATAGGGCCCAACTTTTAGAAAAATATTATTTTCCCCATATGAATGCAAAAATTTAAAAAATTAACAAACAGTGTAAAATTTTTCAGGAGAATAAGTATGAAAGACATCCACCAAACCCAATCTTGAAAGCAACTCCTATCCCAACCTACCCAGGGCACATCGTTCATATCGATATTTATCATAAGAACAATAGACTATGTCTTACCGCACTAGACAAGTTTTCAAAGTATGCTCAGGCTAAGATAATAAGGTCTAGAGCGTCCGAAGATATAAAACAACCCCTACAGTAGCTTCTTACATCCTTTGGTATCCCCGAAAAAATAGTAATCGATAACGAGAAATCTCTAAGCTCAGCTTGCATAATATTTATGTTAGAAAATTAATATAGCATAGAAGTATTTAAAACTCCCCCATACACTAGCTCAGTTAATGGCCAAGTGGAACGTTTTCACTCCACTCTCACGGAACTACTGCGCTGCACAAAAGCAGAAAACACCATTATAATAGTTTGGAAGAATTGTTAAACAAGGCGATTTGCAAATACAACTATTCAATCCGCCACTAACAGGAAACCTATTGAATCATTTTTTGCCAGAAGAGTTTATACAGATCCAGCATTAATAGAAAAAATATAGACACTACAACATTAAAAAATTAAAAGAAAAACAAGAGAAGGACCTTGCGTTTCATAAAAAAATAGGACAGAAGTAAAGACATATTTTACCGATGAAATTATCTATGTAAAAATAAACACAAGACTAGGCAATAAACTTACACCCCGCTATAAAAAGGAAATAGTCCTTCAAGATAAGGGAAATATAGTTCTGATTATATCCGGACGGTTGGTACATAAACGTCATATTAACGTACAGTAAAATAAAAGTTTTTAATAGTAAGAAAAAAGGAAAAGGAAAGGAAATTAAAAGTAAAAATAAATAAAAAATCGATGAATATGCCATACGCGTACGAGTTATAGACACTAGTAAAGAGAACTTAGAATATAACATAGATATACGATTTAGAACCTATTGGATTATTCCCATTTAGATTTTATCAATTCTTCTTCGGTCTCCTTGCCTGCATGGCCCATGCAGAAATCCAAATCCATGACTACTCCTCATACCATTTAATAACCATTGACAATGGCTATTCCAAAATAAAAGATAGCACTCTTCAATTTATCCACACCATAGATACTCTAGCGTACAGAAACCTTTTGGAAAACATAACCGACATAATGAACAAGAACCTGCCACCCGGAAATCCCATGTATCCTATCCTACAGCACGTGGTTGTTGGGCCTATTGGATTGCTGGAAATCGTTGAATCCGCTCAATACCCTAAATCCAAAAGCTCCTTAGATATACTCGACACTGCCTGGAAATACTAACTAAAATTACGAATGGCATATTAATTGTAATAAGAAAGGATAAGACTATTGATAATGGAATAGCTCTAAGTTAACAAAGTAAAGTAAGAATTATAAAAGAAGAGGTAATAAATATAAAATATGCCATACAATGGGCAAGAATAATAATTATTTTTTTAATTTCTTAAATAATAAATTTGTTAACTTATATACACTAAAGGTAATACCCTACACTACAGCTAGGTCGGTAAGTTTAATTGTTTACAACTTTCATACAAAATTTTAAACTCGAGAAGTGATCGGCTTTTTAATAAATTTATAAAATGAAATCGAAATAAATAATTCATTTAGTGTTTTCGTGTAGAGGGTTCGCCAAATAATTTTAATTTTTTAAAATTACGAATGACATTAATTGTAATAAGAAAGGATAAGACTATCGATAATGGAATAGCTCTAAGTTAACAAAGTAAAGTAAGAATTATAAAAGAAGAGGTAATAAATAAAAAATATGCCATACAATGGGCAAGAATAATAATTATTTTTTTAATTTCTTAAATAATAAATTTGTTAACTTATATACACTAAAGGTAATAGCCTACACTACAGCTAGGTCGGTAAGTTTAATTGTTTACAACTTTCATACAAAATTTTAAACTCGCGAAATGATCGGCTTTTTAATAACTTTATAAAATGAAATCGAAATAAATAATTCATTTAGTGTTTTCTTGTAGAGGGTTCGCCAAATAATTTTTTTTTTTTTTTTGAAAATGCTATAAAAATCTACTGAATTCTCAAATTTCTTTTTTTCTTTAAATTGCAATCCTTCCGATTAATAATTGAAAATAACTTCATTTAAATGGCTGCCTCGACTGGCCATGCAGTAGCCTACACGATCGGTCTAGTTTTTAAGCACATTATCGATTGTGTGCAGCTGTATTTCACCAATGGCTTCACGAATATTATCCTTTAAAGCGTCAATTGTCTCTGGCTTGTTGGCGTAACACTTATCTTTGACGGCACCCCACAAATACTTTTAATAGTCCAACGGTGTCAAATCGCAACGGTGCCAAACGACATCAGCTCTGCGGCTGATAATGCGATCTTCAAAAACAGGGCGCAAAACATCGAGTGCAGCTTCGGCTGTGTGGCACGTAGCGCCGTCCTGTTGAAGCCAAATGTTGCTAATATCATCCTCTTCAATATTTGTGAACAAAAATTCGTTCAATATGGCCCGATAACGATCGCCATTGACTGTAACGGCCACTCCTTGCTCATTTTCGAAGGAAAAATGGCCCAATTATGCCTCTGGACTAAAATCCGCACCAAACAGTGACTCGTCTTGGGTGTATCGGCTTTTCAATGTATGCGTGCGGGTTTTCTGTGCCCCAAATACTAAAATTTTGCTTGTTTACATACCCGCCAAGATCAAAATGAGCTTCATCCGAAAAATGATTTTTTTTGGCAAAATCGGCATCTTTTGTAAGTCGATAGCAGGCCCAGATTCCGAGCGTTGTTCAAGCGTATACACAACCATATTCGTTCAGCGGAAAGATAAAATTAATTATATGTCAAATCAGACATGAGCTATGTGTTACCATTCACGAAATAAGCGGTAGTTGAAAAAAAAAACGTTAGATGGCTGCCCTTTATTTTTTACGTGTTCGGAAAATATTTATTTTTCGATTTATTTTGAATTATTGTCGATATAAACCACGGAAGTTAAATACTTCTAGTCAGTTTCACCCATTTACCCTATTTTAGTAAATATTCATATATTTATTACAAAATGGCTTCTCTTAAATCAATGGCATCCGTTTTCATCCGCATTCAATTAGATTTAGCTTCCTTTGCGGATGAATATCAAAGGATTGTTGATAAAAACCCGATACTTTTTGAAATTCAATTTCAGAAACATGAACTGGAAGAAATATGGATCAAAATCAGTACAGGATTTGAAAACAATTGAGATTCTGAACTATTGGAAGAACCCGCAAACGCAACTACATTATCAGAAATGTAGCAAATAAAAATAAGCAACAACAGCAAAAACAGGCAGAAAAAAAACAAGTAACAGACAATAACAAACAATAACAAATACTAAGAGTTGAAAGAAGTAGTGTTTACATTTGCGTGGTTACATAAGAACTAAAAATAGAGTAAAAGAAAGAAATGGTACTCACCTGAAATATCGAGAGGTTCGAGAGCTTTCGAAGTGGTGTTTACTTAGCAATATAAAAAGCACGTCGATGTAAACAACTAGTATATTTGGTGTAAACTCAGCGAGCCATTTATTGGTTTGAACTCAGTGTGAAGATAGTTTATTGGTGTGAATCCGATTCAGGTAAAGAGCTGGTCTTCTCTTTTATTTTCACACGTACATAGTTACACGTAGGTAAAGAATAAGCAAAAAGAAGTATAGAGAAAACAAGTAAAAAAACACCGTGCAAAGTGGCCTGATGAGAGACTCTCAAATTACTACCGCAATTGTAAAATGCACTGATATTAGTTTGGCAAGTGTTGAAGTGAAATTAACTCAGCGAGTAGTTTATTGGTTTGAACTCGGTGTGAAGAGAGTTTACCAGAAGTAAACTCGGAATATTGTAAAGACCAGTTTAGTTGGAGCTAGCTCAGTAAAGGAAGTTGTGTCGTTAAACTGTGGTTGGAGAGAATTTAAGTTGTAATCGAACCTAAGTTATAATAACGATCGAGTTGGAAGATATTTAGGTAGAAAGATCTGTCGAGGATTTGTTGTTGTTTATAAAGTGGTAAAAAAAGAAAGAGTAATTCGGAATAGAAATTGTTATTGCTCGTGAAACAGTTACGAACAGTGGTGCAGAAAACTATGTAAATAAAAGATTTTAGTTAAAAACCAAACACATTTTTATTTTAACTGTGATCTACGAAATCATAAACAAACGTTTCTATAAGGTAAAAACGTAACAATATTAAGGAGATAGATGTTAAAATAGCAGCAGGATTATACCAAAAGGTGGATTATTCATAACGGGTTTCTACAACTCATATCGTGGTGGCGACATTCGTATAAGTGGAAATTATAAGCTACCGAAAATTGAGGACTTATTATATAACATACTAGGCGCTACGATTTGTTGGATGTTACGGATGTCTATTCGCATCTAACAATAGCTAACGATTTTGCATATATACTTTTACTGAATTCACCTACGCATAGCCTAATCCGCCCAAATCGTGCAGTCTATGGCACCACTAACACTCCTGCAATCTGGCAGCAAAGTATAGACAACCTTCTAAAGCATATATTAATTGTGTTAAGCTTATTTGATGACATTTTAGTATATGCCGAGAATTTTCATCATATGAATTTTCAAGCCTACAATTGATATTAAACAAAATAAAGGAACAAGGGCACCACTTTAATCGTAATAAATGTGTTTTCCTTCACTCATTGTAGAATTCTTAGGCCACAAAATCAATCACAATGGCATCCAAAAATCTGATAAACACATTAAAGCCATCAAGAATGCACCGAAGCCCACCATACCTGAGGAAAGACAACTCATTATTAGCATACAAACGAAAATAAAAATACAACTCTGCATTGTGGTATTTTGGTATATGTCAAGTTGGCACATTGCCACATCGAATATCTTTACGTTACATTTGAATTAGCGGATATGGAAATAGAAGATTGTCGATATTTCCTGAACCTTTTAAAATGCAGACAATTAGGTATATACAGGGCTGTTTTACCTACATGTCATGTAAACTGCATAAGAGTTATTGTGTAGTAAATAAAAGATAACAGTAAAGCAAGAAAATTAAAAACGGTATTTATTTTATTTTAAACGCAATTTAAACCAACTCAAACATTTTAAAAAGGTTAAAACGTAACAATATGTAAATTTTTCGGAGTCTTATTTATACTTCAGACATGTATGTATCTTTATGAATAAAAAGAAAAATAGCATAAACGCAAAATCGGACAAAGTAAAGAAAGAATACAATCAGTAAGAATTTTTATATCTTTTGCAATCTAGAATAGACAGAAAGCTTCTAAAAATTTTTTTTTACAAATTTTGTCCTACCTCTGGCTCTATAAAGTTCAATATTTCTAATAAAGTCACTTTAGGCCAGAGTTGGTAACCTACTGCGTAAACAATTTAAACCCACCCGGGATTTATTTGGTATTATAATAAAAAAACCCTGGTGGAATTATTATTATTTTTTTTTTTTTTTTTGTATAATCAATAAAACAAATTTAATTTAAAGGCTTTCGATTATGTATTGGGAGTAGAAATTAATTTGGCACGTTTTTTTTTAGCTCCAAAAATTAATTTATTTTAAAATATAATGAATTAACAAGTAAATCAAAATATTGTCCATCATTGCTAATAAGCTTTCCCCACACCTCAGATAAATTTTGAGTCTCGTCTAAAAAAAACTTATCGCCTTTTGTGGCTACCTATTTTTGAAAACAATATTCGATTTCTTCGAAAGAAGTGAAGTGGTGACCTGCCAAATCATGTTGTATCTATCGAAACAGCAAATTGTAAAAAGAAGCAATATACGGTGGATAGGGCGGGTGCGGAAAGAATCGTATTTGATCCTTTCAAAAAAATTTTTGGTAAGTTATGAGATGTGAAGCCGAGCGTTGTCACACAAGATAATAACTTTATCAGGTTTGTCCATATATTCCATATATAAGTAATAAAACCTAGTAAAATAAAAAAATATTCGAGAAGTGCACGAAATTTAAAAGCAGCTATAAAACAAACCAAAAACCCGGTGGGCTGATTTTTTTTTTTTAAGAAAAGGTTTTTGCCAACTCTGCTTTGAGCTGAAAAAGATGTCGCCTTTTTTTGATGGACTCCCCTTGCCAATTCATCCCAAACATGTTCAATTACATAAGGTTCTGGGCTTCGCGCTGATATATCGTAAAGTTTGGAACAGTTACAGATCAACGAAAGCTTTGTGACACCTAACGTGTGTGTGAATTTATTACCTTGATAGAATTCGCTATTAAATGTGGTACCAAATTTGCCTGCACTTTGCTTTACATTTTCTTCTCGAATATTAAAATAATCGAATGAGACCGTTGTTCTCATATTTTTTTTTTATATTATTTTATATGTTATAGACATTAGTTAATACTCAACTGTTTTGTTAATAAAAATATGATAATAGTATTTAAAATGGGAAATTTTTATTTGCCGAATTTTTGCTGATTTTTTTAACTTCCAGTGCCGATAATGCCGATGTCTTATTTTAAATATGCCGATTTTTAATCCAAATCATCTGGCACCCGTGCATGTGTGTGACACACAAATCTAATTCAGTAGCTTGTTAGCCGTGAGCGAAGGAAGGGTGTAGCTCAACTTTTTGTGCTATTTCAATTTCAAAGAGATTTGGAAGAGACCTAAAATTTTGCTTGCTATACCGAGAAGTGTTAATAATAATCTGCATACATTTATGTATTTTTATACTTTGTATGAATACCTATTTTTTACAGCATTTTAACTTCAGTGTATTTAAAGAGTTTCGCTTTTTGTGCACATTTCTGCTTTGAAGACATAAATGCTTAATGAAATGGTTAAAAGAGAGAAGAACGCCACATCGTCAGTATACATCAAGATATTAGAAAATAATAACATTAGTAAATTATTAATAAGCAGTAAAAACAGAAGTGGACCAATATGGCTGCCTTGAGGAACGCCAGATGAAATATATATGTTCTACCAGTCAAATATATCTTTAGCCAGCTTGAACTTCTCTGAGTAATTTCCAATAAATCCAATTTAGTTAAAAGATGTCTATGGTTCACTTTATCAAATGTTTTGCTAAAATCTATATAAATTACGTCAGTTTACTAAAATCCATTAACCATGGATGTTAACTAAAGCACATTAGTCGTCGTTGAGCAAACTTTCTAAATCCGTGTTGACAAGGTGATAATAACGATGAAGTATGATGCACGATAAAATTAGCAATCAGTCTTTCACTTTTGGGATAGCACTCAATTTGCAATCAATCAGTTATGAAATTTTACAATCAGGAGTCTTGTAATGATGTCATATGTGATATGTTTGCCGATTTCTTTGCCAGTACTTAGTCTTATGCTGTTTTCGAGAACATAAATATGTATACTTATTCAATTGCATAAATTCAAATAATATCTTTCCCTACTTTTGATGGCTGTGATATTTTGGTGTGCTTGCGGAAGCTTAAGGTGCCTTTTAGTGCTGGTCCTGATGGGTTTCAAGTTGTATTTTGAATCGATGTACGGAATCTTTCGTCATACCATTAGCTTTATGCTTCAATGCTTCCATTATGCAAGGGTATTTTCCAGTGTTTGGGAAAGATTCTTATATTTACCGCTTTTTAAATCCGGTAATATGTCTGACAGGTTACCGCTCTTTTCACAAAATTTTGAACCACCGCGGATGTGCTAGAGGTGGATATTTGCCCGACATCATATTCCATTATTAATTCCCATATTTCTAATTTATATTGGTATGAATAAAACTGCATTTGACAAAAAAATTATTTTTAAGCCAATTTACTTCTTAACCTCAAATTTGCCCACCATTTATTTTTGGTTAAGATTATTGTTACGAACATAAGGTTGGGCACCACAGCGTTTATTACATTGATAAAATAAATAAACAAAAGCTGCAAGAACAGCTATACGTGCTGTTTACAAAAAACCAAATCTACAACAACAACCATTAGCAGAGATAAAGTAAACAAAAATAACACGGCAATAACAATAATTATGCAGCAAATAAAACAAGTAACAGACGATAAACAAGCAACAACAAATACTAAGAGCTGAAAGGGGTAGATGGTCACATACGCATGACTACAAAAGAACTGAAAAGAAATTAAAAGAAAGAAATGGAATCTACTTGATATATCGAGAGGTTCGAGAGCTTTCGATGTATTATTTACTCAGCCATATAAAAAGCACATCGATGCGAACAGCCAACAGTGTATGTGTCGTAAACTCAGCGAGTACAGTTTAAGTAAAGTTAACTCAGAGAATGTCTTATTGGTGTGAAGAGAGTTTATAAGGAGTAAACTCGTGAAGCTAGTAGTAAAGTAAAAACCAGTTTAGTTTGAGCTAACTCAGTAAAGAGAGTTAAGTGTGGATAACCTCTGGTTGAAAAGGTCGCGATCGAACCTAAGTTATAACTACGATCGGGCTGGAAGATCTTTAGGAAGAAAGATCTGTCGAGTAATTGTTGTTGTTTACAAAGTTGTAAGCATACAGAGTAATTAAGAATAAAAATTGTTATTGCCTGTAAAAAGATTACAAGCAGTGGTGCACATAACTGTGTTGAATAAAAGATTTTTAATTAAAACCAAACACAAAATTTTTTTTATTTTAACTACAATTTACGAACTCATAAATACATGTTTTGAAAAAGGTAAAAACGTAATAATATTATATTAAGACCGGCTGAAAGAGTATCTTCCATAATCAATAATCGAGCCGGACCTTTGGTATTGTTTATAATATGTATTCTTAAGTTTTTTAAGTCTCGACAGTTACTTTCAATTCCATGGTGGACCCACTAAAGTATACGACTTTTTAGGAACGCAAAATTTCAAAGAATGAGTGGACTATTTCATAAAAGCTAGTAATCAACACATCAATATCGAAATTGTCTTTATTGTGAACAGATAAAATGTATTTCCAGCGAATTTTTTATATCAAATCATTAAATAGATTATAATTAGTCCTATTAAAACATAAAATCTTGTTGACGTTAAATTTAGACTCCAGTGGTAAAAACCAATTTTCAAAGTGGAAAATAACTTTTCTATAATAATTTTCCTCAGGCAAAATAACAGGATCAGTACGTATAATAGTACAAAGGTTAACATCATTAATAAACGCCAATTCAAGTATTTTCCCAAAGTCATTACAAATAGAATTGATTTGAAACAGGGATACTCCAAAAATATCATTCAGGAAATCGTCATGGCAATTTTTATTCTTTATCGGAATTAATTGAGGCACGTCGGATGTATGTTTCCATGAAATTGAAGGTAGGTTAAAATCTCCAACAGCACAAACGGTATCATTCACGCCAGCAAGTGAGGAAACTGACTTAATAACATTAAAATGATTATAGTAAATAAAGGAATCAGACTCACGAGTAATATAAGAGCACGTAAAGCAGACTTTAGACCTTTTCAGTTTAACCGCTAAAGCGATAAATTCAATATCCCAGGGATGAATTACAATAATTTCAGATAGATGTACTGAAGATACAGCAATTAAAACACCACCTCCTCTACGTGATTTTCGATTATATTTACTATGAGCGTCAAATGGAAGTAAGCACCCTTATTCTCAAAAATTTAGTTCAAGTGTTTTAAAATACGATGAATATAAACATATTATATTTCTTAAGCCCGTATTTACGGCTTTACAAAATCCAAGAATATTCTTACAACAACTAAAGTTATACAACAAAAACTAAACAAAAACTATTTTTTACGCGTCAGAAATAAGTATATAAGGCAAAACCTTATACGATAAGAAATATGTGGGAAGTGGTATTATTTTTTCAACAAGAAATGCTACTAAATTTTTTTTAAATCAGATGAAAATTGATCGAGCTAAACCACCTAACATATGACGAGGCTGGCGGATGAATATTCGGGGAAGTAAATCAGATAGATTTTTATTAACCATCTTGGAAATAGATAGCGATGGAGTCCTATTAGAATTCGGCGAATTAGAAGGTTGAGAAACTAAGGAGCAAGAAACTTGAGATGTAGCAGATTTCAAGGTTGACTTTTTCTGCGTGTTAACAAAATTTCCCAAATTATGACAGTTATTAAATAGCACTCTATTTATCAAGTTTATCTGGCAATGCCAGAATTTTATCAAACTCCTCCTTAGAATTCTTAAAAACGTTAAAAATAAAGTATTAATTTTTCTGCATTGGAAGCAGGTTCATTGTAAAAATTTCTGTAGATCCATCAGTTCATCTCGAAAAAAAAATGCATACGCTTTGTTCACATTATTTCAAACGGCAACCACAATTACAACAAAAATTATTTGTGTGAGAGACAAAAATATTTCATTGGCTTGTTAGTCGTCAACGAAGAAGGGGTGTAGCGCATGTTTTTGTGTTTTTTTTTTTTTTAATTTAAGAGAGCTGAAATTTTGATTTAATAATAAGCTACATAAATTTATGCATGTTTGTACTATGTATGAATACATATTTTTTTACAGCGTTTTAACTTTAGTGTATTTATCATTTTAAGTGTTTCGCTTTTTGAGCGAAAGAAATTTTAATGTCCAGAGCAAGTAATATCATATCAATAGGGTTAAAATCTGATTGCTGAGAGAAACTTTCCCATATTTAGTTTTTAATTAAAAAAATACTTTGCAGTGTAACGTAATGTTTATTCAGGATTGTTCTTCTGTTAGAAGAGAATCAATTCTAATTTATTTTTCAGGCATTTTTCTTAAAATTTTTTTGGACGATTTTACCATACACATTCTGCACTAACCATACCATACACATGTACGTACTAAGTTACGTTGATAAACACGCCTTAGGCATAAAATTATCTCTACTATGCTTTACGGTATGCTGGACGAATTTAAGTCTTCTGTTCTCAACATAAAAATTCAACAGACAAAGCGAATTACGTTTCACTCATTATTTTGTTAATACACTTTTAATCGAATTTAATTTTTCGGTGAGTTTCTGAGCTGAAACCACGGCAGGCTGCAAAGCATGGTCGAGAGAGTATTAGGGCTTAAGAATTAAACACGTAAACGACCGCGAGGGGCCGTTCTACTGCTGACCTGCTGGCGTTGCTCTCGGAGAAGTGGAACAAGTCCATTTATGGTTTTGGCGAGAGTAAGGTTGTGGCTCTGGATATATCAAAGGCGTTTGACAGAGTTTGGCACGAGGCTCTCATTTCGAAACTTAATGCTTTTGGTGTCGGTAGTCACTTCTCTCGATTTATATCGAGTTTTCTCAGAGATCGCTCTACAAGAGTGGTTATAGATGGGGTCTCATCCGACGAGTTCAGGGTAAACTCAGGGGTACCGCAAGGCTATGTTCTCTCTCCTACTCTTTTTCTAATATTTCTTAAAGACTTTCTTCTTCTCACTTCTAATCCTATCTACTCTTTTACGGATGACAGCAACATTTGTCACTCATATTCCTTTGATCGTAGACCGAGCCTTTTGGATGTTGGGGTAAGAAGGATGAATATGAATGTCACACTCACAAGTGACTTGGTGAAGGTCTCCGAGTGGGGTCGTGCGAGCAGGGTCGATTTTAATGACGTAAGACTCAATGTTGTTTTTTAACACACAGGCGTGGTGGTGTGCTGTCATCTGTGTCAATGGGTAATGTGGATATTGAGAAATCAGATGCTCTTGATGTTCTGGGCATGAGAATTCACTGTAACGTTCGTTGGAATGATCACATATTTCAAGTGTCGAAAGAAGCATTCAAGTGCCTCGGTTTTTTGAGACGGTGCAAGAAATACTTCACCCCATCTGATCTCCTTAATATTTACAAGACCTATATCCGTCCCAAAATGGAATACAACTCTCATGCATGGGCCGGTGCTTCAAAGTCTATTTTGGAGCTTTTCGACCGTGTACAGGAGAGGGCGAAGATGCTCATCAATGACGGTAGGGTAGCCAACTCTATCGATTCATTGGAGCACCGTCGCAATGTGGCGTGTGTTTCATTGTTCTATCGGTACTATAACGGAATGTGTTCTAACGAAATTAAGGAATTAATTCCCAAAAATCATATATTTTTACGTGGTACTCGTATTTCTCGTAGAGCGCATCCCTTTGTAGTTGATTGTCCAGAAAATCGCACAACGCATTATAGGGAGAATTCGTTCTTTGGTCGCACTGTTCGGTTGTGGAATAATCTTCCAGCGAAAGTATTTCCTGTCACCTACGACATGAGTAAATTTAAATCTAACGTCCATGAACACTACTCCCTCTGTCCTTCTTCCAATAACCTATTTTCCTAGTACCAGCACAATGCACTGCATGAGTAGGGGCCATCCCCTGGGTGCTGGTCTTATATAAAAAAAATAATAATAATAATAAAGATATACTTAGTTACTTCAATAAACTGGCTGTTTATTATATGGATACATATTTAAGTGGTGGAGCTTTTAGTTTTCACATTCAAAAAATTAAAATCGCTTGTTTAATTTATGCTTATTAAAATTTTTAAAATACGATGAACTTAAACGTTTTACATTTTTAAGACTGTTTTTACGGCTTTAAAAAATCCATAAAAGACAACAACAAAACTCTTACAACAACTAAAGTTTTACAACAAAAACGAAAAAACTTTATTTTTACGCGTCAAAAATAAGCATACAAATATCAGGGAAGTGATACCATTTTTCTGATAGATGCTATCGAGTGCAATAAGAATCTGGTTTAAAAAATTTCATAACACCTACAAAATCCTTAGTTACGGGCAAAAAACCGCTTTTTCATACCTTCATGCACTTATAAGTTAACAACATAGCCAAATATTAACCGATTTCCGTCTTCCTATTGACTGTAATATTTTTCGTGTTGAAATACTAGCGATATCGGCGGCCTGTAGGATATTATTTGACCGCAATATTCCTAGTAGTATTGGAATTTTTGGCGAAAGCCAGGCGATGCTTCCATCATTGAATTTATACATGGTGTTGATTCGATAATAGTTTGGGGTTCAAACTTTTTTTTCTTACTCTCTCAATTGTGCTCTCACAATCTGTATGTGGTGTTGCCGTAATTTCACTGAATTTTATGCATTTTGTAAAAAAGAAACATATGTTTTTGTTTTGGAGTGAAAAAAATAAAAACAACAAGCAAAGCAAACATAAAAACAAACCGGGTAATTGACAGTGTTTGAAAAGTTGCGGCTGTCGATTTTATTTTTGTGACAGTGTTTTTGCTTGAAGTTGCGGACATATTCTGTTACATCACTTACACACCTGTTTCTTGTTGTAATTATAGTTGCCGTTTGGAATAATGTAAACAAAGCGTATGCATTTTTTTTTTTTTTTGCTACAAGACTTTAGCATTATTAATTTATTACCACTTTTTAAGTTTTTTATAGAAATATAAAACAAACACAATTTTCCAGAAATTATAAAAGCAGTATCAATAAATACTGTATCATATTTGAATTAAAAGACTGTATAATAAAGGTTAGTGATACAGTTGATTTTGGTACATTTCAGAAAACTTTTTGGTAGGATATTTTCGTTTTGAAAACCGTGGTTGTAATATTCACAAAGAGAATAAAGAAACAGCCGAAAAACTTCGTAACCTGAACGATATAAACGAGAATCACTGTACTGATGTCATAAGCTTCTGAACAATAATGCTTTTAGGCAAGTTGGTCAAAAGTATACCGAAACCACTTCGAGCTGTCATTGAAAATAAAAGAGATATACTAAACAAATAATAAGTATTTATTATTTTATGTAGTAATTAATTTCATTTAACATGTTTGAATTTTATTCTTTCAATTGTCGTGTGTGAAATATACTGTAATTTATAAAAGATCCTAAAATATGAAATTTTGAATACATATTATATTTCAAAACTAATTTTTATTTTTCAGATACGTTACTATTTTTTATTTTATATGAGTTTTAAAAATCTTTCCAGTGAGTTTTTAGTCGCTGCAACATAATCATATCAGTTACGAATTTTTACTTTCAAATGCCGCCTAGTGTATACTCGTATATGGTATAATGCTAACATATAATAATCAATTACACTGATCTACAGCAAAAAAGCGTTTAAATAAAACTATGTGGAATATAATGATTTTGAGGCGCTGAATATAAATCCGTTTTCGGTTTTTTCCATCGGGCTCAAATTTCTTTTTATGGGCGTGGCAAAATTTTCGCCCAAAATATGGTAGTTATGTCAATATATTTCATCATAACTTGAAAACGAATTGACCGATTTTGATGCAATCATCACCAAATGTTTATGAACAAAATTTCCTATAAATCAACTAATGAAATTTTCTTGTATTTTCAACAGTTTCGGAGTTATTCGTAACTTTGTTGCGAAAAAAAAATTTTTTCGCGCAAAATTAGAGCAACTTTTTTTCAGTCATAAAAAATATTTTATAATGAAAATTGTACATTTTATGCAATTAAATTAATTGTTGAGAATAATATAAGCTATAAATCATGAAAATCGGTCGGCTATTGCTGATTTTATTCAAAATTAAATGCAAGTACTTAACTTTGACCAAAATTAGCGAAAAAATATTTTCTTGCTAAATTACTGGAAATTTTTTTTTTCTTTTATTTCCAAAAAGTTATAAAAAAATTCTTAGAATATACATAAATTTTACATTTTAAACATTTAAATGATAGCCAGATATGTTGAAGGTAAAATAACCCATAAAGTCAGGTGCCTAACTTTAACAAAAATGTAAAATACATTATTAGGCAACACACAAAAATAATGAAAGGAAGTGTCTGAGGAAAAAATACATACACATATGTATGTATATTAGGGCGGGTCGATTAGTAGGGACGCACAAAAATCATCCAAGTGACAAGGAAAATCGTATTCTATGGATCCAAATAAGAAACCTTGCCTTAGGAACCATACCTCTAAAGTGAATTCTGATGTTCCTTATTTTGACTAAAAGGTCAAATTTTGAAAAATCCCACTTTGACCCATTTAAAGTGCCCCAATCGAATCTAAATGTATGAACGACCCCCACATTCAGGCAAAAAGGAATTTGGAAAACCCTATGTAGTTATATTGTGTTGTTGAGATCTTTTCAGTATTTCAAGACTCAACATAATGTAAAGTAAAGTGCAAAAAGAAAAAAATAAAGATAAAGGAGGAATTTTAAAAGAAGAAAGTTTAAAAAAAAGTTAAAAAACATTTAAAAAAACTTGTTAAACATTCCAACACGATTAAAATGTACATTTAATATATATTGTGACATCTTTTGTTGTGCTGTGCTGGTGTTTTGAATTGTTTTCCAAGGTGAGTGCCAACTAAAAATTCTTAAAACTCTTGATTATGGTCTTTGGTTTGGGCTATATTTAATTTTAAGCATTGTCTTTTTTATTTTTTTCAGCGAAATGAATCCAACATCCCCTACACCGCAAGATGAAGCAACAACAACATCTACAACTATCGAAAACCCAATGAGTCATATACCCAAGTATGATATTACTCTTTTTGGTACGTGTTCTGATTTGACTGATCTAATTTACCAACCGAGTTGAATATCTTGAGAACGTGCTAAACAAGAAAAAAAGTTTTTCTATAAATAATTCACTACTCAATTAGCAAATAAGTTGATTGGAATTTGGGAAAAACTTGGTATGGAAATAATGCCGAAAAATCGTGTATTTATTAAATTGAATATAATGCTCAACAAATATCAAGCCGAAGGCAAAGAAAGATACTATAACCCATTTCCAAAGTCTTTACAATCTCTGAAAAAATTTTTTTACATTGGAAAATGTAAATGATGGAAAATGAAGAGCAAGGTTATGTCATCAATGCCAACAATGCATCCCGATGATTCAACATACGTACCGCCATCGGTTGAAGAAGATATGGATAGAAGCAATGGTTCACAATACACAGAAAGATGCGATTGTTTTAACTTTGCCTTGATGTGTGAAAGATTTGGTGTGCTGATAGAGTAGCATCAGCATTGGAAACCGCTCTTTCCAAATTTCGATATGAAAGATCGGCATGGCGAACCTCTCATCATGCATAAATCGAAAGTTCGCAGAGAAAACGACAAATGCAGACAAGAAGTGCTTCGCAAACGGTTAGACGATACTAATTTGTTAGCGTTTGCATTCGATGGTAGAAAATATGATACTATAACGAGAGATAAAATTGATGGGAAGAATTATACTAGAATGGTAAAAGAATCGCATATTGTATTTTGAGAGAACCAAGTTCTTAATTGATTGGTTAGGTAAGACTGGAAAACGAAACGGCTGAATACAAAACAACAAAATTATTTTATTTTTCAACGATGAAAACATATCACTGGATGCATTCATTGGTATATGCACTGATGGTGAGCCAACAAACACTGGACCACACGGTGGAATTATACGACGATTTGAATCGCTGTTAAAAAGACCATTACATTGGTTCGTTTACCTTCTACACTTCAATGAACTTCCGTTTCGGCATTTGTTTCAAGCTTTGGATAAATCAACCAGCACCGGACCAAGATCGGCAATCGGAAAACTGAGCAAACAAATCGAAACTTGTGAAATTCTTCCGGTAAGTAATTGCTATCACTCATTTATTATAATTGTCAACCGTTTTTAATTATTTGACTACGTTACTTTACTATTTTCAGGTTTTGGACGGTTTTGAGAAAATTGCGTTGAAAAATATGCCCGCTGCTCCAGAAAAATTGAATTTTCCACCGATTCGAAGCACTTATACGACATTGCCCATGCAATTTCTAACAGCGTGGTTTCGGTGGATTTGGGTAACACCAAACCATGGAAAATAGTACATTTTCTCTGGTTCACGAAGGTCGCTAGGTTATTACAATTATATATGACAACGGAAAATCCATCCGAAAATTTACGGATTCTAGTTGAATCTATGATTAATTGTTATGTGCCAATGTACTTCAATATCAAGTATTAAAGCTCTGTCTTGTACGGTAGTGTATTATTTTGCAAGTTCATTAGTTGGTTATGGTTTCTACAACCTCCTTTACGCAGTATTGTCAATCAAGTAATTAGAGATAATTCATATTATGCGCATTCAGAAAATATCTTGCTATCGATGTTGTTTGATGGTAGTAAAGAAAAGCGAGACTGTGCTATAAAGAAAATTCTACGCTATCGAACCGATGTTGAAGACCCAATGGAACTTAGAGCTTATAAAAAAGCAGATATAAAATTTCATTGGACAAATTACACGGAAATTATCAATTTGAATGATATAAATAACGTTTTTGAACTACCATTCACGCGAGGCATTCCGTACGATACATTGAAAGAATATTTAAATCAAGATCCACCGTTTAATGATCTAAACATTCTGTCACATATATAAGGAACGGAACGACATATTCAATTGCTTGCTATCGTTTCCAAACGAGATATACCAGAAAACGTAGACGCTGTTATGGCGACGACATCAGAGAGCCGTGCGAAATTGGCCAGACGTGAGAGTAAAAAAGATATAAAAAATTGCCAAAAATGGTGTTTTTTTGAAATTTTTGTATGGTACCCCCGCAGGGAGGTACCAGGGGTTGTGCCACTAGCATGTGTGGGTCGGCGCATTAAAGTTAGTGGGGATCGGTCATACATTTAGACTCAATTGGGGCACTTTAAATGGGCCAAAGTGGGATTTTTCAAAATTTGTCCTTTGGGTCAAAATAAAGAACATCAGAATTAGTTTTAGAGGTATTGTTCCTTAGGTAAAGTTTCTTATTTTGTTTGATAGAATACGATTTTCTTTGTCACTTGGGCGATTTTTATATCGATCCGGCCTAATGTATATGTTTCGAAGAACTGGTCGTCGGGCAGATGAAATATTCCGATATATGATTTTATGCTTGTATATTCTCGTAAATCCACGCACAGCGGTCATGCAGAAATAAAAATAATGCACGTGATTTTGTGGTTCACTCCATATCATTGGTTTCATTAATGGCATGATCTTACTATTGCTGTCAAGCCAACCTCTTAAGACTCTTGAACGAGTATTATAACATTTTGAATGAAAATGCTGAAGATAAAATTCACCATATCAAGAACTTAGAAGATTTTAGCTATAAAATTTATTAGCTTGTGCCAAGGCTTAATAACTGCCATAATTACCTGTACTAACTAAAAGTGCAACCATCCGCATGTCTAACGGAGTTGCCAGTTCGATTCCTTTTTGTGTTTATAATTTTAGACCATTTGAATTAACGATGATTCGTGTCAGTACTAGAACATTCGAAACTAAAATTGAAATACTATAAAAAGCTGGCGCATTGCGGTTGGCAGTCAATAAATATAGTTGTGTTAAAGCGAAAATAAAGTTATAGTGGAAAAAAAAATAAAGTTATAGTGGAATAAATAAAATTGTAACAACAACAAACGTTGAGTTTATTTTATTTTAACGCAATTTAAACGAATTCAAACGTTTTGGTGGCCAATATTTGTTTCTTTCATCGATAGGAAATCCAAAGTAATGTTAATAAGCATTATTAATTTGGGAAGTTATCGTATGGCGATGTGATTTTAAAGTTAATTACCCACAGAAGCCCAAGACCTTGACGTACTGTAATCTAAAACAAAAATCCACTATAAATAGACTAACTCTATGCATAAGTTTTGTCAAAGACTTACCAAAATAAAAAAAGTATTAAACGGAAATAGTTCTTAGGGTACTTTTCAATATTAACTTTTGGTTTTGATAAAATCAAATATCGGATAGGATGTCTTTTCGATTTCACAAAGAAGTGTTGCATGATGAAAAAAATTGTGTTACCTACTCGTACCATAGCAATTAAAAATGAGCCCTTCATTTTTGTTAAAGTTAGGTACCTGCCTTTGTGGGTTATTTTACTTTCAACATATCTGACTTTCCTTTTAATGCTTAAATTGTAAAATTTATATTCTAAGAATTTTGGTATACCTGTTTGGAAATAAAAGAAAAAAATTTCCAGTAGTTTTGCAAAAAAAAAAGAAAATATTCCGCTAATTTAGATAAAAAAAATTTCCACTCTGCAAGAAAATATATTTTCGTTAATTTTGGTCAAAGTTAGGTACCTGCATTTAATTTTGAATAAAATCAGCAATAGCCAACCTATTTTCATGATTTAAAGCTTATTTTATTCTCAACATTTTAAGCTTTAATTTAAATACTTATTATATAAATTTTTATTCTAAAACATTTTTTATGATTTAAAAAAAAGGATTATTGAATTTTACACGAAAAAAATATTTTTTCGCAACTAAGTTACGAATAACTTCGAAACTGTTTGAAAATACAAAAAAAGATTATTCGTTTGATTTATAGAAAATTTTGTTCCTAAACATTTGGGGGTGATTGCATCCAAATCGGTGAAGTCGTTTTAAAGTTATGATGAAATATATTGACATAGCTACCATATTTTAGGCGAAAAATTTGACACGCCCATAAAAATAAATTTGAGCCCGATGGAAAAAAACTGAAAACGGATTTGAATTCAGCGCATCAAAATCATAATATTCCATATAGTTTTATTTAAAGGCGAGAAAATTTTTTGTTTCTTGTAGACCAGTGTTATTTATTACTAATTTTTTTTTATCAGATAAATTCATTGTTTATTTTTTATATATTTCAATTTATTACTCATTTTTTTTATCAGATAAATTCATTTTTTATATATTTCAATTTGTCTATAAATTATTTTTCTTATGTCTAAATTTTTGTTATTATTTATATTTTTTATGTTCATATTCAAAAAATTAGTTTAAATAGTTGTATTGGACTCCACCTATATGAGGCATACCAACAGTACCAGCGCTTCCATGAAGACACATTGCTGAACCTACTGGTACATAAGTAGTGCCTGGCATACATTTGGCACAATATTTTCTAAGGGCGGGTCGTTGTTTTGAAGCATGACAGTGCATTGCGAAACGTAATTCTTCTGCCATTTCTGAGCACAAAGATTGATTTTCAGTTTGAACATTTTTTTTTGAATTATAACAGAATTCTAATATGGCAACAACAACTGCTAATGCTAAACCACATAGAAGTACAACAAATACACCACCTGTATAAGTTTAAAATGTTTAAAATTGAAGATCAACATTTAAAAAATTGAGAAACCAAAAACTATTTACCAATGTTTTCAACTCCCAAAGCATTAGCTTTTGATTCTTTACTTTTATCGTCTCGATTGCAAACATCACCGGTATTCTTCCACCATTTATCATAGAGTATTTGTATTATACCCTTCTCCTGCAATTCCAATATAGCCAATGACATAGAATCACGCCAAGGTGATCCCTTCGGTGTAGCAATACCATACCCTTTAGAATCGAGTAGTCCTCCAATTTGTGTTAAATTACAATCACGCTGTACGGCATAGTCTAGCATAGTTGATTCCATTAGAAATGCATAATTGCCATCCATTACACGTCTTATGCCATCTTCGTACGTTTTAACAAACACTGACGATTTACGATTTTCCATATATCTCCACATTTTTTGATAAATTCCTATTTTTGAGTCCTAAATTAATAAAAAAAAAACATAACTAAATCATTATTTATATATATGTATGTTTCTTACCCTAAAAAATGTCATTGTAGACCCACCCTCCAAGGTGCCATAAGAAATATCTGTTTGTTCTGCCAAATCTGAAGCACTTTCAATTGGTGTTATCATACGCTCAACGGTAAGAAATGCTGCCAAATTTGCTGTATATGATGATATAATAATTAAAGTAAAGAACCACCATATCCCTCCAACAATACGAGTCGAAGTAGCCTTAAATAAATAAGCAAAACACCCGCCATAGAATAAATAATCAAAATAATAACGTAGACTTATAATATATTGTTATAGTTTTCGTTAAATTTCCTATTATAACTTGTCTTTCAATCGGCACTTTCAAACTTTGGCAGTTGATTGCGCCTATAACCTAGTATTCTGCTCAAATTTGCGAAAAATGTTGAGCTGCATATCATTTCACACGAAAAATTTGGCATCCAACAAATGTAGTCCATATCGCAAAGTTTTTCGTTTTTATTGCTTGAAAGTATGCAACATTGTCCTAAGCTTTTGCTTAAAATTTCGTGCGAAGTAAATGTGACTTAATATTTCGAAGTTGTAGAAAATGCTGCCAGAAACTTGTTGCAATTGAAAAGTAATGTTGACATAACATATGTATACAGTTCATATGTTTTCCAAAACAAAAACAGATTATGTACTTGTTTTCAACATTATTTCATAAATATTTGATTAGATATCTTTTACTTTGCACGAAACTTTGAACACAATACTAGGCTTATATCGTTAATTATTATTATCATTTTGACCAGACACTATTTGAAGACACTGTGACCCATAAGATCTATTGTGCCCCTTCCGGTCTAGTTTGTTCAAAAGATCTCTGTTCCTAATGAACACCGATCTGAAACCATAATGGAGGATATGTCACCCAGTGAAGCCCTAACGCCCATGTGCTGAAAAACGCAAAATTTTTAAATCACTTATGAGTTTCAAATCGCAAATCTCATATTTGCATGTTCTGAAAATCGATTTTTATTAACACGAAAATATGTAAAGTTCGGTAACACTTGTTTTCTTGTATTAGAATAAAAACAGTTGTGCATTGCAAAATCAGGGATATTAAAGTAAACAAACGTAACACAGATATCAAATAAAAAAAGGATATTTTTCAATTGTGAGTTTCAGCGCATGAGCGTATGTCTACCTAAACATTTCCACTTAAGCCTATCATGAACCCTCTATTCACAAAATATTTGTTCTGCTGTCTCTGATGCCCGTGAGTACAGTATAAATCCATATTTGTGACCGCCATCCTCTTCAGATGCGCTCTAAGTTTACAGTGGCCCGTAAAAAACTTCGTAAGGAGTTTCACGTCTGGCCAGCCATACTTGAAAACCTCATAGCGGTGCCCAAATTGTGGACTGATCACCGCCCTAGAGTTGCGAAGCCCCTTTGAGCATTCCAGTGTTCCAAGCATCTTGAAATTTCCCAATATTTGATTAGATTGAGAATGGTAGTAAGTGGTGCTGCACAGCAAGGCTCCGGATCGATATAGGGTGTCATGAAACCGTTTCTGGCCGATGCATCCGCTATTTGATTACCATTTATTCCACAGTGTCCAGGAACCAAAATTGGACTTTGTTTCCAAGCGAATGCCTTTGCAACATATCGTAGCAATATTTGACCAGTCTAGATATCATATAATGGTCTTACCCTTGAGCCCACTGTACAGGCTGCAATGGAAGACACTCAGTGATCTTCGCAGTGGGATCGACAAGTTTCGGTTAGGTCCATTAACACCAGCATTGACACTTCATTCATTTTGGAGCCATCGGTATACGATCCGAGCTAGAGCCCTATTAGAACAACAATTCCTGTCTGGGAATTCAAACCTGAATCTCCTGCCAAAGTACAGAACCAACAACATAACATACAGGACCAAAGATATTTCTCCGACCACCTTGCGTGGAATGGACAGACTTCCTGACGCCTTTCGGAACCCTTTGCGAAAAAGGCCGCTGTTGAACATGTTTTCATTGCCCCAGTTATAACGAGGGAGGCGAATCTCTGTAACCTACTTAATTTATTCATTGTGTTAGCTTCCTCAGCCTTTCGAATAATAGCGGTATATATCAATAATGCCATTCTCGGCGAAAGACCCTATGTCTTACCGTAGAAGGAGCGACTTGCACAGAGGGCTGGCTCTTATAGCCTTATTCTCGATGGCATCAGGATGACACTTAGATATTGCTATCCAGAATGACACTTATAATACTTAACTTCCTTAGAAAAGTTTATGGTGGTACCCATAAGAAGAAACACAGTCACATAATAACTTGTATCACTTTGTAAAAGGTACAATAGCAGTTTTTGAGGGATTCAAAGAGAGCCCTTCCTGAGTACACCAATTTGACACCTGCCCAGGGCCGTCCTCATGAGGTCACACAATGTACTCTCATATTTCTCAGGTACTGTATTAACGAGGTCATCAGCGTAACCAATTACACTGACAAACCTATGTGGCAGCATGGTAGCAAGACATCGACTATTGTAGTCCAGAACAACAGTGCCCTAAGGGCACCCTTATACAGTGGATTCCACCCTACCAAGAGACGAGATGATGATCCTATCAATGGCGTCAAAGCCTCTATTGTCAAAGGCGCTCTGAATATCTAAGAAGGCACAAAGAGTAACTTCCCTAGGCATCACGTACGCGTACTGACTCGCATTAAGAGGCCATTCCACAAAGTACCTCTCCCTTAAATAAAGCTTTGTAAGGTTTAAAAGAGCCAATCACTCACAAAACCCTGTCTTGGGTAAATATTCCACAAGACTCTTGACCCTTCCTTTGACACGTAAAGAGGCGGGAATACCCCGACACTCATGTACAGGTGCAACCGTTCGAGAGTCAGGAAAATGTGTCCTCAATAAGAGTTCCAATGCCATCCTTCTAGATCTAGTGTAGGCTCTGGTTTCAGTACATAGGGATCCAATACCGTTAGAATGATCTATTGCGAGGGACTTTTGAAGTAAGGCCAAAGCCAGCAAATCTTAAATGGACTGACAATAATCCCTCCATATATTTCTCTTAGACCTTCTAATTTACCTATTGTTCTCCGTAAGACTAGCACTATAAGTTTTTCAGTCGCCTGTGCGCTTGATTCTACTGAAATTCCTCCTTACCGCTATTCTTAATTTTGGCAAAGTGTCATTTCACCACGGAAGACTACGTTTGACAAAATGGTCACTATAACGCATGCTAACATCTAAAGAGGATTCAAAAGTTGACTTGCTGTAGATCCAGTTCGCCAATAGAAACTACAGAGTCTGGTAGTCAGTCAACTCCCCCTGTTATGTTCTCTCTGAGAGAGGACCGGTCCACCTTGAGAAAACTGGATTATTATTATCAACATTTACCAAATCAAATCTAATATGCATGTGATCGGATAGGGATACCTCGTCCGGCACATTCCAGTCTCTTAAAAGATTGGATGTGTATGTGTCACATAGCGTGTCATCCAGTACTTCCGATCGTACTGCGTTAACATATGTAGTTTTGATGCCCCTATTGGCTACACAGCTACATTGTTGCCAGCTAAGAAATTTAAACGCCATTCAACCCCAGCATTGTTGTCCATGATTTCCTACACCACATGATGGGAATTCGTATCACATGCAATAATGTAGTGGTAGCTGTTTGCTCGACTGAACTCTGTGAAGTTTTGTACTTCTAAGGTTGGGACACATTTCACATCACCTGGAAAGTAAGGCAAGACACAGATTACCTACTTAACACCTTCACCTGTGGCAAATCGCACACTGACGGCCACCAGGTCCCTAGGTATGAATTGTGCAATGGGAAGGAAGGCCAGCTTGGCATTTACCACAATAACTGCCAATGGTCTTTCCCCGGGTGCGTAAATCCACACAACATGACTTGAAGTTCTCGGACCTTCAAACCAAAGGCTTAGGGCTCCTGTAAGAGATCTAGACTGATATTATCGTTGGCAAACCTACGACTAAATATAACCGACGCTCCTTTAGCCCTTTGAAGGTTTGCCGAAGCACTTTAATGGTGCCCATCATCAGTTAGATTACTGAGTAGCAGGGATAACTGATGAGCACTTACCGCCACCAAGAATGATAAAATAAGGATTACGAATTGCGCATGGTGTCTCGTTAGATGACGTAGCTTTTACTTTGCAAGAGTTGGTTTATGCATATATAAAAACTATGATTTTTCTTGCAAAATGAATGTATTATGTGCGAGTTGACAATCTCGCTTTTAAAATCAATTTAACAGTTCTTTAAAAATTTTACATCGCTTTCTATTATAAGTTATTAATCTCGCTTTCGAGTTTATAAATTAAAATTATTACAAATAAGTGAAGTGTATTAAAAACTGCAGCACAAAAAAAAGTAAATCTAAAAAAGCTAGAAAAAGTAAATATGAGACGTGCAGTGGGCAAATGGAAGCAAATTAACAGCAAAAAAAACAAGGATAAACTTTTTGAAAAACTATTATTTTGCATATCTTTGAGAAATGTTTTATATTTTTAACTCCAGCTATATGATTTTACACTTTCTCCAAAGATGCAGTACAAAGGTTTACGATGTAAACCCCAAAATACCAAAAAAGATAAAATTTGTGATTTATATTTCAAGCATGAGGACTTCAGCGACAAAACTCATTTCTGGTTAAGTGGATACATGAGCAAGCAAAATTGGCGTATTTGGTGTGAAAATGCAGAAACGTCACTGTGAATGACGGCTTTGACGTGCGATGATTACAGTTTTTTTTTTTTTACCCAAAATTGAAGAGCTGGACTTGGCTGACATGTGGTTTCAACAAGACGGTGCAACATGCTACATAGCAAGCGCAACAATGGTCCAATTGAGAGGCGAGTTCCTAGAATAGTTTATTTCACATGTGCGTTTTTTTAACAAATCCGAAAATTCTTAAAAAATCACCAGATATTATAATTTTCAAAATGTTTCGCTAAAATGTAATACACTCATTTCAAAGGCTTCATTCAATCAAATAATGCCTTAAAAATGCTGTATATCGAGTTTAAGATTCGATATAATATTTATTTAATTATGACGTATCGGCGTAATCAGGATGTCATTGTAAATTTTTTTGGAATAATTCACCCCGATCATCAAGAATTTAAATACAGACTTGAGCATATGTCCGATTTAAATCTACATAATTCTTTAAAAGGTAAATTTGATTTCACAATTTGAAACAGTAGCGTTTAATTTTCCTTGTGATTTCTTTAGGTACTATACTTAAAAGTATTAATCCTAACATCCATTAAGATGAGTTAGAAAAGCTGCAGTATGACGGTTTGGAAAATTTGTCCACATATATATTTATTTGCAATTAACTTAAAAATGTTAACCCTAATCTTACTGTTAATCCTCTAGAGGCCTTTACCTACTCATGGGTTAACCACCTAAGTAAAGTTAGGCTAAGTAAGCTATCAGACGCTTAAATTATGAGATGCGAACTTTTTGAAACTAAATGGTGACAAATTGTTGCCTACAAGCGGATATATACAAAACAGTTTTTGGAAGCAATAATCACTGAAGGAAATGAGGAAGTGAAAAAACTATTTTTTAGATGTAAACTATTTGTTAGATGTTATATGCTGAAATTTCTGAAAATATGTACAAGAAAAAAAAATTCTATAAAATAATAACGCCATTAAAAAATCTGTAGAAATCTTGTTTTAAAGTTCATTCTACATCTAAATACATTTTACAAAAAATGTTTTACCTCTTTACTTACACTATTGGACAAAATAAAGTACAAATTACCTTCGTTATATTTCATCATAGAAAAAAAGAGACAAACTCAATATTATATAATTTCGTTATTATAATTTTGTTTATATTTCAGTGTAAAAAACATAAAAACTTAAATATTATAATTAAACTTTTTCAGCAAAGCAACATAAATTAATATTATCTCTGCAAAGGGTTGGACAAAATAAAGTGTAAATGCAAAATATTGGATGATAACCGCAGAAATATGAAGGGATTTTATAATAATCAGTACTTAGTCCCTCCTTCTAATTAAATATGACCTCACAAAATATTTTAGTCTTTTAGTCTTTGACGAAATTGCCAAAAAAATACCATTTTCTCAGACATCTCCACGGGACATCGAACTGAAGCCGTTGTCGAAAACTTTTAGAAATCTGTTATTAAAAAATGGGAAAATGAAATGAAATACAAAGAATTTCCCAAAAAAAGAACATATATAACATCAGAAGCAAAAATAGCCCTTGAGCTCTGCAGGATGCGAAAATCAAATGAAATTATAAAATTGTCTGAGAGAAAGCTCAAGACTACAAAGCGTAAAAATGATCGTATAATAATCCTAGCCAAAAAAAAAAAAAAAAAATAATTATTTTGCTCTTCTAGGGAGATTTAGGAAGAACTAAATTTAAGTGTTCCGTCACTTACAATATGGAGAAGACTTAGCCAAAGCAGTCTAAAAAGTTTTTACACAAAGCAAAACCGATTACTACGATACGCAAATATAAAAAAGCCTTTGTCCTTTGCCAAATGTATGTAACTGTTCTAGAATCATATTTGAATCGAGTGATTTGTCCAGATGAGTCAAAATATTAACTAAAAAAATTCAAAACATGTAAAAAGAGTCACACCGTACTCTCAAAAAACTTAAATCTAAATACATTGCATATACTATAAGATATGTTGGAGGAAGTCTCATGGTGTTGTGATGGTTTTCTTTCTTGGGAGTGGGTCGAATAGTCAGAATTAAATGACTGGTGTGCACAGTGTTAAGAGTAGTGATATGGTCATGTGCTTGTGGTACATTATCTTCCAACAAGATAATGACCCCAAACATACGAGCAAGGCAGCAAAGAACTATTTTCAAGAAAACTATACCGAAACACTGAAATGACCGGCTCAGACCAAAGATCTGAACGGCGTAGAAGACCTGTGGACCAAATTAGATAACAATATTCCAATGGAATATCGGACTAACATTAAACATTTTGAAAAGAAATGCTTGCCGAATTGAGAGAGATTCCTACAAAAACTTTTGAAAACTTGACTTTAAGCATACCTAAAAGACTTTGTGAGGTTATATTAAATAAAGCGAATGCTACTGGGTAGCGATTATTAATATATCCCTCCATATTTCTGCGTTTATCATCCAAGATTTTGCATTTGCACTTTATTTTGTCCAACTGTTGGGAGGGAGCATTTTAGTTTATGTTGTTTTGCAGTAAAATTTTAGTTAAAATATTTAAGTTTTTATGTTTTTGACACTAAAATGTAAACGAAATGAATAAATTCAATTAATTCTTTAACAATAATATTAAGTTTTTTCTCTGATGAAATATAAGAAAGGTAATTTGCACTTTATATAATTTTACAATGTTTTTATTATTTTTGTTCAATGAACCTACAATAAATATGTACCTATATAAACAAATTTATGAAAAAAAAATGTTGTTTTTGTGAAGTAAAATAAGTAATTAGGCCACTGTGGCGTTTATATGTTGAAAAACTACATTTTATTAGCCAGTAAAACACAGTTAAGGTGACGTAAGAGTTCAATCCTGCGCAGTATATTTTATTTGTGTTTGCCTGATTTTGTGATCTTCATTTTATCAATCTTGACCACCACATACAGTTTCATTGCTGCTTACTAGAGGTGAAACGTCATCATACCGCTACGTACCCCGGGCATTTATATCACATAAATTGCCAGTTCAGTTACAGGGGTAGTGACACTCTTGTCTTCTACAACCTCAGTGTTATCTACTCTATTAATTGGTGCATGAGAGGCATCACTTCTACTCCTTCTATTTAAAAGCATACAGGCTTATTTCGCATACTAGTGGCCAAGTACCCCTTGACCATTCATTCCTGGCGTACGCTGTTCCACTTTAGACTAGGGAGACCGTTTATAAGGAGCGTCCACCTAACGCATGATCAAGTTTTGACTCACAATTGATCACAATTCTGTATACGTTTTCAGATAGCAGAACTGTACTAAGTGTTAACTCAGTGGTTATCTTAGGATAATCCTCCAAATACCCATAGAGCAAACCGTCAGCGCAAGTATAAGTCATAAGGAAAGGATTCCCTCCGTCCATACTGGATACATCACAGTATGGAGAGTAAGCGATACTTTCTAAAGGCAAAGACTTGAGCACGTTACCGATGGCCGCCACTCTGAAGCAGTAAGTCTTCTTGTGTGGTTGCCCATAAGGATCGCCAACTGACTTTACCTTATGGGTCCAAATCTGACTACCAATATCGTTAATGCTACATCTGTCAAAGTGGCTATAATTTATTTAATCTGTTTTGTCATATCACAATGGATGGATGAATTAATTGACAGCACTTGCAAATGATAATTTTATTTTGTTCAAATTGTGTGTTCTACAGCGATGAAAACCACTTCTGGCTACGATCACCCTGCCATGGCTGTATTTTTTTGTACAGTGCCACCAATACCACTATAAGTCAGATATGTAAATCAAATCTTAACGGCAACTGAATGATAGGTTATGAAATGTACTAGAACATTCGAAACTAATGTTAATTAACTATAAAAGCTCCGCCAGGCCCCTTAGTCGGTCACTTATAATTTAGCAGTAAAAAAAGTTAAAAGAATTCAAACGTTTAAAAATGTTTACTGTACTTGTGGTCAAAACAAAGAATAAGGGAAAAACATGCTTTTTAGATTCATTCCTTAACCAAGAAACTAACTCGCGCCAGCCAACGAAGCCGCGGCGGACATTTGCATAAAGTAATTATTCCATACATAATGACATCGACAGGCCAGACAGACAATTAAAAATTTCGATGATATCTCACACACTTTGTTTCATTTAATTTTGAAAATAGGAAGTGGTTAACGGAATACCTTTACTAGTAATCTAACACTGTAGAAAAAACCAATTGTAGGATACTATATGATCGCAATATTCACGGCAAAGTTGAAATTTTTATTGATAGACAGGCATCATCGAATTTTCATAATACTGCATACAGAGTAAGAATGAATTGTAAAGTCGTCAGTCGGGCATTACTTTACTGGGAGCAAAATAAGATCTACTTTAAATATCTCCAACGAAGTTTAGTGAAAAGTAGTATCTCCAGCCTCTTCAGACGGCTGAGAATAGATCTTGTAACTATGCAACTTATGGCCCGTAATAGTAGTAGTAATAACAGAACATTGTGTATTTGGTAAGCATGTGAATTGACCTGGACTCCTCTTCAACGACACAGAAAACGGACCCTAGTTGTCAAGAGATACAGATTCCTTGACAGCTGAATACTATCAAAATTTAGTGAGTTATCTGGGTCTAGACTTTATGACCTACTGCGTTATCTCACAGCTAGAGTTTGTATCTTGTAGCGCCTTGGTATACATTACCATGTAAATGGCAATACATCTGGGGAGTGGTCTGGTGTTGTCATAACGAATAAACTTGACTGTTTGCCCGCAGCGATACCACTGATACTAACCTAAGCTTTTATAAAGTCAAAAAATGTAAAATATTATTTTGCAGTAGATTGTAGTAGTTTAAGACCGATGTTAATGCAAGCCACCTCCAAACTTGCTGCATTTAAACTTTTTATATTTATCACACTGAAGACATCGTATTTGTGCTTCATTTCTTATTACATCATTCCGCTTTTAGTCCAGTTTTACCGAATCAGGTATCTTTTGTTTGATTGTCATTGGCAGCTTGGCCTCGTGTCGTTTTGGAATGGAAGAGGATGCCCTGCATTAAATTGCTCTACACTGTATACCTTGAACATCATAAAAAAATTTTTCCTCTCCCTCTGATGAAAGATGATATAATTGAAACGTGTTGTTGACAGACTCATTTATGTAATTTTCTTAGCTTCTTCAAACAAACAAAGAGAAGTAAAAAAAATTAGAAACCACCTATACCTGAAAATTAATTTGTATTTTCTATTTTTTTTTTTTTTTTTGTATGGTTAAGATAAGATCACCCAAAACGATTGCAAACAAAAACGGATTGGTTTTTCATGGATATTTGCCTTAGTGCTTTGATTTTTAAAATATAGCACCATTTACTCATCTATCGACAGATACGTATCCAAGGCGAAATACTTTAACCACTTCTCATCATCTCTGCACAGGTAAAAGTTGTTAGAAAACTCATTTCGATCAAATTTTTATTTCAAATGTGGCAATTTTAAGACTAATATATAGTATAAAACAATCTTTATAGTGTCTCGTATTCTCACTCTAAAAAACAATGTTAAATAAACGATGAATAAAAAGAATTTACAAAATAAGGTATTTTATAATTAAATGCAAGTGCACATTAAATGGGCTAAAATAAAAAAATATGTATGTATTTCGTTACAATATTGTTACCCTTGGGTACAGATCTGAACCTTGCTGCATTAAAGCCCAAACTGCAAACCAAAAACAATTTTTTAACGTAAAATCATTACTAATAGTTAATAATTCAGTTGATATATCTTCTTCAATTGTATTTTTGGCTTTCATATTAAGAAAACTAGATGGCAAATGAAGGCGATAATATGGCCACCACATATCGTCGGATTTAGTAGTAGTCGAAGAAGATGAAGTTTTAATAGCTGCATTTAATCTCGTCTGGTCACCACATTCATTTTCAATCTCTTCTTCTCTTTCGCGTATTTCGACTTTATATTCATCTCTCACTATATGCTCGTTTATAATGTGATACTTCTGAACGAATTCAATATTCTCATGGTCTTTTATATGATCTTTATCATAATTTGCTTCATCAAACGTTTTTGGCATAGTAAACAATGATGTTGTTTGTTGTTTAGCTGGTACCCACTCAAAGGGTGAAAACCGAGCCACAATCCAAATAGTAAGTGAAACCAATATATAACCGCACGCTATATAAATCCAGATGTCAACGGCCAAAGGATTCATAAAAGAGAAAAATTTTGTTTGTGCACGATCTGATTTCTGAAAATTAAAGCTTTAGTTAACACACATATACTTATACAAAAAATATATCCTTCAAACTAAAATAAAAAGCCAAGGGTAACAAGCTTATTAAAAAATGCTTTCTTCTTGGAATCCTCAATTGGAAGCTGTACGAACAAATGTTACTCGAGTTGTTAATGCAGCTATTAGCAATAGCCTTAAATTTCAATTTTACCATTTAAAAAATTAAATTTGATTAAAAATTTACTTTTTCTCATCATACATCATTCTCGGCGAAATATGAAAACTAAAATGGGTTTAAAACTCTTTTAAGCATTAACTCTAGAACCGTAAAGTTAGTCGATTCAACTAACATCGTTTTTATTTTCATATGAAGCTTTTTATTTAATTGCGCAATCAACTTGAACTCTTCTGTATTCTGAATCGTCATTCTTGTGATCATTCATATTTCTTTATTAAAGGCCAGAGGTCTAATTTTCGTATTCGTATACGATTGAGTTTTTACTCGAACGTGCGATTTTTTTCCAGTTTTGGGATTCTCTATCGAGCAAAATGTAAAGAAATTTCTTGTGATAACACTCGGTAGCGAGTGATCATTCGAACGCAACCTTGCTAGTTTTACTGGTAAGAACTAAAGCTTTCGAAATAACATTTTTCTGATAAAAAGCAGTAAAAATACAAAATGTAAGTGAATAAATTGATGAAAATCTAATAACTGAATTAAATACAGTGTTTTTAGATCAAAACTATCAAATAATTTAATACAAATTTTATACAGAAATTTTTAAATATTCATGAACAATGGCCATAGTAAAGACGTCTGGTTTGGGATAATAAATATACATACATATCTATGTATATGTGTGTATGTACGAACAGACGCATGTATGTATATAATATGTTTAGGTCTACTATAATCCAATCTCTCAAATAATCAACACAAATGGGCAAATTTGAGGTTAGGAAGAAAATTGGCTTAAAAACATATTTTTTTTTTTTTTTTTTTGACAAATTCAGTTTTATTCATTCCAATACAAAATAGAAATATGGGAATTAATAATGGAATATGATGTCGAGCAGATCTCCACCTCTAGCACGTTTGCAAATGTCCGCACTTTTCACAAAATTATGAATCACATTTTTCAACAAAATCATTTTTAGTGGTGAGGCTCATTTTCGCTTAGGCGGTTATGTAAACAAGCAAAATTGTCGCATATGGGGTTCAGTCCTCGAAAAACCATTACATCCAAAGAAAGCGACCGTATGGTGCGGTTTGTAGCTAGACGGCATCATCGGCTCGTATTTTTTCGAAAATGAGCAAAGAAACGCCGTCACCGTGAATTCTCTGCGCTACCGAATCATGATAACCAATTTTTTGTGGCCACAATTGGCTAATGTTGACATCAATGACCTTTGGTTTCAGCAGGACGGCGCCACAGGCCACACAGCCATCGAAACAATTCAGTTATTGCATGAGAAATTTCCTGCTCGCGTAATTTCTCGATTTGGCTATGTCAATTGGTCACCTAGTTCTTGTGATTTAACGCCGCTGGATTATTATCTCTAGGGCCATTTGAAAGACCGTCTTTACGTGAACAAACCACAAACAACTGACACTCTCAAAGATGAAATTCGGCGATGCATTGACGAGAAAAGCGAAGCTTTGTTGCAAAATGTGGTTCAAAATATTGTAAAAAGATCAGACGTCTGCCGACGTGCTAGAGGTGGACATTTGCCGGATATTATATTCCATTATTAATTCCCATATTTCTATTTTATGTTGGTATGAATAAAACTGAATTTGTCAAAAAAATTTGTTTTTAAGCCAGTTTATTTCCAACCCCAAATTTGCCCATCCTTTATACAGTGTATTTTACTAAATGTTAAAATTTTAATAATTTATTATTTCTTTGCTTTTTTAATTTATTTTGTTTTTGTATGAACCCATTGTTTTCTTAGTACTTCCTTGCATTCGATTCGTTTCGTATCAGTGTTTGGAAGTTGATACGATCGTACTTTCCGATACCATTTAACTTAAAAAATATCGCTGTACTCCCCTTACAAATTTCCGATACCATTTAACTTAAAAAATATCGCTGTACTCCCCTTACAAATTTGATACTCTCACAAATATTTCCTTATTTTTACATTTTTACATTCCTTTGTTTCATTATTTTCCGGTTTTTATTAATTTGTAGTACTCGGTTACATTATTTGACAATCGTGAGTTAAGTTGAAATATTTGGGAAGTTATAGGTAAAAACCAGGTCAAATATTTACCAAATGTGAACATATGTAGCTTTAGGTTTCATTATTTTTACTAGTAAATTTATGTTTTTGCCTATTAATCTTTTTTTTTTGAGGTATTATGAGTTCTGAGTATACAAAAGTTTTCTAATAAATAATATTACAATAATTTAATATGTTGACAATATGTGCTAAAATAATTCGCGTTGTCACCTTTATTTGGTAAAAAACGATTGCTTGCTAAAAAATTGATTAATTATAATTTATTAAATCTAAAAAATAATGAACGTAAAAAAATTTTATTTTTATATGAGCGCTCCAGCCGCCCGGTTCGCCAACAACTTTATCCGGCGCAGCAGTTTAAAAATATCTACTAATATTTACAGTTTTTGAGATATTACTTAAAAATAGGTATTGCAACAAATAATACCCTTTTTAAAATGACAAACCTATACAATTTTGAGGATATTTACAGTTTAAGGTAAAAAACCTTTTTAAAAACCTTTTTGTCAGCTTCAACAATGTAGTTGAGTAGGGAGCTAACATTACAAATTTCTAATTAGATATTTCATAGTTTGAAGCTTAATTTCGATCTTCTAATCTTTGTGTTAATGTACTGATAACATCTTTAAACATTTTTTGTTTGCGGTTACAATGTAAAATATAGGTATGATACCTTTTAGGTAAGTTAAAAATAACTTTTAAATTTTTGTTTTCGATTATTCGTGGCATTTTTAAGTATGTCTTAGCACATCTCTTTTATCATATTTGGCATCCATACGTCATAATTGGTTGTATACACATTTTGTATAGTAAAATTTTATTTTGCGATTAAGAGTAGATCTTCTACTTAATATTGGAAATAGGGCTCTCCCACATCTCACGGAATTTTCACATGACTGCAGAATATGCTGTCTAAATGTCAATTTTTTGTACAAAACAATTTTTAAGTATTTTACAGAATCAAGAAATGGAATATGTTCTCCTTCTATAGACAGTTAAAGGAAAAATAATAGCTTGATTTTGGTCCCATTAATTTTAATTTTCCATATTCTATAATACTTCTGAGCACGCAAAATAGTGTTTTTCATGTTTGAAACTATTGCATTCGATACCTTACCATTTGTAAAAAATATAGGGTGGGCCATTTAAAAGTTTAAATTTAAAAATGCAACAAAGAAAAAACGGCTTGAAATTTGTGCCAAATTTATTTTGTTGTTTTGAAGTACAATTGTGCCGATTAAAAATGAAATATTGTTTCATTCATATGGCTGACGCAGGTGGACTCACAGTACCTTATTCGATCGGACCAATTTTCGAGAACATTTGCAAGTGTATGGGGTCATATCTCGGCGATGGCATTACGAATGTTGGCCTTCAAATGTTCAATTGTCTATGGCTTTTCGGCATAGCATTTGTCTTTAATGGTGCCCCACAGAAAATAGTCTAACGGTGTCAAATCGCAACTTCTTTTCGACCATCTAACGTCACCATTTCAGCTAATTAAACGGACATCAAACGTTTGACGCAAAAAATCGATTGTGGCATGAGAAATGTAGCAAGTCGCACCATCTTGTTGATTTTATATTTTTTTTTTTTTGGTTTTTTTTCGACTTTTTTGCAATTAAGTCGATTCATTTCCTTCAGTGGAGATAATATACTGAATTTTGTGAGGGAATAGAAAGACATAAGTATTGCTAGACTCGAACTAGAACTAGACTAGATGGTCCACCCAATAGTAATGTCGTCAGCGTATAAAGCAGCAGCTTGATCTTTAAGAATTTTGAAGTCAGATGTATATATTGAGTACAGTGTATGTGAAGCAGCAGTCCCTTGAGCTACGCCTGCAGGAATTAATCGGCGATTGGAGTATTCATCATCAATGCTTACAACAAACGATCTTTCGCTCAGAAAACTTTGAATAATTTTTTTAGGTAAATCGAGAAACCAAATTTATTTAATTTGTTAATAAGAGCATTATGTCATCTGGAATCAAGGGCTTTTTCTATATCGAGAAAGACTTTTCCCGATATTCTCCTACTTTCTATTTTATTACTAGACATAAAATTTACAATTCGCTTTACCTGGTGCACTGTAAATTGGTTTTTTCGTAAACCGAACTGCTCGCTTTGTAAAACATTATTATTTTTAGTGCATTCATTTATTTTGTTCAATATAATTTTTTTAAGTATTTTATCGAGTGTATTTAACATACTTATTGGGCGATAACTGGTTGGTGATTTAGCATTCTTACTCGGTTTAAATATTGGCATAATCTTAGCTATTTTAAATGCTTTTGGAAAATATCCATGAGCTAGACACCAATAAAATTGTTTCGTAATTACGGCTTATTAGTCATGTTTTTTATAAAACAATTGAGTTTATTCCATCTGTACCAGAAGCTTTTGAATTTTTTCAATCTTTTACCAGACATTTAACTTTGTCGACTATTATAGAACTTTAGGTTGTATTAACCGGTATTTAGTGAGCTTTCAGCCAGTTAATATGTTGCAAGACTTTTCTTTCCTTTGGCGATATAAAATTGCAAGTCGTTTTAATAATTTTCAAAAACTTCAGCTATAATTTCAACTTTACCTTTACTATTGTACACATCAGCGCCATTTATTATCAAACTCCATACTTTTAATTTGTTGCCTTTCATTACTTTTGCTTCTGAATACACCGATGCCAGCTGTTATTCCTGTTATTGACAATGTGATAATTAATAAGCTTAGTCAGCTGTTTAAGGAAACAAATTATTAATATTCTTTCCGAGTAAATATTAAATCGTTGCAATTTTCATCTACACCTTATTCTTCGTCGCATTAAAAACAGTGTAATACTTGAAAGTTTCCTTTGCCAAACATGTTAAGAACCAACTGGAATTTAATTCGAGACTTCTGGCACAATAAAGGTAATAGTCGATAATTTTTCCTTAATATATGTCTTTGTTAATATAACAGTTTCTAAATTATTATTTCTAATTTCATTATCTACCCATTTGCCTATTTCTTTCCAGTTGGCTTTTTTATACAAGGGAATTTGTATAGTTTTCTCAATAGCTGATCCAAAAATTGTACAATTTATTGCAGTGTGGTCAGAGTTAAGGATTTCAGGTTGGTAAGAAGATCAACTACTGATGCTTGTGATGGACTTAAAGACTAACCAAATCGAGTATATGACTTTGGTGAATATACAGTGCTATATACAGTGCACTGTATATAGTACTGGGAGTTGATTCGGTGATTATACAGGCTGTTACAAGCTGTGTTATTTTTAACACAATTCCAATACGTGTTGTGGGCGTTGAAGTCGCCGAAAATGAAATAATCATTAGTAGACTCAGTTATAATGTTAAGATCATTTGTAAAATCGTTTGAATATTTTGGACAATAAACTGAGGTAAGTCTTACAGGTCTATTATTTATTTTAACTTCAATAAAGATATTGTCCATTTTTGAAGTTGGAAGGCTTAAAAGACAACTTCTCATACCAAAAGTTGCTTTGGTTTTGACCAGGCATATTTTAGACTTGTTTCATTATTTTGATAATAAAATATCTTCTAGAAAAATATATGATACATTTTTTTATTTTTGTGAATATTTTGAATATTCGTGATGTCACGCTGTTTCTTGATTCAATCTGTTCATCATCTGATGAACATCAATTGGTAGTTGTAGTTTTGTTGGTAGCCTTAAATTAGTTACTCTTTTGCGAGACTCCAAATATTCTCTTCGTAATAAATAGTGAGTGCTTTCCGCTCTATGATTAACGTTTCTCAAATTACGCTCCATATAATTGAATATTTTGTATATTACTGGGCCCTATAATTCAGTTTTGTTAAGCTGGCAAACAGCATAGTCATGAGAGCCACCACAACTAATGCAAGCAGCTGTTCTGTAGCAATTTGCAGATCCGAGCCGTACATGGCACGACGGTGAGTGTTTCTCCAGTGAACTTTTATGCCATATACGTATTTAATTTTCATTACTTCACTTTTAGTGATCTGGTTTCCATTGAATTCCACCATATATAGAGCACCAGCAATATTTGATTGGGTAGTTAGGATTTCTTTGATTTTGACAAGTTCGATGTTAAAGGTTTCCTTAAATTTGTGTGTTGTGGTTTCTACACTTAATTGAGGTAAATCAAATAACATGAGTTTAAACTGCCTGTTATCCTTGATGGGATGTGTGAAGAATTGAGTTTTTTTTACTTTTTAACAATTTCGTTGTAATCATTTAACAAGTTAGAAGTTATCTTAGTGCCAGAGTTGAAGATTTCTGTGTAATTACACAAAAATGCGACTAACGTTTTTTCTTTAACTATTTTTGAACCATAATATTTTTGTGTATTTTTGTTTCAACAATTGTAGCAAATTTTTAATTAAAAGTCTTAATTTAAAATCCAAATTTAAAACGAATCAAATGTATGGTTAATTGATCATACAAGAAAAATTTTGTATACGTGTATTTATGTACATATGTATGTATGTATGTATAGGTTAATTCGCTTAAAAATCTAGTCTTTTTTGTTCTCAAGATAGTTAAGGACAAATGAGCACCAATTTGAGAAACTTTCATATTGAATTGATTTTGATAATGAATTCTACACAATTTTACAAATTGTTGAGCTAAAGTACGCACAATATTGTTAAGTTATATCATTAATGCATTTTAAAAGAAGGTTTCCCACCATAAAAATTGATGATAAAAAACTTGAACCAAAATGCCTTTTTAGATTTTGAAGAGCAAAGACTTGAAGACAATTTTGACAATGAAAGTTATAGCGTAAAAAATTTTAAAACGGTTTCAACGGGACTTTGTTTCCTAATTTGGAAACTGTAACAACTAGTGGAAATAATTTTTATCGAATTAAAATTAACAAAAGGTGGTACCACGCCCACTTGTCCAATTCCTCTCAGTTTTGACTGGAGATTTGTACTGACCGTGAAAATGACTTCACCATATACTGAAACTTTAGCTGTAATCATTTTCAAGATATATTAAAATCAATATTTACCTTGTGTGGGAGGTACTACGCCTACTTGTCCGATTCTGCCCACCTTTTGACTTCTGATTTGTACTGACTGTGAATTCCTTTTGTCCGAATTTAGAGACTTTTTTTATTACCATTTTTAATATATAGAACAATAAATAAATATTTACTTTTGATAGGCGTTGCACCTCTCTCTCTTTAATGCATATCCCTTACGGAATGTATGCGAATCACAACTATGTGATATTACATCCATATACATATACATATGTATGTATATACTATAATATAATATTTACAAGATGTTATGTATAATGTGTGCAAACTGCTCCCTGTTCTCCAATTGATCGAATGCCAGTCCAAGCTCTAACATTCCGTAACCAGGACATCTGTTTACGTCCGATTCCATGTCTACCCTCTACCCTGAAGTATAAGAAGTAGCAATTCATACTTTACTCCTCTGATATATGGCCAAAATATAAAGTTTTACGGACTTTTATCGTATGAAGTAGTTGTATTTCGGTGTTCAATCTTCTCAATATTCAATCATTAGGCTTAAAATCCGTCCATGAAACCCGAAGAAGTCTTCGATATGTCCACATTTGGAAACTTTAAAGTTTATTTATGTGATCCATATTAAGGGTCCGAGATTCCATGGACCATATGTAGCATTTAACAAATATAAAGGCGAAGTTGAATGTTTATTTCGCGGCTCCATAACATTTTTTTATATTTTATAAAAGAAGTTCTGGCCACTTCAATTCGAAATTTGATTTCCATTTCTGCCGTCCAACTTTCAGTAAGCCACGCACATAGATATTTATAGCAAGACACACACTCTACTGGATTATTGTTCACAGTAAGTTGTGCATTTGTATATGGAGTTTTGTTACGATAATTATTTTGGTTTTATTTATGTTGATGTTTAGACCTTAAATGCTGCTATATTCCTGAATTTTTTTCATAAATATCTGGAGGTCTAAAATATTATCAGATATTATTGTAGTATCGTCGGCATAACGTATGTTGTTAATAAATTCGCCGTCAGCTTTTATACCCATTTGTACCTCACACAACGCCTCATCGAATATAGCTTCTGCGTACAAATTAAGAACTAATGGTGAAAGGATACAGCCTTGTCGCACTCCGTTTTGAATATCAATATTTTTAGTGCATCCATCATTGTTTCTAACATGAGCACTTTGATTCCAATGTAGGTTTCGAATGCATTGAATATCCTTCTGATCTGTGTCCAAGCTTTGCAGTACTTTTATCAGTTTATCATGTTTAACTTTATCGAAGCTTTCTCATAATCTACGAAGCATAAAAAACATCTTTATGCATATCCATACAATTCTGTACAAGAGTATGGATGCAAAATAGTGCTTCACGGTACCAGTTCCTCATTTAAATCCAAATTGGGTTCTACCCATACGCATTCGGCATCTGTTGTAAATGCGGTTTTGAATTATGCTCAGAAAAATTTGAAGCGTGTGGCTCATAAGGCTTATAAGTCGGTAGTCGTTACAAGACATGGGGTTATTTTTCTTTGCGATTGTTATAAAAGTTGATTGTAACCACATGGAAGGAAAGATGCCAGTGTTGTAGATTTGATTAAATATTCTTACAAGGATATTAAGATTATCATTATCTATTAATTTAATTATTTCAGCTGGTAAGTCATCAGGACCAGAAGCTTTTTTGTTCTTCAACATATTCTTCAACATAGCATATCTAACCTCAACTAACGTTATTACTGGACCACTTAGACGATCTCCGACTCTGATGGTATAAGCTTTTCTTTCACAATCACCGAAAAGAGTTTCAATGTAGTTTTCCCATTCATTTTTCATTCGTTTATTTCTGTAAGGATTCGACCGTTACTGTTCCTTAATGTAGATTAAATGTGCTTACGTTGGGTTCCGCATAGTTCGTTAAGTTTTCTATGAAGGCTGAAGTCATCATGTTTCCTTTGCACTTGTTTGATTTCTTCACATTCAATTCGCAACCATTCATTCTTTTCTCGACTCAATCTGTTGACGCGCTGATATTCTGTATGATTTTTATTTCTGTATTTCTTTCTTTCATTCATTCATTCGTCATCCAGCACTGTTTAGGGCTATGTTTCATTACGCCAAAATGCGACCCGATGTTTTTGTAAATATTGTTGTTGTTTGTTTACACTTTGTATCAATGTTCATCTTTTCATGATCGACGCATCTAAGCTTATTATTGATGTCAGAGCATAATCGACTTTTAGTTTCGGGGTTTGCAATTTGTTGAGATTTAATTTGAAATTGTTTTTCTAGCGTCTACACTCTGCGAGCTTAAGTTTAATCTTCGCTGCCAACAATGTATGGGCACTTGGAACATCTGCACCAGGATATGTGCTTACTTTACGAACTGAGGATGAAAACCGCTTATTTATTAAAATAAAGTCTATTTGGTTTCTGACCATATTATTTTCATTATCCTGTGGAGATTTCCAAGTACACAGTCTTCTTGGAGAAAGACAGAACCATGTGTTCATTGCCTTCAAGTTTTGTTATTGACAAAACTGGACAAGAAGATCGCCTCGTTCATTTCTTAAACCTAGTCCATAGGAACCAACCGTTTCACCGATATTGCCTCTACCCACCTTCGCATTAAAGTCTACTATAATTAAATTAAAATCATGTGGTTTGGTTAATTTTAGCAATTCTTTAATTTCATTATAGAAGCTTTTTATTTCAAGATCTGAACTGTCAGACGTTGGGGCATAGACCTGTATAATGTTCAAAATTATTGGCCTGGTATTTAGCTTGAGCATCATAGTTCTGTCAGAAAATGGTATAAAAACAGTCACATATTTGGCCGCTTTATTGCTGACAATAATTCCAACACCATTTCTGTGTCTTGAAGAATTATTCCCAGAGTAGTAAAATTTCGATCCCTTTACATTACACTCACCAGAAGATGAAAACATTGCTTCATTTACGCCCATGATATCTAGTTTTAGACGATTCATTTCAAGGATGGTATTCTTGAGTTTTCCATTATCAAAAATACTTTGCAAGTTCCATGTACCAATTTTAAGACCTTCGCTTTTACCTCCGGGGATTCTTAGTACTCTCGATTTACCGGAGATTGAGGGCCGTTCATTAGTATTTTGCATTTTCATTTTATTGTGATTTTTCTAGGGAAAAATTGTGAACCAGTAGTTTCCCCTTGCTTGCTGGATCTTTGAAATCAGCCGCCTTTAATATCAGGAACAGATGCTGTTTGCAGCCGCCCACTATGAACAAACGCTGCAGGTAAAATATGTTGAATGAAAGGCGGCATTTTCTCGCCTTGTCGGTGTTATACACACACGCTGATTGTCCGGGACTGCTTATTAGTGAAATTAACATATTCGCAGCTAACCCTCATATCGGAGGGTCGTTCGCTATCCACAACCTGCGACACGTCCGGTAGCCTTCCGCTCGGCTCCAACAGAATCCTTTAACATTCCGCTGAACCGGCGTTGCACCGCGTAGTTGAAATTTATATAGCCTATAGTTCTTTCCAGACATACAGAGAGATACTGCAAAAATTTCAAGAATATCGGTTTAGTCGTTTAGCTCCATAAGGCACACAAACAGAAAAACAAACAAACATACAATAAACAAACATTCATTTTTATATATAAGATTTTAAATAAATTATACACATTTGTTGTACAAATAATTAAAAACGACCCAAAACAAATAAAATCATTTTAACTTTTAAAAAAATTTTAACTTTTCCATCCCTAAAGAAAATAACAAAAATAACTTTACTTTTTTAATAATTAAATTTTGTTTCTATCTGAAATTCTTTTCCCCCGTTCCGAAACTTATACTTGCACCGTTTTCAAAATATACAAAAATCAATATTCGGTTTGTATGGGAGGTATCATGCATACTTATCTAATTCCGCCCACTTTTGAACTGATGATTTTTTCTATATAAGATTAGCTGAAGCCCGACGCACAATAGTTGTGCAAAAATCAGACAAATCAGCCCACACGCAATACCCGATTATGTAAACAAACACAAGATACTACAAATTTTATAATTTCAGTCATCTCAATTAAAAAAGATTAATCAGTGAACACACTAAAAAATGGAGGTTTACTATTTTTAATTGAAACCTTGTCTTTACACAATTATGAAAAATAAGAGAAAATACTAACAAATTTTAACTTTTTGTATTTCGTTTTCATGTGGGTAACGAACTCCTAGAATTCGAGTCATATAAAGGGTGTCCCAAAATTAACGCAAGATTTTAATTTGTCGCCATTTGTGCAGTAAAGTGTTGGCAAGACTAAAAGAAACAATTTGACAGCTGACAGTTTGGGATTAGTAAAAATGGAGCGTTATCCTACATACTTTACTTTCAAGGAATATTCTGCCGTCGTACCGTTAATGCGAGTTTCTGATGTCCGTCCACAATGTTTCAATGTTTTTACTTTTTGTTTAATTACAAATTAAAAATCTGAAATAGAGTAACAAATAACAAACAACAAATATTCAAAAATACAAGTGAACCCAAAAAATCAACAAAAATCACAACATAAAGAAATATAATTATAACATTTGATGTAACATTAAGATTTTAAATTTAATAGCAACAAACATAATTTAAGAGAATTTTATCAATAACACACAAAAATGAAAACTATGATTACTACAACAGTTGACGAAACAATTCGTAAAAGAGAATTGAAGAAAAATAGAGCCAATATATGATGGATTGTCCGAAATGGAAAATATGAAAAATAAAATGTCATATCCTATTAGTGCTTTTGTTTTCCCTTTAGGTGCGAACCGCTTGGAGGGTTATTGTTGGCTTATTCGGTAGCGAAGGTATAACACTGGCTACTGAATAATCAATCAGCGGCAACACACTTCCTTATCGTCCGCTTTATCTCATGTTTTAACTTGCGTAATGGCAGAACGTTTTAGGATTGGTTTCTGCAATGTGCGCGGGCTAAGGGCGAACTTCTTCTCTGCGTATGCGCACATTTGTCCTTATACGCCGGATGTTTTCGCCTTTTGTGAAACCCAGGCTTCCGAAAATGCTGATTCACAGGATTTTTAATCCCTAGGTATCATCTTCTATCCCTTTTTAACTTTCATAGGGTCCATGCAATGTACATTCTCAATGAAGTTATGTACCAGTGCCAGCAAGCACTTGGCATATATGATGCAGAATTTAACTGTGTTTTGGTTAAGTTCGGAATCAAGGCACATCTTTTGCATTTCGGGTTCCTATACAGAAGCCCAAACGCGGGAAGAGAGTTTTCCATATCTGGCTTTGACTCTGTTTCCGATTCAGTATCGAGTATCCTTGCGAATTACCGGAACAGTGAAATTGTTGTTGCTCGTTTCAGTTTTTATAATACGTCTTGGCCACACCATTCAGGCCACACAACTACAAAGGCCCATACGTAGAGCTATTTGCCGTGCACAACCACCATGCACAATTAGTGAATGAGCTTACTCACATATCGCTGTAGATGGGCACCAAAAGAACACCATCGACCTTTTCCTTACTACACACCCTGAAAAGTATGTAGTTGAAGTCCTCGTACCTTTCGGACCACTGAACCGTTTCCGCCTATTTCCCGTCTTCCACTCTTCACAACGCTTCACATACAGCTACAAAGGGTTGGTTTTCAATTACGGGAAAACTCGTTGGGCTGATTACTGGCACTTCAATTGGAAACTTTGTTTCATGGATTCTAACGTGAATGCCTTGACCGAAATTGTTGTCAATATAATAAAGTTAGGAATGGATAATTTCATCCCGTCCAGAAAGCTTCCGACTAAATCAAGAAATAAATTTCCGTTTCATCAGACGTGCAAACTGGCAGTCAGATTCAGAGAGGAAGCATTCAGACATTGGCTTAATAACAAATGCGATCTTACTGATTCGCTACGCAAACAGGCGAGATTCTCGTGTGCCGCAGTACTTAGGAATGAAAAGGCTCTATACGAGCAGCGCCTACGTTCTAAAGTTCTTACTTTTCCGCAGGGAAATACATAAGAGCTTTTGTCCATTCATTAAAAGGCTTTAGAACAGCGCTAGCTCGATTCCAGTCCTTATAAAGAACGACCAAGCATTCACTAACCCCGTTGAAAAGGCAAACCTTCTGTCTGAAATGTGTGCAGGTAATCCAAAATTGCCGGAGAGCGTTCAACCACTGCCCGAACTTGAAAGAGTATCGGTGCCTATGCCTAGTATATTCTTTCGAGCCCGTACAGTTAAAAGTGGTCTTGCAAATGTTGACGTTAATAAGTCTTTTGAGCCGGATGGCATTCCAGCACTGGTCCTGAAGCAGTGCTCTTCGAAGCTTGCGCGTGTTTTTCCATCTTTCTGTAAGGTTGCCAATGTAACGCATTATAGGGAGAATTCGTTATTCGGTCGCACTGTTCGTTTGTGAAACAATTTTCCTGCGAATGGCTTCCCTGCCATTTATGACATGAGCAACAATCCGACAATCTATCAGCACAATGCACTGCATGAGTTATCCCCTAAGTGCTGCTCCCAAGAAAAAAAAAAAAAATATGCAATAAAAAATAATTCAAATCTTTTGGAACATCCTTCAGAACTTGCGTTAATTTTGGGACGCCTTTTATTATAATCAATGCTTTCTTGTAATTAAGCAACAATCTGGCGTTTTAATTCGGAGAGTTTTTCCCCTTCGTATTAAATCTAATCTCTGTCCACGAAATTTTTCGCACAATCTGTAAAGTACGACGTCCGTTTTCTTTATTTCTTGATTCCTGAGTTCTTCTTCTAAAAACCTAGCGTTTAGCTACTAAAGATGGAATGGGAAGTAATTTTTAACTCACGATAGAGGTTTAAAAAGTACGTACGCGTTTTTTGGCGCTCCCGAAATCTAATAAATCACAAAATTTGTTGTTGATGAAAGTAGCTGAACTGCTTGAGGATCACCGGGGTACATTCTGGTACATACAGTTGGCTTAAATTATCGCCTTTTATACAAATTTTTAAAAAATTTTACATAAAATTTTTTTATTGGATATTTTTTAGGTAAATAAATACACATAGACAAGTTTTTTTTTTTTGGATCAATAAATAAAATTTTTCAGCTGTTTCCATTGCACTCTGTAGACTTAAAACTGAGTTGCCATACTAAAATATCAATATGAATGGTGTAGTTCATATAACGAATGTTGAAATGTTAAACAACGTAAAGCTATAATGTATATAAAATTAAAAGACCATGAAATATTATGTGAGGGTCTAAAACAAAAAATTAAATTTTTAAGATCGAAAAATGTAGTATTGAAGCTTGAATATGGAAAACTAAATTCTTCCTCTCCATATAAAGAAAATTAATCCACAACAGATAAACCAATTGCTTACGAGACGGACACAGAAAAATTGGCAAAAGAATTGAATAAAAGTAAAAAATGAGATAAAACCATCTAAAAAACGGAAAGCTGAATCATCACCGGATGTATCACCTTCAACTCCAGACAATGTTATAGAAATACACCCTGTCGACACCAAAGAAATGAAAGGGGCTGATAACAAAATAGCCCTCGTTTACAAAAACTAACTTCTTTTGTAAACTAATGAACAACTATTTATATAACTATCTATCTTTGATGTCAATGACTACAGGGCCACTACAGATATGCTTAATTAGGAAAAATCTTATCGTGTTTCTACTAGAATAAACATTTGAGACCAATAAAAGTAATAGTAACAAAATGCCGCATACTTGTAATACGAATTTAATAATTGAGGACTTGACTTCAAGGTTTAAACGCAATAAATAAACTAAAATCAAAATCTAAGCAGCCAATAAATATATTCCTTATTTCTTATGAATTCTGAGAAGATCGAAAAAATATATAATATTAAATAAATTTTAAAGAACATAGTTAAAATAGAGCCACCAAAAAGTCCTAAGTTTGTGCCACAATATAAAGTTTGCCAACTTTATGATCCATACGAAGAACTACTGTGGTAAACAACTAAGATGTGTAAATTGCACTGCTACACATAAAACTATTGATTGTTCAAGCCTGCTACTGTACTCCCAAAATATTGCGGTTGTATAGTTGCAAAAAAACTACACTAAAGAGTAAAATAGAAAAATGCTTTGCCAAACTCAAATACAACTACGCCTATAGAGAAACCAAAATCAAAACAGAAGCGAACAGCGCTTATTCTTTCAGAAGTTGTAAAAAAGAAGTGAAAATATTAATATGAATACAATGAAAAATACTAAACCTTCTTCTTCCCGGACTGAAATTTCTGCAATAAGTCAAATTCTTGAGAAGATTAATAAACAAGAAGAGTTTAATAAGAAACTTGAACAGACGTTAATTCGCTTGGAGAAAAATCAACCAGAAAATCAAAGCTCAGGATGACTGAATCATTTAAAATACTTCTCTAGAATGCAAATGTCTTAAAATCCTATTCAGATGAACTAGAAATAGTATTGAACTCACAAAAAGTTGATATATATCTGATACCTGAAACACATTTCATTCATAAAATTTCGCGATTTTGATATGTATCATAATCCGCATCCCAGCAATCAATCCCGTGGATGAAGTGCAATTCTTATACAACAACAATTTCAATTAAATTTTCAAAACAAAAACTAAATGTTGCTGCTTTATACAGTCCACCGCGTCACAATATTATATCTGATAAATATATACAACTATTCAAGAAATTGGGTGAACTTTTTATTATTGGAGGTGACTTTAATGCAAAACACACCTTCTGGGGCTCACGTCTTACCACGACAAAAGGAAAGAACTTCTCCAAGAAAGAATTTTTCGAATTGCAATATTATATCAACGCGGAAACCAACATATTGGCCCAGTGATGCTACAAAAGTACTTGATCTTATTGACTTCTTTGTTATGAGGAAAGTTTCAGAACAGTTTTTAAGAATGGAGGAAGGGTATGAAATGAACTTTGATCACTCACCCATTTACCTTCATTTTGAAGACATCCCTATAATGACAAATCCAGCAACATATCTGGTCAAGAAAAATACAGATTGAGAATATTTTCGTCATGTAGTAGATGAAATGTGTAACTCTGAGACCAATATAGAAATAGCTGAAGAAAAATTTGAAATGTATACATTTTTACCAAAATTATTAAGTATGCAGTATGGGAAAGCACACCAACATCATCAGCAAGAGTATGGTATTACCATTGTTCTTATGAAGTATTAAAATTAATAAAAGAACAAAGAAAACTTCGCAAAAAATGGCAGCAAGATATCCTCCACTCAAAACTTAAACAAAGTCAGCCGAGAAATTAAAAAAAGGTATTCAAGAGGAAAAAACAAAATTTTCAGACATGTCTTAAGGGTTTGACAAATGAAAACTCCACAGATTAATCGCTCCAGAAGGCTATCAGTGGTTTAAAAAGATCATCAACTCATATTCCTCCAATAACGGATGGTGCAAATTGGAAAGCAAGTAATTTGTGAAAAGCTTACACTTTTGCCGATTATCTACAAAACATTTTTTCCCTCCAAGAGGGAAAAAAGTCTCCTGGATATGATCTTATAACATCAGAAATACTTAAGAAAATTTCGACCCTTGGTTTACTAAGGCTTACAAAAATAATAAGCCCCTGTTTTAAATTAAAATATGTTCCCACTTTATTAATAAAAGCTGAAGTAATAATGGTATTAAAACCGGAGAAACCGCCAAATGAAGTATATTTGTATGGACCAATATCACTTCTTCCAATTTTGTCGAAACTCTTGGAGAAGCTTTTACTGGTCAGATTAACGCCATTAATAGAATCTAAATCTTTATTTCCCACATACCATATCGGCTTTAGGAATAAGCATTCAACTACCGCCTAAGTTCATAGAATTACAGATCTAATTGAAAAAACATTTGAAGAAAGGAAAGTTTGCGCGATCGTTTTTATAGATGTCAGTCAAGCTGTCGAAAAAGTGTTTCACGAGAGGTTTATTAACGAACAAAAAAGTCATCCAGAAAGCTTCTGCGAATTTTTACAATCGTACATGAAAAATCGCTATTTCAGAATAAAAATGGAAATATACTCAAGAAAATAAGAGCAGGAGTACAGCAGGGATATCTATTGGGATCAACTATGTATCTTCTTTATACCGCTGACCTTCCAGTGGAAATTATATATGAAAATTTAATTAAATCAGAGAAATCAGTTGATCTCGATTTTACTTACAAACAAATTGATCATCACCCAATTTATATTTGCGACATTATTATCCCCATTTCTAATTCGATAAAATACTTAGGGATAACATAGATTCAAAACTAAAATCGAATAGAAATAGATACAAAATTCAGAAAAATGTACTGGTTAATCAGTAGGGATTCATTATCTCTGACAAATAAATCACTTTTGTACAATAAGATATTAAAACCAGTTTGCAGATATGGCGCACAAAAGTGGGGATATGCAGCAACTACTTACATACTCCAAACTTAAAGATAACAAAATAAAATTCTTAGATGTATAGTAAGTGCACAATGGTTCATCAGAAATAATGACTTACATCGTGACTTAGATATGGATACAGTAGAAGAAGAAATAAACATCATTGCTAACGGTCATTGGGATAGATTATCAACAGATGTTAATGAAAACGCTTCAAGTGTTAGAAGTCCGGCATCTGAGACGCATCAAACTTAATCTAGTTCTAGATCTAGTTAGAAGGCCAACCTAGGGGATACTTTTTATACATCCTTTTGTTATGTTTTAACCTTTTTAAAACGTTTGTGTTCTTTTTAATTGCATTAAATAAAATAAATAATACGTCTGTTGTTGTTTTACTTCATGCACTTTTTTACTTCTACTTATTTAGCTATAACTATACAGCTTATTTATCTTACATTTAATATTTGCTTAATACACAAATACTCAACACTTTTACTTACTCCTTAGCACGACTTTACTTTATAACAGCAAAACTATAACTGAACCAACTTTGTTTACTGTCTGGCTTTCTGGCGAAAATTCATGATGCACTACACCGCTATAATCCATGAAAACCGTGAGCATTGCCTTCTTTTTTGACTGAAAACGATGTTTTTTTGGTATCGGCTCATTTGGTGAACGCCATTCACTTGCCTGATGTCTGAATTGCGTGTCGTACTCATAAACCCACGTCTCGTCTACGCTAATGATCCTTTTGATAAATGTGGGATCGGTTTCAGAATCGCAAATCATGTCTTTTGCAACCTCAACACTGTCCAAATTGTAAAAAATAGCCAACACACATAGAGATAAATGTACTCTTGGCTACGTTGCTTTTGCAATTATCAAGCTATGACACTAGGATTTAGCGGAAATATAAACAACAAATATAAGTACCAACTTAACAAAAAAAAAACACACACAAATCGGAACGATGGGACCGCCACACGGGGGTTATTCCGGAGTATTTATATAGTATATTTACACTGAACTCGGTGTTCTTTGTTCAATACCCGTTTATCCAATCTATTTCGCTTTTTGGCTCATGTGGATAGATAGTGAAGCCTTAATTGTTGTTCTCCATATACATATTAAAAATTCCATGTTTAGTCTGAATGGAAGGTGCAACGTTCATTTATCCAATCTCGGCTATTTTTTGTCTGACGATTTGTATTGACTACGAAGTCAGAAACCAAATTCATAATCTTACACTTTAACCGTTCTCAAGACATAGAGACCTATCAGTCTCTCACCATTTCTTTGGAAGGCGATGGAAAGACTGATAGATGTCCCACTTCACCCGGGAGTCCACTTAGTGTGCCACTGTGTCTTTTCTGGGCAGTATTAAAAAGTCATTCTCTGATAGATAAGTGGCTCTTTGTGCCTTCTTGGATATTCAGGGCGCCTTTGAATATACTGGCTTTGACTCCATTGCTATGTCGTTGGAATGAAAGTGGGTGAAGAATACAATTATAGTTTGGATCAGTTCGTCTCTTGATGGGCGAGGTGTCAAATTGGTACACTCCGGAAGGGCTCTTGGTGAATTCCTCAAAAATGGTTTTTGTACCCTCTACAAGGAAATACGAGCTATCATACGACTGTACTTCTTTTATGGGTAGCACCATCAACTTTATCAACATCAAAGATGTTAAGTATGTCTCTAAGTGTTATCCTGGATAGCAAGCTTAGTTGAAACCCGCACATCTGTGCTGTCCAGAATAAGACGATAAAAGCACTCCTAATGTAAGACATGGGGTCTTTCGCTAAGAATGACGCTATGGATATATACCGCTATTATTCGTCCGCTTATGCGGCGATAGCTTAATGAATAAAGGCTGAGGAAACTACCACCATTAATAAATTAGGCAGTGTATAGACTCGTCTACCACGGTATAACTAAGGCAATGAGAACATGTCTAACAGCGGACTTGGAGGCCTTGATTGGTTCGATTCCGCTTCACATCTATGTTATGAAGGCTGTGGCACGTGTGGCGACACGTTCCTGGAATGCGTCGGGAAGTCTTCATTCTATGCAGGATGGTCGGAGAGCTCTCTCCTGTCCAGCATGTTATGCCTTTGGATCTGTGTTTTAGCAGGAGTCTCATGGTTGAATTCCCGGATCGGGATTGTTGGTCTAATGTGGCCTTAAATTGGAGTGAGTTGGAGCTAAACTGGTATATCGATGGCTCAAAAATAAATGACTGTGTCGGTGCTGGTGTCTTCCAGGCTGAGATCATGGCCATTGCCATATGTGCGGAGATCAACCTTTAATATATTTTCTGAATCGTATGACATCTAGACTGGTCAAATATTGCTACGATACGTTGCAAAGGCTTTCGCTTAGAAATAAGGTGGGATAAATAGTACTGAAAAAGCGGATGCATTGGCTAGGAAAGACTCCATGCAACCGGTCCGGAACGTTACCGAGCACCTCCACTTACTACCATTCTCAATCTAATCAAGGATTTGGAAATTGCCAAATGCTTGCAACTCTAGAATGCTCAGCGGGGACTTCGCCACTCTAGGGCGGCGATCAATCAGCAATTTGTGTGTCGCTCTGAGGTTCTCAAGTATTGCAGGCCGGATTTCAAAGTCCTTGCGTGAAGTACTGCGGGCTATTGTAGACTGAGAGCGCATATGTAAAGGATAGCTGACACAGATGTTTGTAGACTGTGCTCACAGGGAGTCGTATCCACCATTATGGTTTCAAATCTGCTGGTGTTCATTAGGAAGGCAGCATATCTGCTGAACAAATTATAGACCGGAAGTGGCACAATGGATTCCAGCCGCAGTGTTCTGCAATAGTGCCTGCACAGAATGATGATTAAGATAACAAGAGTCACTCTTGGTTTTTTATATATCCTAAGAACGGTTAAAGCTAAAATTTCTAGATTTGGTCTGAATGAATACTTATTTAATACAAAGCACCAGTTAAAAATGATGTTTATATATCTTGAGAACGGTTGAAGCATGGTACCTCCCATACAAAGTAAATGTTGATTTTTGCATTTCTTGAGAACGGTAAATGTGGAAGTTTTTGATTTTGGTCTAAATGACTTAACAGTCAATATAAATCATCAGTCAAAAATGGGATGGAATTGGATAATTTGGCGTGGCATTGTCCATAATTTTTGTATATTTTGAGATCGGTAATAATCGAAGCTTCGTTCAAACAACTTTATGGATAATCCACGTCATCAGTCTATAACTGGCCGAGATTGGATAAATAATAATAATAAAATATATGGAGAAATATAACAATTAAAACTGCGTTATCTATTCATATCAGTCAAAAATCGGAAAAGATTGGATTAACGGGTATGCACAAAGCATACCAGGTAAAAGCTATATAGAGGGTGTCCCAAAGTTAACGCCAGATTTAAATTAAATAGAAAACACAGTTTTTTATCTTTTGATTGTAGTTTTTTTTTTTTTTAATCACAAAGTACATAGGATAGGGTTAGTTATGAAATAACATATTGGGCAAATGGCCTCCACAGCTTTGCATGGTCATTAGAGGTGTTAATATTTGTATAGCCAAATTTAAAGGTTTTCAGGTTCGCCGGGTACATTTTTTGTCTTTATATTAAAAAAGTAAATGAGTAAAATTTGGCGCGAATCCGACAACGTTTACTGGATCCGGAAAAGACTTTACGACACAAATTAACAGATTTAAATAAGTATTTTTTTATAATATTTTTTTATTAATTTGAAGTAACATAACAACAATAAAATTGGAAAAGAGGATTGTTTTTTGAATCTTTTTTTTTTGAAATTATAAATTTAATATCAGATCAGCTTTTTATACGAAGGGTATTTCTGTCAATAAGCTTAACAACCTGAAGCAATAATTGCTTTTCCAATTCATTATTAATTAAAATTCTGGTAAAGTCTGGAATAAATTTAAACCCTCTCTCAGCGGTATCATTAACAAAAAATAGGTCCCTACAGAATGTCCAACCTTCCTTAATTTCAGATGATGTCTCCGAAGTTGAAGGCTCAAACTCTAGAAATTCCAATTTCTGGGTTAGTTTCCGAATACTTCATAGCATCTTGAATAAAAGTAAAATCTTGAAGCGGTGCCTCTTTGGCATTGATAGATCTGAACCAGACTTTTTTTCAGTATATATATATATATATATATATATATATATATATATATATATATATATATATATATATATATATACTGGATTACGCGATATTTACATTTTATATATATATATATATATATATATAGAAAAATGTAAATATCGCGTAATCCAATTGGTCACAAAACAAAAATATTTTTAACTAATATATTGTTTTGACATCCATCGTACATGGCTAGTTGGACCAGGCGTTCGAAAATAGTCTTCTTTATAGTCTTCTCGATTTTGAGATTTAGTCGGTTGTTCATAACATACAATTTACAATTTTCACGTTCAGTTGGACTTATTTGTAATAAAACCGTTGCATCTTAATTGCCACTTCTAAATAATTCTTTGTTAAAGCTTGGTCATGATTTAGCAAATCTTTCAAGTATTGGAACTTCTGGAGCAGATGTAGAATACAACTTTATTTCGAAAACGCGACGCAATATTATTTCATACGCATGATGGCGGCAAGGTAGATTGATTAGACTACGTCCTATTTTTTTCCAAGAGGACAGCGGCGCTTATGCTAATACCAATAATTGTAGACGTTGTATCATATGACAAGCCGTTTACGTGGTCCACAATATTCTGTTTAACTAATCTTTCATGAGCTCCATCTGCAATATTTTTGCCACTTGAAGATTTTTCTTTCGGTGCTCCACGAAACTTCGATGTGCCGTTGGAACTCACCAAAATTACAATCCGTTAAACTTTTGTGGATTCCATTAAATCTTTAATGAACTTTCATGAAATGAGTTATCACCAAACCAATGTTGCAAAACTATAAATGATAAAACGATTGTAACAGAATTTAATATTACTTTTAGTAAAAAATAAAAAAAAAACAACTTAAATTATCCGCAATATCAACAGAAATTTCTTTAGATTCTTTTATATGATTTTCTTGGCGCAAACGATAAATAGTTAAATGGTTAATGACAAGTTCTACACGGTGTCCTAATGCTTCAGTTGCTGCTATGAGAATGTGAACTTTTTTCCATATGACAGTCCAGTGCTTGTACTAACCGAGTTCTAATAAAACATTTGCGACCTCATTTTTGACTTAAAACAGAGTTTGAGCCTAAATTTTTTTCTCGATAGTCGTGTTGTTAATTGGTAGCTCAATAACACTATCTTCATCAGTTCACTCCATAAGTTGACAAAGATCTATAGAAAATTGGAAACTGAATATTTAAAACTTAAATTTATTCATATACACAACTTACATGATTGGCTTGACTTTTCTTCTTTGTGCATCCTTTTACGTGCGGCTTCTTTATGTTTTCGTTCCTGTGTTTTTTTTTTCGCGATTCAATAAAGCTATATGGACACCAGCCATGCAACCAGGACGTCCCTTTTGTCTTTGCATATCCAGAAACAGTCTATCTCATACAATCCCAATTTTGCCTACCGTATCGACGGTGGCAAAATAACTAGTCCAGATTTTCAAGAAATGTCTGGGCAACTTGCGTTTTGGCATTTGATCTTTCTCTAATATAATTTTAATAATTTTTCAACACACTTATGTTTTCTCGAATCAGTATAAGTTCTTGATGCCAAAATATTTGAACGGAACCAATTGACAATTTTGCGTTTTGGTTTGCTGAAAGCTTTACAAAGCGAATATTGTAAAATATGACTTGCAAGACCGGTCGATTCGACGGAAGTTTTGCGCCAATAATTTGGTGACAAACATTTCCAACTAAATCAATTTTGTTTAAATTTTCGTCGGATTTATGTGTTTTAACGATTTGAGGGCTCGGTTCTTCTTCCGTAGCCGATTTCGATGATGTTTTTGACATCTTAATCTTAATTGTTATCTAAATTTAGAACACTTAAATTATTTAACTATACTGTTAATAGCTAACTTCACTTAAATCAATACTTATATAACAAAATAAAACTTTAATTAAATTACGATTTTACAACAAGTATATTTGGCGTTATAGCGACAATGTTTGCAACAATGTCTCGTTATCAGCAGCGACCGTCGCTGAGTAATACACAGTTTGCAAAAATGGCTCGTTATCAACAGCGACTGTCGCTATGGAACATACAACTTATAGGAATAGTTCACGCAAAGAGTAAAGTGTTCTAAAACCATAATTTTAAACTACAATACATATACTTTTAGAGCTTAACCGTTGTTGCAACTTCAAAAAAATACATAGAAAATATCGTACAGCCGATATATTAACCTGGCGCAACCAAAAAATACTCACGAATAATTTTTTAAACGTTTCTGAATGCTTTATTAAAAAAAAAATATATACCAACGAAACACTCTTAAAACTTTTTTATTAATATTATATATTTATATAAAAGCAGAAATAAAATTAAAATTGCAAATGAAAATCTTAATAACATAATAAATAACACCTAAAAAGGCTTTTTTTTCTAAAAATGTAAAAGAATGGACAAAAATTTAAATTTCACACTTCGCACCATGTCCAACTTTACCAAACTCTTCCCTATATGATATTGAATAATGTAAGAAAGAAGACGGAAATTAAAATAAATTTTTGCTTTCAGTATTTTTTGAAGAAAATAATGAATGACGCGATTAAAAAGTGACAAATGTATAAAAATTGATGTTCTGCCATATTTACTTGCTGAATATTTGAAGTCGTTTCCGGGTCCATAAAACGTTATCAGATTCGGTCCAAATTTTAGATACTTACGTTTCTAATACAAAGGTACAAAAATCTGTCCGGTGGTTTATAAAAAAACGATATTTCAAAATAAGGACACTAATGCACAACGCACTTGCTTGACGAAATTTTCAATGACCATTTTGCATAAATGTGGCTGAATTTCGTTATTGCAGCGTTGAATCTCATCCTTTAATGCACGGGTGGTTGTGAGCTTGTTGATATAAAACTTTGATTCCAAATAACCTGATGGTATTAAATCGCACGATCTAGGGGGACAATCTTGATCAGCGGAACTAGATGGTACACGACATGGAATTGTCTCATGTCGTTACTGAATTATCTCACGGGCTGTACGACATGTGGCAACTTGTTGTTGAAACCAAATATGGGTCATATCGATATCATCCAATTCCGGCAGAAAGAGCTGTGTTCTCATGTCGCGATATCGAATACCAATAACAGTCACTGCTTGACCAGCCTCATTTTCAAAAAATTTTGGTCCAATTATGCCTCCAGCCCAAAATCCACACCAAATAATCACACGTTGTGGATGCATTTTTTTTTGGATTCTCAGAAACCAAAAAGCGGCAATTTTAGATGATTTCGATCGAAAAATTAGCATTCATTGGTTGATATTCAATAATCTCTTTAACGACACGTTATTCTATCGTGTAACGCTCCACTTTTACTAACCCTAAACTGTCATCTGTCGAATTTTTTTTTAGGGTTGTCAACACTTTACTGCACAAATGGCGACAAATTCAAATCATGGGTTAATTTTGGGACACCCTTTACATATACATCTTATATATAAAAATTAATGTGTGTTTGTTTGAAGACTGTATACAGCTAAAAAGCAGTTTCTACTACGGAAATGTGAAAAAAGGGTAAAATATAATAACTAAGATAAGAGTTAATATTATAAAGATATTGGTATTGGAGGTCGATGGGTGACAGCTAGTCTTATATATAAAAATTAATATGTGCTTGTATGTATATATGTATGTTAGTGGTCCATAAATAGCTAAACGGCGGAACCATTCTTCTTGCAATTCATACAGTATCTCTCCAGAAAGAACTATTAACGTTACATATTTCGAAAATTCGAACTGAGCGGTGCCACGCCCGTACAAAGTAAATATGAATGGCCACAGTATGAGTCTCTAAATTTGGCCAATAAAAGTGGCCATGGTAGTTCCCATACTAGCTAAATATTAAATTTAGTATATTTTGAGAACGGTAAATGTGGAAGTTTCGGAATTCGCTTTAAATGAAGTTGTAGTCAATCATCATCATCTCTCAAAAAATTGGCGTGGCATCACCGATACACATTAATTTTGGTATATCTTGCGAACCGTAATTTTATTACATTTTTAGTATTCAAAAATGAGATCGTAGAGTTCTTTCCAGCAGTTAATTAATGTCTACGCTATTCGTCCTAAGGGTACAGACTTCACGCTCCTTCTCAACATCGAACTCATAACTATCAATGTTGATATCCTGCTGCATAAGGTCCTCAGTCATACGCTTCTGCAGTTCAGTCTTAGTACCGAATATTGGCAGCTCCAACCCACTTATTTCACGCTCAAGGCGGTCCGCCTTAAGTTAATGGAGTTTCAATTTTTTATTTATTTTTATTTTAAAATTTGCAATCCCACTTCTGAGTTAGTTTAATGAGTTCATAGATCGCAAATAAAATAAGACAAATAAATTTCAGCTTAAAATTCTTAATAGCACAAGTATTTTTTTAAATCTTATTTTTATTCATTTATTAGATATTCTACACAACAACGTAGAATAATATGTTTAAATTTAATTTTAATTATAAAACAAAATTTATTAAAACATGGTTATTAAAGTATAGAGTTTAAAAAAATTAAAAATACATGTCTAAATTTACAATGTATAATAGATAGGTATAAATACATATTTCTAAACAAAATTAACACTAGATATACCACACCGGTCAAAATGACTGGTGTTACAATTTTATATTAAAACATCTGCTTCACTGTAATTTATTTTTCCGCGACGATGTCATGACTTTTGTAGAGATATATGTACAGTGCCGGGCAAAATATATTGGACTGAAATAAAATTTCAGTATTTTGTGGATTTTGTTTTGAAATTTCTAAATAGGGTCCGTAAAAAAGGGTTTTATTAATTGTATATATGGTAAACAAAAATATTTCGAAAAAATTAAATTTTTACTGCATTTCTAACTTTTTTAATACAAAAGTGCTCAAATTGTATAAAAAGCATGCGACAAAACATATTGAACTTTTTACAGTGCAAGCATAGTAAAGCTGTAAATGTCCCCTTATTATTCTAAAGAGAGAATATTAGTACAACAAATTAATATTGAAACGTGTGGAGTTAAATTATTAATTTTTTAGTCATTTAATACTTTCTTAAGACAAAGGTGGGTGCCTGAGGAATAGAGAGCAAATTCATATCACATTTTTCTCATTTTTAGTGGCAGATCTAAACTGGCTGGAAACATATACAACGTTCAATTTAAAAAGTTAATAATTAAAGATTTTAAAGACGGTCTATCACAAAAAAACATTTGTATTCCCTACCAAAATCCACCGTCAGCTTTATTATAAAAAAGTTTATATTGTCAAGAAAGGTTGATAATGTTCACCGCAGTGGCTGACCACGACGATTCAAGAATAGAAAGAGCTTAAAAATGTGTTGATAAGTCAGCTCCTGCAGTTGTTGAAACTCTGAACTTACAAATATGTAGACGTACGATACAGAGAAGAGTATGTGAAGCTGGACTCAATAGTTATCTGGCTGCAAAAAAGCCTTTCATTTCTAAAAAGAACCATAATGCTCGAATAAAATTGCTAAGGAGCACATCGATTGGTACATACAGAAGTGGAGTACGGTTAAATTTTCAGATGAAACAAAATTTAACTTCAAAATTTTGATGGTATGAAGAGAGTACGCAGGCTGAAAAATAGACGATTGGATCCTAAGTATTGTAAAGGTACTGTACAACTCGGAAGTGGTTGTTTTGGCCTACACTGTATGTATAAATACATTTTTAAAAAATTTAATATAATTTGTTTACTTAAACCAAAATGTTTTTAATTGTATCATGGCTACTTATACCAATACCATACAAAATGACTGATAAATTTTTTATTTTCCTATGGGATGAAATGATTTTTGCAGCAATAGTAAATAATAATTTACATGTAAAACATGTTATGAGGGTGATAATGATATACATGAATCCCTCGAATAAACATCACGGTAACCCTCGAATAATTTGGAATTCGACTGACGCGAGTTATAATAATGAACTTCAATGAATTTTGAATTAAGCCTTGATATTTTGTTTATTTATTTCAAATCTAAGTCACGGGGTAATCATACGATTTGTTTTGTTACAGAATACTTAATAGTACCAACAAACAGGATTTTGAATAACGCAGTGCAAACCAGCCGAATTATTCGAGGAATACCTGTACAAATCATAACGATATTATTATTATTACCATATGACCAGACACTATTGCAAGACACTGCGACCCAAAGGATCTGTTGTGCCTCCTCCGGTCTATAGTTTATTCAGCAGATCTTCTGCCTTCCTAATGAATACCAGCAGATCTGACACCATATTGGTGGATAGGTTACCCAGTGAGCCCATATGTCTACCTAAACATTTCCATCAATCATAACAGCATGAAGGTATGAGTCTGCTAAAAATAGTTATATATAAAAGGTGAAAATATGTATATCAAGAAAAGACTTCCTTCTGAATATCAGATTTCAAGGAAAAAATCAGAATAAGCAGATAAACCAAAAAGTTCTAACAGCACCCCCCAAATGCGTAATAATAAGACCATAAATATTTGTAATATATGAAAAAAAAACATATATGCGGAAAATGTATACAAAACAAAATCTACGTGCTTAAAAATTGCGACAAATTAAATACTAAACATAAAGTCATTAAATTGTTATATTATAATTAATTTGAATTCTATTATGTTTATGTTAATTGATGAATGTATTAATATTTTTTTTTATTTTTGCATTAAAATTAATCGAGTTCAATTAAAGCATTATTTTTAAAAATATACAAAGTCTGGAAACCCTGCTAAGCATTTTTTCTAATGACCAGTCATTTTGACTGGTTTCGGTAGAAATAGGTATATTCAAATTGTCGGTATATCTATTGTTAAAAAGTAACAAGATTAAAAGAATATTTTAGGAATAGTAATTAAATTGCAAAGCAATTTAAATTAATTAATTAAGCAATTAATTTTTAAATTGCAAAGCATTACCTATATTACCGGTGGGTAATAAATTCCAAAGACGTATAGAATAGATGAAGAATTGACATTAGGATGTTATAGATCGATATCTGAACTGAAGTAGATCATTTAATCTCTAAAAACGAATAAACGAAAGTCTCACAAAATGGTAATTCGGTTCACGAGTGTATATGATTTTATGTAGAAATATTAGAACCCGAGAATGGAACCCTGAGACACTCCCATAGAGGCGTGTAAGGGATGCGAAAATTTATTCCTATTATAAACTGGATGGCCGTTGTTTGAGACAAATAGATTAATGTTTCAACTTTACACGAAGATTATCATGGTGACACATATCAAACGCCTTAGTATAATCAAGTAAGACCAAAAATACAACATCCCCTTGATCAGTGCACTTTCGAATATCCTCTTGCACATCTCACAGGGCAGTTTTACAGCTGTGTTTAGTTCTAAAGGCCTTTATCATTTACAAATTTAAAACTCTGCTAGTGAATTAATGTTTCAAATACTTTCGATAAATATGGTAGTATTGCAATTGGCTGATAACCACCAATGGCTTTGCGAGTAGGAATTATTTTTGCATGTTTCCAATTTTAAGGAAAAACTCATCTTGCTAGAATCATGTTGAATATATAGGTAATGTATGGTAGCAAATAAGGTAACACTGTTTTTACAAATTTAGGCTCAATAGCCGTACAGCTAAGGAAAACATTCCGTTGACTCACGCATTCAAAACTAAATGAATCTAATTATTCACAAAATTCTTTAGACTTAAGTTTCACGTAGAAGAAAACATTAGTATTTTTTTATATTTGTTAAATTCATGGTCAAGGTCAGACAGCCAATGAACCTTGAAGTTTGTTTTGGCAGTAATATCAACTATGTATAAAAAATTAAATGTATAGAAAATAATTTGTTAACAATAATTTTGTATTTAAGTGTAAGAAATTAACAATAAAGGTCTGTTGCATTTTAAAGTCCAAAGTAACTAAAATTTTATTTGTCTCGGAAAGAACTCGGTTAAAGTGCCGTTTGTTGTTTAATAAAAAAAAATAAAAAATTCAATCCAGTTTATGTGCTGAGATTGAATCCTGTACTGATTGACAAACGAGACATTCAACATTTTTGGTAACCCCGACGTGATCTTACGCAGGATCAACTACGTTGCATGCTAATTTAAAGAAGCAAACTTATTCAAAAGAGACAGCAACGGCATCCTTCGAGGAATTGGTAAAAAAGCAAGGAGTTGTCGGTGAGAAGATTGAAACCATTGTTCGCAACTACAAAAAGGACCCAGTGGCAAGAAAGTCTACGGCCAGCTATTTCCAAGAACGACTGAAGAAGTTAGACGATGAGTGGACAGAATTTGAGGCTAATGATAATAAAATTCGCATGCTAAAGAATCTGCCTTTAGAACATGAATAAACAGAGGGCGATGATGGCGTCTCTTGAGTGCTTATTAAGAGGGAATTATACAGAGGATGATTTTCCAACTGCTACAACATTGTGGAAACATATTGAGGACATTCTTTGGAAAATTTGCGAGATGTGCGACGAGCCGATAAATCGAGGTTACAACCTAGAGCGTTTCATAACTCTTGAAAATAATCTGAGGGCCACAGAAAACCATTAGCACAACAACCACCTGATGGTGTCCATTATACAACAGAAACTATTCCATTACCAAAAGTTACCACACCCAAATTTGAGGGTAACTACCTAAAATAGCAGAAATTTCATGACCTGTTCTTAACGTTGGTGGTTAACCAACCATTGTCAAGATCCAGAAAATTTGGTACCTAAAGACACACCTTATTAGAAAGGCAGCAAACTTGATTAAACATTTTGCTGCAACCAAAGGAAAATTTTGATGCCGCATGGGTAATCGTCGTCGATCGTTACAATAACAAGCGATTGCTAGTAACTAAGCTAATTCGGGAATTGATTGATGTTCCCAATGACAGAACTGGTAATAATTTTAAAGGTCTGCACGATAGAACTCAGGAGTGCCTGTTGGCACTACAGAATCTTAAAATAGATAAGTCATCTTGGGACCCTCTTTTGCTCCATTTACTGCTCAATAGGCTTAATCATACCACCCGGCTTCGCTTCGAACAATCCCTGCCGCAACCAAGAGAAGTTCCAAAGAAAAAAAATTTTTTGAATTTTTAGAAAGAAGCTTTTAATCGATGGAGGCAGTGGGAGCCAAAGAGAAACGTTTAGGCCACAAGGTATGTATATACATCCACGGTAGCTGAAAACCAAGCTTGTACAATTTGCAAAAATGGAAAGCACCCATTGTTTGTCTGCAAAACGCAGACATCACCGCTAGCACGGCTAGAATTGGTTCAAAGGCAAAAGATATGATTCAATTGCTTTAAGCTCAGTCACAACATAAAAAATTGCATCTCCAGAAGCTGTATGAAAAGCAACAAGAAACACACTACACTTCTTCATCTAGAACAGTCAAGCCAAAATAGAAAAAACTTATCATCGGAAACAAACCGTATATCTAATCATACAACAGAAGGAAGCCATTTAGCGACAGCACAAAGCAATCAAAAGGCCGTATTGCTAAATTCTGCTGAACATTCTGGTGTAAGCAACTACGTTCTTCTTGGCACTGCAAGGGTTATTGTGAAAGCAAACGGGAAAGAAATATCATACAGAGCACTTCTCGATTCGGGTTCAAAACTTAATTTCGTTAGCAAGCGTTTAGTCAAACGCTTGGGCATTTCCCATAAGCCAGCTTTAATTGCTATCAGTGGAATTGGATCAAGCAACGCCAAGGTTCGGAACAGAGTTAACGTGATTTTGCAGTCTCAAATTAACAATTTCACGCAGCTATTCTCCCTCAGATAGTTTCATCACAGCCATCACAAGAAATCAAAGTTGAAGGTTGGCCGATTCCAAAAAATATAAAACTAGCAGATCCACAATTCCACCGTCTTTACAAAATAGATGTCCTACTAGGTACAGAATATCATCATCAACTATTAGCAATAGGACAAATAAAATTAGCCAATGATTTGCCAACATTGCAAAATACGGTGTTGGGCTGGGTCATCGCAGGCAAGATAAGCAAAACTCAGTTATCAACATCAACCTGTGGGATGTGCACTGAAGATGAAACCAATCTTGTAGAGGACATTGCTCAATTGTGGGAATTAAAAAATCTCACAATAGGTAGCAAAGCACTATCAGCGTCGGAAAAGCTTTGTGAAAATCATTTTCCAAGTAATTATACAATCGATAAAGATGGAAGATTTGTAGCCCTATTTCCATCTTGCAATAACCCCGAGCAATTGGGCAAATCACATGAAATAGCGTATAATCGATTTATTGAACTAGAGTGCCGACTAGCACGCACACCCGAAATCAAAGTGCAATATATACGCTTCATGCAAGAATACTAGACTTTGGGTCATATGACCAAAATAGACGTAAACTCATTACTTAAACCAAAGTACTACATGTCCCATCATTGCATTATAAAGCCTGAAAGTTTAACAACAAAGTTAAGAGTAGTATTTGATGTATCTGCTAAGACGTCCTCAGGTTTGTCATTAAGCGATGTAATGTACACAGGACCAACAGTTCAATGTGAACTCTTTTCTATTTATAATACTCCGTTACTCTTTCAAATGCTCATTAGTCCAATAAAAATTCTTTTTTGACGACAATGCCTCGGTTATTGGAAAAACTACATCTGAAAAATTTTGAATGAATCGCCGATACCACCCTGCAAGACCACGAAAACCTCTGACTTATTTAATATTTTTCAGAGTAGGCCAATCGGTGATCGCACTTATTTTACCTAGGTCAGTTGTAATGCCCCCATCACCAATGATGTATTGTAAATATTTAACTCTTGTAACACAAAATTTGCTCATAGATATGTTTAGAGTTAAGTTAGCCTTATTAAATTGTGAAGCAATCCTTAATAAAACTGCTAAATGCGAATCAAAATCCTCTGAACTATGATCAAATCATCTAGGTACCCAAAAAGACAATGACGAAGATCATCAGGAATAATTTCATCCAGCAATCTACACATTGTCTGAGGCGCATTATACAGTTCGAAAGGCATCACCACAAATTGATAGAGAAGCCTTTCTGGAACTGTGACAGCCGTCAGATGTTTCGATTGGTTGTCAAGGGTTATCTGCCAGTAAGCATCTTTAAGATCCAATTTTGATATAATGTTTTAGGACCTAACAAAAATCTCTTCAATGCTATGAATTAGGTATGCATCCTTTTCAGTTACTAAATTAGCCTTTCTAGCATCTAGGCATAATCGAACTTTACTTGGTTTTATTACAAGACGCATTGACGAACGCCAGGCTGAAGTCGCGGGTTCAATTACCCTTAATGCTAACATTCTAACCACTTCGTCGTACATCAATTTCTCCACCGCTGGGGAAACTAGATAAAATCTTTCAGCATCACCTACATCTATCCTGTGATTAATTAATTCTGTACGACCTAACCCTTATTTTTCTGTCGTTCACTACTAGAAAGTTTATACCTATAATGATCTAAAAAAAAAGAATTTTGGATAATCAAGCTAAGTACCCGGATATCAAAGTCATCGATAATTATGTATATATCGCACAGAACATTATAAGGGTAATGAAACAGAAGATGAAAAAGCGTGGAAGTTATGGATCCCTGAAAAACTCAGAAACGATATTATACAAAGATTTCATGACTCGCCATGGAGAAATTTCCAAAACGGTTGAAATGCTACGACGTAAATTCTTTTGACCAGGTATGATTCCTGATGTTAGGATATATGTATATTAAAAATTGTGACACATGTAAAATGACGAAAAATCCAGACTTCATTATGAAGCCATCAATGGTAAATCAAATAGTATCGTTGCGGCCATTTCAAAGACTTTATATAGCTCTCCTTGGACAATACCCGAAAACCAAGAACGGTTTTATTGGAATATTAATTGTTTTAGACCATTTAACAAGTTTTCATTGGCTTTGCCAATGTTTTTGGAGAAACAGATTTTTCATGTTTACGGAGTTCCAGAAACCTTAGTAAGTGATAATGGAAGTCAGTTCAGAGATAATGATTTTAATGCGCTTTTAACTGTTTATGAAATCACACATACTTATACAGCTTACTTTTCTCCTCAGGCGAATGCTTTCGAAAGAGTAAATCGATCTATTATTGCAGGTATTAGAGCGTATTCAAAAGAAGATCAAAGATTACTTGATGGCAAGCTAAGTGCTATCAGCTGCGCTCTTAGAAACTCTTTCCATCAAGCCATAAGCTGTTCACCTTACTACGCAGCATTCGGTTTCAATTTGATCACCCATGGATCTTCGTATCAACTGTCAAGAAATCTTAATATTTTAGAGGAATCCTCAGCTGAAATTTCTCGTGACGACCAACTCCAAATATTAAGAAAAGATTTACGAATGTATATAAGTGATGCGTATGAGAAAAATAGATATCCCTATAACCTCAGAACAAGCGAGAATGTTTTTCAAATTGGACAGGAAGTTTTTCGTCGAAATTTCGTGCAAAGTAATTTAGCGATGGGTTTCAATTCAAAACTTGCTCCAATTTTAATCAACTCAAGAGTAAAAGAAAAATTAAGTAGGCATTATTACGTTACGGATCCTAACGGAAAATTGGTTGGTACATATCACGTCAAGAATATACGCTCGTAGAATGCCTTTTTTCCATCTAATTCTTTTATTTAAATGATAAGGATTATCTGGTTTTGAAGTGGTAATATTCCTGAATTATTATTCAGAATGGAAATTTTAGAGTAATACAACATCTTACATTCTTCTGCTGTACATATTTCATTCAAAAACAGAATAGTTTTAATTAAGTTGGTTTTTAATTTACGTCAAAATTTTTCTCAGTTGGTTTAAAAAAGAAATATTCAAATTTTCTTTTGTATTTGGCTGCCGAAGTGATAACATCGAAATTTTAAATTGTAAAAAAATAAATAAAAATTTGAAATTGTGTATTTTTTAAATTCGTGAATTGTGCATTTTTAATTTTTTGATAAGATTGTAATTCATAAAAGAAGTTTAATTTAGTGCAACATTTTATTATTCAAAGGTAAGCAAAATGAAATTTTGGGAAAATAGATTAGGATTAGAAAGAAAAGTGTAAAAAGTGCAAATAAAAAAAAGGAAAACTAAATTAGATTATTGTTTTTTTCTCTGTTTTGTGGGTATAGGAACGCATTGTATCTTTTAATCAGAAGGGCAATTACGTAACCAATATCTGTCTGGATTTCGCTTTTGGTCCAGCATTGGAAGTTTGTAAAGTACATACGTGGTGGCGTGAAGAAATCAACTTGAATTTCCATTCTAAATTGTGCGAAATTTCTCAAAATCTGTGTTCAATTCTTCGAGAAGATACTATTGGAATCATTTATCCGATTACAGTTCTAAGAAAAAGGATAATGCAAAGGTTCATAGCCAAGAGACTTCAGAGGACGGAAATATTTGCATGCTGTTAGGGACTTATCAAAATTAACAACAAGATTAAGATAAGTAATCTAAAAACAACATAATAATAATTATGATTATTATAATATAATAATTTGAATACAAGGCCAATCTATATTCAATCTAAAAAAAAAGAAAACAAATTTTTGAAAAAAAAACAAGAAAAAGAAATTTGAAAAAAAAACACAAGCAAAAGAAATTTGAAAAAAAACACAAGAAAAAGAAATTTGAAAAAAAACAAGAAATAGAAATTTTGAAAAAAACAAGAAATAGAAATTTAAAAAGAAAAATATCATATATGCACATATGTATGTATATATGTATAAAAAAATTAATTAAAAGTTTGAATAAATAATTATTATTTTAATTATCATTATTATTATGGATTATAATTAATTATTAGTAATTTTAATTAATTTAAAAACCAATTTTATTGACGAACATACCCAAAATTTTATATATATGGGTTGATTAGAAAAATGAATATACAGGTGTTTATTAATATGATAGATTATCTTCGACATCTTAGGTAAGTCTTTTGGGACTTTGAGATTTTTTTAATATAAATAAATAGGGAGTCTAAAATTATTATTGTAGTGCAAGACAAGAATTTTTAAGAGTAAGGACCGAACCCCCCATACCGATGTAGCTAGTTTATAACCGCTCCCGTGGTCCTATACTTTTAATTATTTTACGAAGTTTCGTTATTGGCTTTGCTCAATTACGAAATCTGGAAGAATTGCTATTGCAGGATATGCTTAATTGTCACTGTTTAAGGTTACATTACAAGAATACGAGACACTGGATCATATGACCCAAATAGACGTAAACTTATAACTTAAACCAAATAACTTCATACCCCATCATTGCATTATAAAGCCTGAAAGTTTAACAACAAAGTTAAGAGTAGTATTTGATGCATCTGCTAAGACGTCCTTAGATTTGTCAATATATGATGTAATGATGATGTAATGCACACGGAACCAACAGCCAATGTGAACTCTTTTCTTTAATACTCCGTTTTCCCTTGCCAAGTTTTGTTTTTACAACAAATGTTGAAAAAATGTATCGGCAAATATTCATGCATCCGGAAGACAGAAAATTTCAAATCATCATCTTGAGAGAGAATCGAACTGAAGCATCAGAATATTACCAGTTGAACACAGTAACCTATAAATCTCGTGCTGCACCGTACTTAGCAACAAAGTGCTTGGAAAAAATTGCAAAGGAAAATCTGAAAGCACACTTTTTGCTCAATAATTTCTACGTAGATGACGGGCTTAGAGGAGCAGATAGTTTGAACACAGAACTCGCAATTCAACAAGAAGTAAAACACATACTGCGACAACATGGTCTTAATTTGCAAAAGTGGAGTGCAAATCATCCTCAACTACTTCAAAATGCTTCACCAAAGGAAGAGGTTAATATTGGGTTCAGAGGAAATAGCCAACCAGTAAAAACATTAGGTTTAACACCGATACCAAAAACTGATCAATTTTGTGTAAAGGTATGTGTGGGCGGTGCCAAACGCATTACTAAGCGAACAGTAAGCTCAGACTTGGCTAGTCTATTCTATCCACTGGGAGTCGTAGTCTGAATCGGTGTTACTGCAAAAATATTTATATAAGAACTGTGGAAATTGAAACTCACATGGGATGAAGCTCTACCAGCAGAACTTCATACAAAATGGAGAACTATCCGCGATGAATTAAAGCACACAAACAATATGACATTTTCAAGGCATGTTTTCGATTAGCATGTTATATCAGCAATACAAATTCATACTTTTGTGTACGCCTCGGAGAAGGCTTATTGTGCAGCAGTTTACATAAGATCAGTTCAAAAGAATGATCAAATAATAGTACGGCTACTATGCCCGACTTCATGAGTAACTCCCTTAAAAAGACAAAGCCTTCCTCGTTGCGAACTATGCGCGGCACTTTTAGGTGCTCAACTAACAGAAAAAATAAAAGAGGACTTGAAACTTTAGGACACGCCCACTTGCTTTTGGACAGATTCACAGATCATTTTGGCGTGGATAAACTCGTAGTCCTCGTCATATTAAACGATTGTGGCTAACCGAATAGCAGCAATGCAGGAGTTGTCCTTGGTTGAACAATGGCGTCATGTTAGCTCGAAGGACAAATCCGGCTGACATCATATCTAGAAGACTTGCGCCAAAGCAACTACCATTAGGCAACTTATGGTTCTATGGACCTATTTTCTTACATGGGCAAGAAACTATTTGGCCACAAAGGTACTCAACGGCCTTAAAAATATTTGACATTGAGCTGGAGCGGAAGAAAGTAGCAGCCATTACAACATCCGAGAATTCAATAACGGACATAGTCTACAATATTAATCATAAGGGTTCATTTCGGAAGCTGCAACGAGTTGTAGCCAACATACTACGCTTTACCCATAACACAAGTAAGCTAAATACCTTAACAGTAATGGAACTAGAACAAGCCCTCGTAGTTATTGTACGGGCGATGCGATCTGAGCTTTTGGACGACTTAAAGTACTTAAAGAAAACAAAAAAAGTATGTAAAGAAAGTTCTTTCAGTAATCTATCGCCATTCTTCGATTCGAATGGTATCATCAGAGTAGAAGGTCGATTAGACTCATTCTTACTTTTATACGACTATAAACATCCAAAAATACTTCCTTAAAATGACCCAATCGTAAAGCTGCTTATGCAAATGTGGCATGAACAAAATAAGCACTGTGGACCTAAGCTATTTTGTCACATATGAGGCAAAGATATTGGCCGGTCAAGAGATGATGGGCAATTTACCAGCCTCATGTTGACACCAGCTTGACCTTTTATTAATTCAGGAGTTGACTTTTGCGGACCATTTTGTATTCGTTATAAGGTAAGAGAAAATGAGCCTCAAAAGGCCTACATTGCAGTATTTTGCTGCTTTGCCACCAAAGCAGTACATTGAGAATAGGTCAGTGATCTAAAGATTTATAAGCAGACGTGGCCACTGTCAAAACCTGTGTTGTAACAATGCTACCAACTTTATAGGAGCCAAAAAACAACTAACGGAACTATCAGAAGCTATATATTCAGGCTCAGCTCAAGAGACAATCCACAAAGAATACATATCTGTTTTGGTGGTTTATGGAGAGCTTCGGTAATATCAACCAAACATCTTCTTGTCAGAAGTATATCGACAGCATCACTAACTTATGAAGAACTCGAAACTGTCGTCATTGAAATTGAAGGAATCCTTAAAACTTAAGTAATCAACCTTAAACCCGGGGATATGGTCATCATCAAGGAAGATAACACAGCTCCATTGCAGTGGCCGTTGGGAAGAGTTGAAAAAATACATCAAGGCGGTGACGATCTGGTTCGGGTAGCTGACGTTAAAACAGCAAATGGCAATTATAAAAGACCAATAACGCGACTGGCGCTGTTACCGATAAATACTGAACATCGTAACGAAATTTCCGACCAACATCAACCAACTAATTCAACCATAGACCATTTCGAGCAGAACTAAGCATTTACTATGAGCGAATCGGAACAGCAATCGTCACACCTACAGAATGGCTGCTTTTAGTTTATTATGATTTAGATTGGTTTTGGTCTGAATTGAAATTATTTTCAAATGAAACCAGAGCACTTAATCAATTGTGTCAAGAAATGCAGCAAAAAGCAACATGAGTAAATTTGTTCAACTATTTTTAACACACTGATTCTAGGTTAATGATAGACAGCACATTATTTTCTGGGAAAAGACAAAAAAAGAACAGCAATGGATATCGTGGGGAACATTGCCCACTCACTATTTGGAGTACTAAACTCGGAATATGCTGAAGCCCATCTTGTCAAACTATTAAAAAATCAAACGTCAATAATTGATTCGACAATCAACATAAGCCCATTCTTATTTTCCCCGATCCAACTGCAACGCGAAGTAGATCAAATAGTATTCCATCTGCCTGAGTCAATGCAGTTACCTGTAAAGCGAGAAGATGCATTACAACTATACAAACAAAGTGACTGGAGGACTTGCAAATACGACAGCAATTTTCAGTATAACCTTACCGCTAATCGAAAGAGACCAGTATGACTTATTGAATCTTATACCAATATCAAGGTGGATTAACAAAACGATTGTATCAATGGAAATATGCTCTTCTCTACTAGCAATTGATATCGTGTAGAGCAGATATTTTCTCGTGAGCAACGCTGAGCTCGACTCTTGCACAGCCATTAAAGGAGAAAGGTACTTATGTTTTAGAAGTCAAATTCGATATGGACTGGATGCAGCAGCAGGTGCCTGTGAAATAAATTTGTTTCTCAACAAAACACAATCAGACTGTAATTTGCAAACTTTGACAACCAAGTTTGCTCGGACCTCACTGCGGCAACAAAAACAATAGATATATGCAATGCCATTTCCATCCCATGTAACAGCAGTATGTAAAAAAGACATCACCCAATTAATCTTGGAAGGATCGGGCTTATTAAGTTTAGGACCGGAATGCGTGCTGCAACACAATGCCATAACCATTCTAACTCATCATAAAATATCAAGCTCAATGAAAACGTCTTACTTTATATTTTAGGAAATTACGGATGAAATCCATACAAAAACCGTTGAACCGTAATTAAATGATATACACAAAGGCGAAAATATTTCGCAAGTACAAAACTTAACAGCGTTACAAACTTCACTCACTGAACAGAACATATTCCAGCTTCCAAATCAAATTGATGCGCAGAACTACGACAATATAACCGTCGGATACTCTACATTAGTTATTACTGTCGGCATCGTGGCGTATCTAATCACTAAACGAAAATTCAAATGTGCACCAACTCCAGCACCTCGCAATTTGCAAACTTCTTCAGATTTTACAGTCCACATTTAAAAAAAAAAATTGAAATCAACTCTTCAACTCAGATTATAAGAATTCAGTTGCCAATACAGCACTTGCAACATGTCATGTACCTGTATAGAATTTGAGCTGCGCTCAACGGGTACAGCATGTTCACAAAATTCTTTAGACTTTAGCCTAGTACTCTGTTTAAATTTGTGGAAAATGTTGTGCAACATTCCCTTTTCCGTACGAAAAAATTTACAGGCAACCAATGTAGTCATTTAGCAATTTTTCAAAATATGTCGTTTTTATGCCTTGAAATATACTATAAGGTTTTATATTTGTAAACAAAAACTATATGTTTTCTCCAATAACATAATAAATAATATTCAGTATGGATATTTTTTCACATAGAAAAATAATTAATATTTTTAGAACAATATTTTTATTTTTATTTATTTATTGATATAAGTTCTATACCACACCAGTGCGGTACAATTGTTTCATCAATAAAAAATTTTTTTCTGTGGTAAAAAATCACCATTACAACGATACAATTCACATTTTCTGACCACTCTATGGGATTAGCTTTTATTATCCATATAATAAAAGAATATATGCATTCTATGTTTTAGCAGTATTTATGTCCTTCTGCCCAAAATTTCGTAGGAAATAAGCGGGTCTCATGTTATTTCGTAGTTGAAAAAATTTTTGCTAAAAATTTGTTGCAGTTGGAAAATAATGTTGACATATACATTTCACATGTTTTTCGTAATATGAACAAGAGTACTGCTTTCTAAACATTATTTCAGAATTATTTCGTACGAAATATTTTTATATGTAATTTGACAGCATTTCGCACGAAATTTTGAACACAATACCAGGCTTTAAGTTTCATGTAGAAGAAAAACATTAGTATTTTTTATGTATTAATTTTGATCCCTTTTTATTGTTTTTGTTTTGTGTTTAGTTTAATTTTATTTATTTGGAAATTTAATGCCACTGCATTAACTTCCTTTGCATTCATGGGAATATGTATAGCTTGCACTTTTAATAGTATTATTGTTTAATGTAGGTTTGTTTAAATTCATGGCCAGGGTCAGACAGCCAATGAACCTTGAAATTTGTTTTGACAGTAATTTAAGTTGTGTATATAAAAATTAAATGTATAGAAAGTAATTTGTCATCAATAATTTTATATTTAAGTGTAAGAAATTAAAAATAAAGGTTCTGTTGCATTTTTAAGTCCAAAGTAACAAGAATTTTATTGGTCTCGTGAACCACTCGGTTAAAGTCCGTTTGTTATTCAATAAAAAAAATATTCAATCCAGTTTATGTGCTGAGATTGAGTCCTGCAACTGATTGACAAACGAGTCATTAAACACTAATTCAAAGGAGTGTGACCGATTCAGGTGAAAGTTGTGATCCACTGGTAAATTAGGCAAAGATGTGAAGTTCTCATTGAGGATCTCAATGTCAATTGCATTAGTCTGCATAGCATTGCCCCTATTATTGTCAATATTACGAATGGTGGTCCAAGTTGTCCTAGAGCCTATAGCGGATGCAAAGACAGAAGAATAATATACCGATTTTGCACTCTTGATCTTCCTAATTTCCTGGCAAGGCAATACTCATCATTAAGCTCCTCAGTCCTAAAACGTTTCCAACGTTTAAACAGCAAATCTCTTTTCCCTACTGAACGTTTTATTTCATTTTCATACCAAGGCTTCCCTTTCATACCATTTAAAATAGTGCTAATGGGTACACAAATACCAAAGATTTTGTTTAAATTATTCTCAAAGTAATTTAATTGTTCCTCAGCAGAAAGCATAAAATAAATCTAATTCCAATAATTATCCGTATTTCATTATAAAGCAAATCATAATTCAAGTCCCTAAAATCATAAAACACAATATCCTTGCAATTAAGGCGTGGAAAATCAATTGGTATTGTTCGAAAAACAAGAGGCTGTAAGCTGGTCATAAAGTACAACTTTTCCCTATCGCTGACAGTGTGTCCCTAGTGATAATGATTGGGAATACAAGAATTAACAGGAAAAAGACCAATAGCCATAACTTACCACGAGGTATTTACTCAGTAAGTCCGAACTAAAATCTCCACATATCACTACATCCTCAGTTCTCATTGTTAAATTTCCTACTTTAGTCAAGAAAACATCGGTTTTCATTAAGAGATTAGGCCTATAAACGCAACCAATTAAAAGCTTTTCATTAACAGAAGAAACCTCAACAAAAATATACTCTATTTTTTCATTTAATTCCGATTTATAGCACTTTCTACATGCAATAATCTTTCTAACGTATGTCGCAACATCACCAGCATTAGACTTTCTATCACATTGAAATAAAGAAAAGCTAGTAGAATTAAAAAACGAGCTAAAAACAACAGGATCGAGTCAGGTCTCAGAAACACAAGCAATATTCACACCAGAGTTTTCCAAAAGTGAACGAAATTCATCTATTTTGTTATTCAAACTTTTCGCATTAATATGACAAATATACATAAATACCATACCTCTGTTTGCACAAAATGCGTATCATATCATAAAAATTGTCCTTGTAATCAGCTAAGATATTTATCATCCGGGCCATAAGTCATTAATAGTCCCAAGGTAATGCTTGCTTATTGCGAGGGGAAGAAAAAATAAGATATGTAGCAAAATGAATATAGAAAAGTTAAAATATGTCTAACATTCAAATAAGAAGAGTACACCATATTAATAAAAATATAACTTCTATGAAACCATGTTACGACTCTCAGCAGCATTCAGTTCAGCACCAGAAAATAAATCATATAGCTGTTTGTAAAATGTTATCATCGACAGATTCTCTAATATATACAAAGCCACGCAAAGTATAGGTGTTATATAAAAGTAGCAGCCAGTAGTATTTGAGAATTACTTTTCGTCAGATTTTCATTAATATAGAAATTGCAGTCAAACTTTATGCCGATATGTCTTAGGCAGAAGTTGAAATTTCAATAAATAGAGTCTTTAAGAAAAAGTTTCTTTCATACGCTGCAAATTAACGATAACGGCTGCATCTGTCAAATTTGTATGACGGCTATGTAATGATCAGTCCCAACCATAATGCACGATGTTAGTTGTGAGTCACACCTTAACGTCAAGGTTTTTGCCCAAATTAATTTGACATTTCTTTGTTTCAGTGTTTGACAAATTCAACCATGGAGAGTTACATAATTGAGTAGCGCGTTAAGATTGTTGATGTGTTCGCTATCGCAAGATGATAACGGACCTCTTGTGGCCAGAAATTGAGGATATGGACCTGGACGATATGTGGGGTTCCAACAGGATGGTGGCACTTGCCGCACAGCCAACGAAAAAATTACCCTTTTGCGCGAGAAATTCAATGGCCGTATTATATCATGTTGTGGCGAAGTTAATTGGCCGCCATAATTATGTGATTTGACACCGTTTGACTTCTTTCTTTGAAGATATTTATATTTATCAGCAGGACCCGAAATGCTTATTGTTTCACATGCATACATACTCCTATGTAGTTAAATACTTCCATAAGATTCTCATCTTGACGACATGGAATTGAATTTAGTTGTAACTCACATGCAACATTATTGTTTTCTTGATGCCTGATTTTTGTCCTTAATAATGCTATTTTATCTTGGATATTCTTAAGTTCTCTAGCGAATGTTTCCAGTTTTACAACTCTTTCAGTTATATTATTCAGTCCATTTGTTATGATGTCAAATCTTCTATCAAGATTGTTTAAAAAATCGTCTTTGTACTTATTAAGTTTGACCTCTATAACATTTTCCATTTGTTTCGTAAGTTTTACGAAACCCTTATCTATCACCGTTTTAATATTAAGTGGTGATTTCGGATTGGTACAAATGTTACTAAATACAGCGCTGTTCGTATAGAGTCTTTTTGCGCCTAAGTATTGCGGCACACAAAGATCACGCCTGTTTGCGTAGCGAATCAGTATGATCGCATTTGTTATTACGCCAATTACTGAATGCTTCCTCTCTGTATCTGACTGGAAGCTTGCACGTCTGATTAAACCAAAATTTAATTCTTGAATTAATCGGAAGCTTTTTGGATGGGATGAAATTATCCATCCCTAACTTTATTATATTGACAACCATTTCGGCCATGGCACTTACGTTAGAATCAAGGAAACAAAAGTTTCCAATTGAAATGCCCATAGAAATCGTTAAGCTCAGCTCAACGAGCTTTCCCGTTATTGAAAACCCAGCGCTTCGTAGCTATATGTAAAGCGTTATGAAGAGTAAAGAACGGGAAAGAGGCAGAAATGGTACAGTGGTCCGAATTTCCGAGAGGTGCAAAGACCTCAACTACATACTTTTCAGGGTGTGTAGTGAGGAAAAAGTCGATGGTGTTATTTTGGTGCCCATCTACACACGATATGTGAGTAGGTTCATTCACTACTTGCGCAAGGTGGTTGTGCGCGGCAAGCAACTCTACGTATTGGCCTTCTGGAGTTATGCGGCCTGAATTGCGTAGCCAAGACGAAATATGAACATTGAAATCAACAGCAACAACAATTTCACTGTTCGGGTAATTCGCAAGGATACTCGAAAGAGAGTCAGAACCAGATAAGGTAACCTCCCTTACCGCATTTGGGCTTCTATACAGGAACCCGAAATGCAAAATAAATGCCCTGATTTTGAATTTAACCCAAAGACAGTTAAATTCTGCATCATCATACATTCTACATGAAAATTAAAAACGGATAGAAAGTCATATGAAAACCCAGGGATATGAAAATCCTGTGGATCAACATATATAAAACGGCCTGCCATTACGTAAATTAAACATGAACGGTAAGAAAATAAAATGCATAAGAAACCATAAACAAATAAAAATCGAAACAGCCGTCCTTCAGAAGCGGAGGACAAGGAAGTGGGTTGCTGCTGATTGATTATTCAGTAGCCAGTGTTATACCTTCGCTACTGAATAATCTAACAACAACCCCTCCAAGCGGTTCGCATCTAAGGTAAGTTAGTAAGGAATAGTAGAAAAGAGGGAAAACAAAAGCACTGATGGTAGGGGATATAATACTAGTTTCAATATTGCCCGTCTTTATTGCCCTTTCAATTTGTTTATTTATTTAGGTGCCGGGTGTGCGTCTGCTTATGTATGTTAGTGTTTGTCCCATTCACTTCACTTTTACAAACTTTTTTATTTGTTTTAACACTAATATTGAGTTATTTTTGTTTTGCTTTTTCTAATATTGACATTGTTGTTTCTCGTTTTGTTTTCTGACTTATTATACTTATTATGTTATTTGTTTTATTACTGTGCTGGTCATTTTATTGTTGTTTTAGTTATTATTATTTCACATCAGTTTTCTTTTGCAAAATATTTCGTCAAGTATTGTGGTTTTTTTGTTTTTTGTTTTATTGGTGTGTTATTCTTCATAAAAATTATGATAATAATACTGTTGTTAAACTTAAAAATCATATTTTCTCGTCAAATGATGTACATATGTGTATATATTTTTTTAATGTTACTATTCTTGTTGATTTTTTTTCTTTTTTCAACGTTCACTTATTTTTTTTATATTTTAATATTAGTTTTGTAGTATTTATTGTCCATAATTAAAAAAAAGGAAAACACAAGACATTGTAGACGGACAAGAGAAACACGTATTAACGATACTTTGCCCAGTTTTGTCTTGAAATTACTTGTTTTCATAATTTTGATTAGTTGTTTTTGTTTTCTTTATCTTTTTGTTTGTTATATTTGGTTAATTATATTTTATTTTCTATAATTGTTTTTGATTTCGCAGTTGATGTTTCTGTCTTTATGATTGACGGTTATTTTGTTTTATTTTTTTTTACGTTCCGTATATTAAGTTGTTTTGTACTGTATAATTTTTAAATTCATATATGTATATAAGTATACATATTTTGAGGTAAATGTTTTTACTGAAACTTGACTTAATGCTGATATCTTTGATTCTAAAATCATGTCTAGTGATTTCAATATCTTATCTGTCTGTGCTAGTTATATGTCCGAATTGATTAATTTCGATTTTTTTATGATGTTTAATTTATTTGTGTTAAGGTGCGTATTCGTGAAACGTCTTTATATATCACCTGCGCATATATTCCTCCTTCTTCTGAGCTGTATATCTATGAGGCTCATTTTAATTTGGTTTATAGAATAAGGGATTCAATGGGGCAGGGTGGGCTTATAGTGGTCCGTGATGACTTTAATCTTCCACATATTTCTTGAAACTTTTCACTAGAAATCGGGTCGCTGATATCGTCTTCTTTAGTCTTATCTTATGGGGAAATCCTGTCTGTTATGTCTATGGGTAAGATTTTAGATTTATTTTCAGACTTAGACTTATTTTCATTGATGACCCAAGGACTTTTTCTTTATTTCGTATGAATCTCATATCCGTCCTGGAGGATATTTATAATTCAGCGTTGTTACTGCGAATCGCATTTGATTCTTGTTTATCTAGGGGTGTGAAAAGTTCATTGGATACGGGGGGGTTATTTTGATTTTTGTCGCACTGATTTTGGTCGTTTGAATTCATTCTATCTTCTATTGATTGGTCTTTTCTATTTAGTTCACCGCAATATGACATTTTTTCACTTACAAGATTGGAACATTCTGTCTCTCCATGGAATTCTTCTAGACTGGTTAGATTGAAGAATAGGAAATCGCGGTTGTTTAAAAGGTGTGCGAAATGGAGGTCTAGTATTGATTATTTGCTCTACTCGAGAGCTCGTGCTAATTATGGTAGGAAGAATCATTATTGTTATATGGAATATTTGAATAGGGTTAAGTCTAGGGAGATCGGTTTTAACCGTTTTTTTTTTTTTTGGTTTTGTCGAATACCGTTTTTACAAAATCTTCATTTTTCGAATAAGGAATAAGCCGGTTGATTTAACACGAATAACCGCTTAATTTATATAAGTATAATTTTTATATGTTCAGATATATTTTATTGAAATTTTTTATTTTATTTTATATGCCCATCGTTTAACTATTTGTATAAATTTAATTATTTTTGTATATATGACAACCTTGAACGTCTCACAAAGAATGTGAAAACCAGGGTAGATCGAAAAAGATATGCACTCTTGAGCAACGATAACCTTTTATCATCTTCCGTAAATAAATATCGATTTTTATATATGGAGAATGATCAACTAGACTCATTGAAAGTCTACAAACCAACAAACGCCAGTTCCGAACGGTAGAAATATTAGTTAGTGAAGTTTTTCACAGCGTAAATACACATAACCAGTTGCTAGTAATGTTGTAAGGTAATATCGCTGTTGAAAATTATCAGACGGTGTGGAATGGGATTGAACCTACTAATAGATTTATTCAAATGAAAACATATAATTTTTGTTATTTTAGGCACCTAAATTATAACTATAATAAAAAAACATTTAATTCCATTCTCTACGAAGTAATACAACAAAAACGAAATTAGCTCCTTGAGTAGCTTTTCGAAACTTAAACAACTTTCAGTATTTTGTGTAATAAACTTTTTTTATGGCCTTCGCACATCATTTTGGCATAGTTTTAATGAGATTTGCTAGAATTATTGTTGATTGATTGCCACTTTAATTTTAAGCTCTCCGTCAGCTTCTGCTTATTTTAAAAACGACGTAGACCAGCTCTGCGCTTCAAGAATTAAGAACAATTTTATTTAAATAAAAGAACCGGTTAACCGGTTATTTGAATTATTAGTAACCGAAAACCGGTTTTTTAAAAAGTGCTACTTTTCGAATTATTCGAAAACCGGGTTTTGAAATAAGTGGAATAATCGATCTCCCTAGTTAAATCTAATTTTAGTAGTAACCCGGAATCTTTTTATCATTTCGTTCGTGTAAAACGTAAATCATCTGCGTTTCCCACTGATATCTTCTACGGGGAAGTGTCATCTTCCAATAATTTGAATATCTGAAATTTCTTTTAGTCTACTTAGAGATAATTGGATTCGGTCTTAAACTCTGGGGAGATGTTTCATATTTCATATTCATATTCTGTAGACAGTGTGTCGAACTCTAATATTCATAAAGAGTTGGGGCTGTTCTTTAAACTTTGTCTGGGCTGAAATCTACATACTTGCCATATTACAAAATTTTAAACTTTCTTTTAAAATACAAGTTCGAAGTATAAAAAAACATTACTTTGCTGAAAATTTTATGATATTTCCATGAGTTATATTGCGAAAAAGCTTAGTAACTCCGTCAATTTCCAACAGATTTTTAAACTGTAAGTCAGATTTTATCCATAACTTAATATAATTCCTTAATTAATTCATTAAAAGTATGGTTCCTATATAAATTAGTACACAAACAAGCATCTAAATTTGAAAAATATGAAAAAAGTTGAGTGAAGAATTTGTTGGCTTGATAAATACACCCAGATTCTTTAAGGCTACATAAACGACATATAAATATATCATTTAAGAAGTTCATTTCCCTTCTTTCCAAATCAGAAACTTAAAATCGGGTAATATTTAGCTAAGTTATTAGCTTTTAAGTGCATGGAGGTCTTAAGCCGGTTTTTTACCCGTAACTCGACATTTTGGAAGTTTTTTGAAAATTCCAAAAACAGTTCCTTGTTCTACTTGACAGCGCCCATCAGAAAAGTAGCATCATTTCCCAAGTATTTCAACTTCGCTAATTTTTGTCGCACTGTTTTATCATTACGTCGCATGGGTACAATATTATTTTTAATTATAACTTCGATATCTTTGGTATTCTCAATTTCATTGAATTTAAATACTTGCATGGTTTTGACCTCATTTATGGAGGTACATTCCCATATTTGAAGTTAATTAGACTTCTCAGAGATGCATTTATCCAAATTATTTTCATTTACACGAGTTTCATCATTATTATCTGAATTATTTGCTTCATTGTCCTTATATTTATTCTCCACATTTATTTTGTTTCTCATTGCCCTCGTCATTATTAATATCTTCTTTTCTTTTTCGTCATTTTCCTGCGGTATCATTTGTTTTAGTACATCATAGTTTAATTGTATTCTGGACAATGCGACCGCATTAGTATTGATTTTTCCTTTTATTGTAGTCATAATCACTCAAGCCTAACCTAATTCTTGTAATTTTCGATGAAGGATTTTTGTGTAAGACCAGAGAAATCAATGGTCTGTAGTCTTTCACCACAATGAATTTTTGTCCGTATGGATATGGTCTAAAGAAGTTAATTTCCCAGTAAATTTATTACTTCGTATTGGGATGGTTCTGTCTTCACGCCGTCTTTTGTTAATAGATGTCCTAAGTAAATTACTTCTGATCTTAAGAAATAGCATTTCTTCGAGTTTAATTTTAAATTATATTGTCGCAATCTATTCAATACGTTTATTAAGTTTTGGTTGAATTGATTCAAGCTACATCCATTATACAATAATGTCATATACGTATAGAAATGAGAGTGCAATTGTTGGCATTCTTTGAAAGCTATTAGAAGATATTTTTAGTTCGAATGGTAATCTTTTAAATTTAAAATGACCCTGTGGTGTAGGAAAAGCTGTTAGTGGCATGGAGGGATTGTCTAAATCAATTGTTTGAAAGAACTGCTCATGTCAAGTGGGTAAATCCATTTAGCTCTGCCTAATTTGTCCAAAATATCCGATAATCTAGTAACTTAATATTTGTCATGCATTCTTTTGTCGTTGAGTTTTCTTAATTCTACCACAAGTCTCTATTTCCGTTTATCCTCAGTATTCTTTTTGGGTCTAAAAGGAGCGGGATATTGAGACATTACGTTTACTGATGGTTCTATTTTGTCGTCATTTAACATTTTCTATAATTTTTCATTTATTACGTCAGTATGTGAACGCGGTAGTCTATAATTGTGTATACATATGTACTGGTGTGTTGTCCAAAGTCTTGATTTTCTGTTTGTAAAAATTTTTGACAAGAAATTTCTTTTTCTTGCAAGTTGAAAACAGTTTGATATTTTTGAATATTTTTTAATTGTGTTTTTGCATATTCATCACTATAATCTAATCGCAATTTGTCCAACAACTTTCTAAAAAGTTGGTCGTTGTTTATGTTATTGTAATTTAATATGTCATAATTTTTGAGTGGATCAGTTTGGAGTTAAATACACTTTAGTGTAGCAGTTTCGTTCGTTGTGTTTAAAATTTTTATATGAGTCATTCCACTTTTTGGTGCTATTGAATTACTTAAAAATATTCCCTCTTTTAATTGTTTATTAAGTATGCTGCAATCTTCTTTTAATTCCAATTTAATGGCTTGCATAATATCTGTTCTGGGTGGTATAGTTATTTGTAATAAAGAAAATTATTTTGTTTGCATTGGAAGCATTATGGTAGTATTGTTTATAGATAAGGAAATTGTAAATGTTTGATAATCTATTTTACAGCGATATTTTCTTAAAAAGTCTCTACCTATTATTCCGTCTGTTTATATTGGAAAGTCGTTGCCCACTAGGTGAAAGGTGTATTCACATATCTCGTCTGTCAATAATAGTTTTAGTTCTACTGTCCCTAGTGAACGTACTTCTTCTGCAGTGATACCTTTTAATTTGTGACGTAATGATATGTCAGCACCTGTGTTTCGACAAGAAATGTTAATTGTTTATTTTCGTATATGGTTATTATAAAGTTTGTATTATTATTGGAAACTTTGTATACGCTTAATTTTGGCTGTCCGGAATACATATGTATTCCGAGCCTATGCAGTTATCCTGGTTTTGTATTGTATTTATATATTGTTACGTTTTAACCTTTTTAAACCGTTTGAGTTCGTTTAAGCTGCGTTAAAATAAAATTAAGCCACTTTGTTGTTGCTACAGTTTTATTTATTTACTAAACTATAACGTTTATACAGTTTATCTTAATACAACAACTTTTATTTCCGCTTAACCACGTCTTTATCTTATGACAGCAAAACGATAACTTAACTACGTAGGAAAAGCGGTCTCTTTATATACCTAATTGCCTACAATTTGGAAAGTTCCTGAAATGTCTCAAAAGATCTCATATCCTCTATCTGTTAATTTTAAACATGTAAAATTGTGTAACCCAGAGATGATTTAATTAACAGCGCTGCCACATACACAAATAAGTTGGCATTCACAGTGTGACACAAAATAAACCTAAATCCTACAATTTAAACATTTTTTTCTTGCAATACTGCCTCCCACTTAAACCTGTTCGTCCCTAATAGGCTCATTATCTTTCTTCCCCTAGCTAGCCAATCGCTCTATATGTACCACTTTCATTTTTGATCACGGGCTATTGTTTTTCTGTATTCTGTACACCACATTGTTTAACCTCTTGACTACCTTTTAAGGGCCATCCCAGTTTGATGCCAGCTTTGGAAATACTCTTTCTTCCGCTGTGAGTTGTAGAGTAGAACCAGTTGTCCCTCATGGAAACCTTCCGTGATTGCTGCGCGATCATACCTGTCTGTCAACTTATTTATTTATTTATTATACACATAAGTACAGCACAACAAGATATAATCTATTTAATAGTACTGGTAAGATAAAGGGATAACACAAATTGAAAATTATATAACAATCTTAAAAATAAATTATTTTAAAGTAGTCTAAAAATTAATATTTATACATTTAGGACATTATCATCAGTTAAACAAAGTAAATATTGCCGTCTTGAATTGCTTAGCATTGATTAATAACCGTATTTCATTTTGTAGTTCATTCCAGAGACGGATTGCATTAATATAAAAGTGTCTGTCAGAAATTTGTCTACGGTATCTAACGCTGTTAAATTTCAGGCCCCTATTTGATCTTGAGAAAACCAATTTTTTGAGGTTTTCTAGTGTATATGATTTTATGTAAGTATATTAGAGTGCGGCATTTCAGAAAATTTTCAAAAGATGTATTGTAAATTTTTTATGAAAATTCGGATATCTATACCTCGAACGACCATAAACGTATCTAGCAATATTGTTATACGGGATTCTCAGCTTATTCTTACTTATCGAATCGCAACTAGAAAAGAGCTCACATCCATACATTAATGTGGGTATAAGGTAGGTTTACAGTAGTACATTACAGAACTTCAAATTTGAAGGCAGATCATTAGAGTAAATTGTGTATAATTGTGGTCCAATATGGAGTTTTGTGGCACACCTCTAGAAATTGAGAAACTGTTTGACTTGCTACAACCAAGCTACACAAATTGACTTCTGTCACGTATGTATGATATTAGCTTAACAGCAGTATCCGAAAAATAGCACATGTGTCTAAGTTTTTGACAGAATATCGTATGGTTAACTGTGCCAAATGCCTTAGAATTATCGAGCAAAACTAAAAAAGATATCATAAAACTATCTGCCTTTCACCGCAACTCCTCGGAAACATCAATAAGAGCAGAAATACAAGAGTGATTAGGCCTGAAACCAGATTGCCTCCCGGATAGCACAGAATTGTCATACAAATATTGAGTCATCTACATATATATTAATTTTTCGAAAATTTTAGACAAGTATGATAATATTGCGATTGGGCGCTAGTTTTTATCTTTCTTAGGTACAGTTATTATCTTAGCACGTTTCCACATTGTAGGAAAAGTAGACGTTGTAATTATTGTATTAATAAGATGTGTTATGTCTACAATTACATATGGCAAAATTAATCTGACAAATTTTGGATGAATTTCATCATTGCCGATAGAATTAGTCTTAATGGTAAGTATACTTTTAACAACATCCTCTTGCGTTACGTTTTTAAATTCAAAATTTGAATGAATCATGCGAGTTGAAATACATAAGGCATCAGATGAGTTGTAACACTTTAGGTCAGAATCAGTTGTCGGTATGTTTGAAAATTCTAAGCCAAGTTAATTTACATCAATCGTGTTGTTGGATTTCAGATTATTATTGACTATTCCCATACACTGAATATTTTTCCATTTTCTTTTGGTGCATATAGCTGATTAAAATTTTCCTGCATAATAACTAGACTTTGTAGCTATGATCTTTAGATTTTCCTCTCTTCTACGTACTTTAAAAATGTTGTACATTCAGTCGTCCTAAACCTTTTCCATCTGTAATACGCGTTATTTCTTTCATTAATTATGGTCTTAATTTAATTGGAAAACCATAGTTTTCCATTTCGTATGGTTCTCATTTTGATTTGTGCATATTTGCAAACAAATATTGTATATTACAATGTAAAACGGTGACCTGTTCATCCACAGTAGGCATCAAAAATGTTTGGTTCCATGGTATAGTTGTTAACTCCATTTCCAGTAAAGCGAAATCAATGTTTTTGAAGTCTCAAAACTTAATCACTATTCTGTCGTATTTATTTTTTCCACTTCGTTAACCAACTTCACTGTTACGTGGAAATCTTTTCATTTCACAGTCTCTATGATTTCCATTACCATTATGGTCAACTTCATTTACATTACGGCGTTCATTTATTCGTACCCTGTTGTATATACCTAAGCCCATTTTATGCGGCTCTCCTCTATCGATAAAGCGTTTGCCATTAAATGTTTCGGTTTTACTATAGCTGTTGTTTTCCCATTTATCATATCTCCACGGTGACGTGAATCTTGTACTTATAAGCGGTGCCCTACAGTGCCTTTAAGAATGACAGCTCTTCTCACAGTTTTGGCACCTAATTTTTGCCCTTTGCTCTTTTACGTCCAAAATTCGCACTACCATCTCTTTGATAGCTGTAATGAAATCTTCTTTGGCATTTAAAGTTTTCATTGTAATCACTTTATGAATCTGTGGCTTGGATATCACTCGAGCGGTCTCCTGTGCCAGTGCAAGCACCACGGTCTCCGCAAAGGTTGCCGTATGAGCAGCAAACATCGCAAACTTGATATCGGGGACTATTATATATATATATATATATATATATATATATATATATATATATATTATATATATATATATATATATATATATATATATATATTATATATATATATTATATATATATATATATATTATATATATATATTATATATATATATTATATATATATATATATATATATATATATATATATATATATATATATATACCAATGATGAATGCTTCAGTCTTAATTTGGTCTACTAGTGGGTGGGTTCCCCCTGGATATGTTAGCTGCACCAAACTTTCGACTTCCATTGCAAAGGCTTGTAATGATTCATTAGCGTTTTGTGTTCGACACCTTAATTCCATAAGATACGGCTCTCATTTATGCTCATCGCCAAATTTACGCTGTAGCGCCACCATTAATTCGCTGTAGTTGATTCTGCAGCTGGCTGGGATGGTTTCTAGAATTTCTGCTGCAGCACCTCTTAAGGCCAAAATTAATTCAAGTGCCTTCTCTTCATCGTTCCATCCGTTTCAAGGCTGGTTTTTAATCTGCTAGAAGCTTCTGGTACAACACACACTGGTTCCGGTTGCTGGCATTGTAGACTGTTGATTTTCTCTTCTTTTACATTAAATTTTTCTTCAACAGTCTTTTCTAGATTTGTCACTCTTTCGTCAATGCGATCAACACTTTTGCTTACTGTTTCATATATTTCTTGCAGCTTCTCTGTTGTTGCACTCGATGCTTCTTCATATTTATTTTCAATTTTTGCCAGAAAATTCTGGTTTTAGGCTCTAGAAATCTCGCGTACCTCAGTTAAGAGTTTTCGACTATCAGCTCTAGGAGTTTCTCGAATTTCAGCTCTACAGATTTCTAGTAGCTCAGTAGAAGTTTTCTCAAGTTTCGTTTCAATTTTTGCCAGAAAATTCTGGTTTTCCACTCTAGAAGTTAACTTTCCTGTAGCTGAACTAACAGCTTTTCATTATCAGCTTTAAATATTCCTTGGGCATTCGCCACAGCATTAATTTTTCCACAAGCTTTCTGCTTTGTACTTGCATTTTATCCATCATTATAGCAAACAGTGAAATAATATCGGCAGTGCTTGTTGTTGCAGTGGCACGTATTTCAGGCTCTTCCTACTCATCAAATTCATAGCCATCATCAACATAACACCAATCCGCTGAAATTCCTCTAACAAACGCTTTGATAATTCGTTCTTTGTTGCGCCATTTCATATTTAATATTTTCATATTGAATAATAATAATAATAAATAAATAATAAATAAATGAATTTAAAATAAATATATGATTCACCCTAATATTAAGTAGATTAAAGTTCAATAACTATATAGATATGAGTGGGTTAAGATATGAGAATTAACGACTGAATTGCTGAATGGCTGAATTTCATTGTATATTAGAATATAAGTAAATAATGTTAATATATAAACACTTGAACAGCAATAACCTTATAAAACGTTCGAGTTCCTTAATTCGCAAAGCTTAATTTTTCTAAGTGCCCGATCTTTCGTGTTAAATTATAATTTATTTAATTTAACGTTCCTAAAAAATATTAGGAAAATACAGTCTTATAGCCAGTTGTTGAGAGCTCCAATAAATTTAACTCGCGTTTGAGCCTGTCAACTTTTAATTCTTGGAATTTTATTTTTATTTTTTTATTTTTATTTATTTTTATTTTATATCGCAATCCCACTTCTGACACCAATTAACATTGTTTTAAAATGTTTGTTCGTTTTAATTCTTGTTTTTTTTCCATTATAAGAAACAATAATATTGTTATTATTATGTTATTTAAATTATTGTTCCTTGTAGAGTTAGGATTGTTATAAAAATACTTAAAATTGTATTGTCTGTGTGATAGTTATTTGGTGTACAAGTACAAGTTCTACTGCTCCTCGCATTTATTTTGGGCGAGCAGAAAATATTGTTGTTTTTAAATTGTCATTTATAGTGTACCTTTTTTGAATGATTTGAGGGCAAATTTATTTTTTAATTTTTTCCTGCTTCTGTGGCTTCATTATCTAATTCTTCAATTTCTAACTTATTCAAGTTATCTATTATGTTAGCAATTTTTTCTTTATATGAATTAACTGACAATTATCCTTGGTAGATCAAACTTAACTTTGACTGGAATTGATTCAGGAATTGCCCTTGTACATTTATACTTATGCTCGAGTAACTTTTTAAGTATCTCAAAATTTTCTGGTATAATGTATATTTCAACTGCTGTTCTAACTCCTGAGGTTAATTTTGCATGGTAAAGATACGGAAAAAATAAAACCGCCTCGTTCTTAGGAGCTTTGTTGTTTAGTTCTGCTGTTGAAAGTAAGCTGTTCAGGTAAATGTAATTACCTGAAAATAAGGAAAGTGCCTTCGAGGTTGTTTCCAAAGAAAAATCATGTGTGTAAAGATCATTTTAAGTTTAACTAGCAAAGACGGAAACCAGTTTTTCTAGCACAGCCACTTTTTACGTTAACAGAGCACTGTTAACACTTTAACAGTAACTACAAACTAAAGTAAGGGAGGTGCTTGCCAAAAATATAAGCCTAGAATATATCCTAGTTGGAATAGTGTTCCAGACCTTCTTTCGTAGATCAGCTCTTGAGCCAAAGCTTTAAACATTGTGGAATGGCAGAAAATGTATTTAAAAAAATATAAATATTTTAAATTCTTCTCTGTGATCCATTCTCTGGGAGAATGAGAGATGGTCGGAATATCACACTATATGTGGAGTGTGCTCCAAGGATTCTCTAATGAAACTATACCAATGAGATTTCTGAAATAATTTTAAAACTGGAGAATTTAAATTTGAAAAAAATGTATTTTAATGCATATTGACTGGAGAGGATGAGTGGTTATTATGGGAAAACTAGAGATGGTCGACATATCACAATATATGTGGAGAGTGCTCCAAGGGGTGACAGAGCTTGACGCTGAAGTCGAAATTTTCAAGAATCTAATACTTGAAGTCGGATTTTTGTCTACACCTTTTAATGAGACCAATGCTGTTCAAAATCAATTTTATATTACTGGTGAAATGAGTATAATGATTCAAAACAAAATAAGACTAAGTAGAATCTGGGGACTGAACAGAAATTCCAAGGTCTTAAAAAATAGTCTATTACAATTGAAGAATGAACGTTTTGAAAATTTGGTAAAAATCTTAGTGTTTCAAAAGACGATGAATACTTCTATATTTAAAGAAAAAAATTAAATGTTTCCATTAAAAACGTAAATGGGACATGGTGTAGGTCAGATAAAAAAGCTGAAGAATTTGCCTTAAATTTGGATAACACTTTTCAATCTAATGATATCAATAACAACGTATACACGACGGAGAGAGAAAATTACCTAGATAGTCCATGTCCAATGTACTGGCTAACTAAACACATTTCACCTCAAGAAGTACGAGAGGAAGTGACAAAACTTAATCGTAAAAAATCTCCCGGATATGATTTTATCAACGGAAAACTTGTTCAAGTCTTATCAAAAAAAGCAATCATATTTATTTTTTTCTCCGTCACTCCTCTAGGGAGCATATTAGCTTTCCACAAAGCATCTCTTGCTTTGTTTCAGTTACTTTAATTAATTTGATATTTCAAGCTAAGTAGATGGTTAATCCGCTGTAGCTTCCTCCATATTATTTTGTTTTTTTTTTTTTTCGTTCTTTTGTGTGTAGTGGTGAAGATCCTTGCTAATTGGTGGTGATCTGTACTTTGGCATTATAATTTTTTCCCAGTAGGTGGCGTGTTTTTCCTGATCATTCGTCTGATGTTTATCATCATTGCCAGAGGTATGCGAGAAGGGTCAGGGTGGCTTTTTTCTATATTTTTTTTATGGAATTGTCTGGAGTGAAGTTAATACCTTTTTTTATTATTAAACATTCGAATCCACAATTAAATTTTTTCTTCGTCATGTCCTCTGCTGTGGCTCGAACATGGGTCGTTCGTGTTGTTATGTGTCCGCTCTAACCACGCCACCCCCTATAACTCTTATATATAAATCTCTTTTAAGGTGAAATAATTTTCGCAATGGAAATGCGCCGAGATATTAATGGTAAAGTAATGGAATGCCTGAAAATTTTGTTGCGTCGCTTCGTCCAATAAGCTTATTAGCTACATTCTCCAAAATATTTGAAAAAATATTTCTGAGAAGAATGCAGCCGATACTGGAAAAATTCAATTTAATTCCAGACTACCAATTTGGATTCAAACTTAAGCATGGCACACCAGAGCAATGTCATCGTATAATTCATTATATACGAGACTCCTTGGAGAACAAAATATATTGTTCAGGGGTATTTTTAGATGTACAGCAAGCTTTTGATAAAATGTGTCACGAAGGGCTGTTCTACAGTTAGAGCCAGTTCTATATGCATTTACTTCTGACATGCCAGTCATAAATAATATTTTGGTTGCAACAAAATAGGAATATATAAGGCGATGCTAAAAGCAGTTTGCACGTATAGTATACAATTGTGGGGTACTGCCAGTAACTCGAACATTGAAATATTACAAAGATTTTAATGTAAAGTGTTAAGATCCTTTGTTGGCGTCCCATGGTATATAACAAACAAAGCTATTCACGACGACTTAGCAATACTAGTGGTTAGGATGAAATCAAACTATTCAGCACAAATTATACGGACAGACTAAACAACCATGATAATTTATTAGCCATAATGCTACTTGACGATACTAACGAAGTTCTCAGATGCAAAAAAAGACACATATTAGACTTACCTTTTTGAAAATGTAAATATTTTCTATATACTTACTGTACATATTCCTAATTAGTTATGCTGTAAATATCTCTTTATATAAGGTTTAAGATATTGATATACATATAACTGTTGCTGTTCTCGAGGGAGAGCAGCCAGAAATTTTGTTATTATTTAGTTTATAAAATTTACTTATTATCTTTTTTGATAGATTGTAGATAAAATTCATTTGACAAAAAAAAAATATATATTGTGTTCATTCTTCTTTGTTGCACGCTAGCGAAAAGATCATAAATTAATTAAGTAATTTTAATACAATATTAAAACTAAATATCGTTTAAAAGTTAATTTCCTATATTAGAAAAGTGCTGATAATTACGGCAAATAAAGAAAAAGAGCATATATTTTCTGAAATTCAACAAAAAAGGAAAGTGCATTTCCGGTAAGATTACAGCATCACACATACTTGTAGGAAGATTCCATACACTTGGCCTTAATGAAATAATTGTCCATTTCTGGAAATATTAATCAATGAAATTCATATAAGTTGGTCCTAAAATTTTTAATATAACTTCATATAATTGTGCATAAATTTAGCATAATTTTCATAGAATCATTTTTTCATACATGTTGGAGCAAAATCCTGCGTTTTTATTTCTTTTGGTTTGATCGAACATTTTATTTCCTTATTCTCCCTTTTTTAAACCTAGTTGTCACTCTTACTTCATTAAAATTTACATTACAACCAGTAAGTTTTTTTTGTATTATACAAAATTTGTACTATTTTAAAAATTTTGTATATTTTTTGTACCATAAAATTTTTGTATCGCGTGATTTTTTAGCAACTTTATTTTTGGCCATACTGTTTTTGGCAACTCAGCTGATTTCGTGTAACATGTAGCTATCAAACATGTTCAGTTTAATCTGTAATTTAACCATGAATCGACTTAAAAACGATTATTTAATTTTATTATCAAAATTCCTGCTCGGTTAAGAAAGTGCATCGTGCATTTCTTCCATTTTATGGTCAGTTTGGGCGACCTCCTGAGGTGGCTATTCGGAATCTTGTGACCAAATTTCACACCAAATTCACATAATTGGACATTAAACCACAAACACGCATACGTACTCGTAGAGTGTGGATAGAGGAAAATATCGCAACTCTATACGCCAGTGTTATTGATGACCGTAAATTATCGATTCTGCGCCGTTCGCTGCAATTGGGCCCCTGTTACTCCACTAAGTGGAAAATATTGCGGAAGGATTTCGGTGCAAAACCTTTTAAAATACAGCTGGTGCCACACGACCTACCACAACGGCTAACTTTTGGTAAATGGACGCTGGCAAAGTTGGGTGAAGATTTACTTTTTTTTATCGAAAAATTGTGTTCAGCGACGAAGCTCATTTCTGGTTAAATGGACACGTGAACAAGCAAAATTTTCGTATTTGGTGTGAAGAGCAGCCAGAAGCATTTCAAAAGCTTCCAATGCATACCGAAAAATTCACTGTTTGTTTGGATTAGTGGGCCGTTGGCATCAATAGACTATACTTTTTCAAAGGCGTCGAAGACAGGAACGTTACTGTGAATGGCGAGCGTTACCGTGCGATGATTACTATTTTTTTTTTGCCTAAAATGGAAGAGCTGGACTTAAATGACATGTGGTTTCAACAAGACTCGGAGCAATGGCTCAGTTGAGAGTAGAGTTCGCTGAGCAGTTTATTTCATATTTGAAGCCGGTCAATTGGCTGCCTAGGTCATGCGATTTAACGTCTTTAGACTATTTCTTGTGGGTCTATGTTAAGGCTTAAGGTTAATAACGGGGAACCGTTTCTAAAATTGTAAAAAATCGCCAACACACATAGATAAGATAAATGTACTCTTGGCTACGTAGCTTTTGCAAATGTCAAGCTAAGATTTAGCAGGAATATCAACAACAGATGTACCAACTTAACAAAAAAAAAACTCAAATCGGAACAATGGGATCGCCACACCGGGGCTATTCAGAAAACTTTTTGATCAAGGTAGTATTTTGCCATTTTGTGTATTTGTAAAAAGAAGTTCTCATAATCACATAAAATTCAACCAAAATACATTAGTGCTTATGATTGTTATTAAAGAAGTAATATTTCATATGCAGTGACTCTAGACAAGATGGCTGGAAAACTTGTGGTGAAGTACTTATCGGGAACCCAAAAATTGCTGACGTGTGAGTTTCTTTAATAAGTGGTTGTATTGCTGGTGTTGAAAAGATTGTGGGAGAAAAATCTGTCAAAACTTCAGTATGATTTTCGGTTAGTTTTTCGATGCAAAATTCTTTTATATTGTTTATTTAATTTGACTATAAAGATATTGCAGGAGGATATAAAAACAATGCTGCTTTACGTAAAATAGTTAAATTTAAACTCCATTTCTCCAAGTGCGACATTATTTTAATCTTTAGAGCCGCGATTTCAGCTTCCTCATTATTTCGAACAAGACAAATCATTTTTATTTTATTAAGGGATGGAATAACGAAACATAATGTTGGTAACACACTCGCTTGAAGTTTTTTGAAAATTGTTTCTTTGTGAATCTCTACTAAAACTTGGAGGACAGAATAATTAAAATTTAACATAACTCGCCTTCCAACATTATCCGCAAGAAATTCGTTGATTTTTGTGTAATTTTCAAAAATTGACTCAAATATTGTGAAATTCGAATTCCACCTTGTAGTACAATTGCTCTTCACATGCTAAAGGTGCTGCTTATTGGCCTCTTAATAGTATTTTATTATTTTTTTGCAAGCATTTGTGTGGGTTCTTAATGAAACCATTGATTTAGTTTTTAAATTCATTTATTTATAATATTTATTTTATTATATTATTTATTAATCATGAAGTTACAAACATATTTATTTAATATGTATGTCTGTGGGTTTTCATAGAAACATTTTTGGTCCATTTACATATTTATTTACTGATAATATAATATTAAATATTTTAATATTGACAAATTATTATAATGAAGTGTGTCAAAGTTAGAGTTTTAATGAACGTCTGTCTGAGTTGCGTGTTGAGTAAGAACTAAAGCTAAGAAAATGTCCGTTCGCTATAATCCAACGAGTCCTATGTCTCCAAAGTTGCACCAATCAGTACGTCCGTGTCATTCACAAAATTCAATGTCGCATTATTTAGTAAGTCCGTCCACTCCTAGTATTACTTCCGTTAATTCCCAATCCCACATTCGGCCATCCTGCACGATCATTCGACCCGAACGATGGGTTCCACTTTTTCATGTATTCAGTTACAGTATTGGTTCTCTTTGAGCCTTCGCCCTCACCAATTTTTTCAACCTCGTACCGATAATGTTTCAAACTTTTAATCACCTTATACGGACCAAGATATTTCGATTTCAACTTGAGACCTGGTACATATTGAGTCCGTTTTATTGCCACCAGTTCGTTTTCCTTGTATGTACGTGCTCTAACTCTCTTCCTGTTGGAAGACCTCTTATTTTCCGTCTATATTTGCTCTATATTTGCTCTTGCCTTGTCGCTAATTTCATCTCTTTGTTCATCCAATTCTTTTATAGAACATTCGTAGACTAAAGACGGCATTATCTTGTGGATCGATTCTCTTTTCACCTCTAGTAAGAATTCTAAATGGTGAAAATTTCGTACTTCGTGGAGGAGTATTGTTTATACACTGTTGTACTTTGTCCACATGTTTGTATCACTGCTGCGGATTTTCTGCGCACATTTTCGATAATACCGACACCACTATTTTATTCATCCGCTCGACCTGCCCATTACCTCTAGGGACTCCTATAGAAATGAGTAAGTGTTGAATACCGTTTTCCTCGCAGTATTTTTCAAACAAATTGGACGTAGAAGCGCTTCCCCTATCTGAAATAATCCTTTCTGGATTCCCGAAAATCGCGATTGGCGCTGAAGTCTATCAATCACTTTCTTCGACGCAGTGCTTTTTGTTGGGTACAACCAAACGAGTTTTGAAAACACATCAACCACTACTAGAATGTGATTATACCTTTTTTTGGTCTCCTCCATAGGCCCAATATGATCAATATGATATGTCCTTAATGGTTTGTCCGATTTGTCAATTGAAGTTAGAAATCCTTCCGCTTTTTCCGTTTTTGCCTCTGTAATTATGCATTGTATGCAGCTACGCACAACTTTTTCAACCTTCTGTGAAATATTGGGTATGTAAAATTCTTTTTCCAGTAATTCACGTGTTTTCTTCGTCCCAAAATGGCCCTTTCGGTGTATTCTGTGAATTATCTCTTCTTCCATGCTTTCGGGTATAACAACAAGTTCTTTATTGGGATCCTTATAAACTATACCGTATTTCAAATAAAAGTCCTCATAATAGTTTTTCTCAAGAATTTTTCTAATGCCTTAACCCAATTGTCCTGCAACTGTGCTTGTTTGAGCCGATGCTTTATCGAGTCATCTAACAACAAACATAAAAACTTGCTCAAAGCATCTACGTGTCGCATTTTATTACCAGATCTATGATCTATGACAAAATCGAATTCCTGTAAAAACATGGCCCACCTAGACACTCTTAATGGAACATCTTTCTTTTTAATAGTCATTGCAAACGCGTTACAATCTGTTACGATTTTAATTTTGCGGCCCATGAGATATACTCTCCACTTTTTCAAAGCTTTGATGATCGCCAACACTTCGAGTTCGTAGGAATGATATTTTTGCTGTGCATCGGTTGTCTTACTGCTCATATACTCTACCGGATGTAAAAACTGATCATCTGCACTTTTCTGAAGTAACACACCACCGTAGCCATACATACTTGCATCCGTATGCACCTCAGTGTTAGCGTTAGGGTTATATAAATTCGACACAGGTGCGTTTATCAGACATTCTTTCAGTTGTTTAAAAGCTGCCATCTGCGCTTCTCCCATTCTGAACGCTTCGTTTTTCTTTAGTAAATCGGATAACGGTCTCGCAACTGATGCATAGTCGCACACAAATCTTCTGAAATAAGATGCGAGGCCCAAGAAACGTTGAAGCGATTTCTTGTCCTTCGGAACAGGAAAGTTTGCCACTGCCGATGTCTTTTCTTTTGATGGTTTTATAGTTGAGTCTTCCGCTATGTATCCCAGAAAATTAACCTTACTCATCAAGAATTGACATTTCTCCCATTTGATTTTAAGATCGTATTCTTCCGCCACGCGTAATACCTTCCGCAACTTTCTACATCACGAGATGGAATTATTATATCATCGATGTATATAACTATTGTGTCATCTTGAATTAATTCCATATAAATTGAAAAAATAAATCTCAAAAATACCGATGGGGAATTAAAAATTCCGAATGGCACGTAATTAAATTCGTACTGTCCGTTGTGCGTCACAAATGATGTAAATTTTCTGGATTGTTCATCAGCCGGTACATGAAAAAAACCGTTTCTTAGACCTAAAATTGAATAAATCTTAGCGGATTGTAATTTGTGTAACACATCATCGGTCAAAATCATTGGAAAATTATCCCTCATTATCATTTCATTTAATTTTCGAAAATCGCAGCACAACCTTTTGCTGCCATACTTTTTTGAAACGAGAACTATTGGTGATAAATATTCGGAAGTGCTTGGTCTTATAATGGCGTCTCGTAACCATTCCCTTATTTCTTTTTCTACAATATAGGAATATCATCTGACAAAACAATCTTCATATTAATCGGTGATGGTTTTCGATTTACTGGGCTATAGTTTTTAATTAAATTTCCAATTTCGTCCGCAGTTTTTTTTTGGCAAGTGCGACAAATTATAATCATCTTCATCTTCTATAGCGACTGTTGAACAAAACTTATCAAAATCATCTTCAATTTTCTGCCTTTCTTCAATAAAATATTTCTTTTTCGAAAAGCTAGCACCATTTGATGTTAATATTATGTCCGTCTGTTGTAAAATATCGTTGCCAATCGCAGCCTCATAGGGGAATTTTTCGGCGACATAAAATCTTATATTGAAATCAAAGCCGTCATTTTTACGACTCTATCAAAGCTTCCTAAAGTTGTTAAATCACCGAAATCAGCTGTTATAAAACACCCGCTGCCTTTAAAAATTTTACAATTTCGCATCCTTTTGAAAACATCCAATCTGATAATCGCTTCCAGAATCGATAATAGCCGAAATTTTTAGACCAATCAAAATGACTTCCTTGAAAATACGATTCGTTTTCAACACACAGCTCATCGGAGAATCGACATTTCGTACCGCTTTAAAAACATTCCTTACCATACATGAATTATTATTATTCGTCTCCTTCTTAATATGTGCTTGAGGTTTCATCCTACATTCAAATGATCTATGGCCCTGTTTACCACATGTAAAGCATTTAAAATTTCCCGATTTACAATATTTAGCAATATGATCGTCGCCTCCACAGCATATAGCATTTTTACTCGCGTTATTTGTTGACTTGGTCTTATCTGGCTGCCTGAAATCAAAAGTTGCCTTAGAGGTTGATGCCTGTAAGGAACCCCGAATTATCTCGTATGTCCTTATTTTCTCTTTCAAGTCCTATAAGTTCTTCGCCTGATACAAAATGCTTTTACCGAATTTAGAATCAGGTATTCCATCTGCAAAGTACTGAATTAGGCTATCATCATCGAGTTCAATAGGTTCCCGATCTCCATTAGTGTGTAGAGGTACTCCCGTAAACTCTCATTATTTCTTTCCCTACGATTTTTCAATATACGATGGACATCGATTGCAGCTTAGTTCCAAATTCACTTATAAGAGCTTCCTTTAGAGAGGTCAAATTTTTTATTCCGCCTTCACTTCGACATACCACTATATGGGCTCTAGACAGGACCCTTGGCACAAACATTTGTATATCGTGGTATAGGGGAGCACTTCCATATTTTAGAGAAATAGCCACTCATCCTCCCAAGAAATTTCAGATATTTCAAAAAGGCGATTTTTTAAAATTCGATTTCCTCAAATCCGGTGATTTTTCCAGACATACCACTATATGGGCTCTAGACAGGACCCTTTGCACAAACATGTGTATATAGTGGTATAGAGGAGCACCTTCATATTTTCCAGAAATGTTCACTTATCTTCTGAAGATATTTTACATTTTGTATGTACTCACTGTTAATCTCTTAACGGAACTCTGTTAACGCAAAATTTGTGTATGTTAAAAAAGTAAGGTTGGTGTCTTGGCTTTTCAAATTCGAATTTATCTTCACACACATCAATGATTATAATCAACTACTGTTAAAATATAACATCCAACATTTTCTCAAAAATTAGTTTATATAAAAAAAATCGAAATAGTTTAAAAAGAAAATAACAAAAGCGAAAGAATTCCAATTCCAATTCAAAATTTGGGTTCCAACTAATTTAAAATTACCATCAAAACGAATCCATAAAATTCCAACTAGATTTTTTTCCTACTTCCCGTTTCTTTTAATTCTAATTCAAAAAACTACTTACTCTTATTTTCTCTCTCTTTACCTACTCTACGTTTAGTAACAAATAGCAAATAAACAAAATAATACAATACAAAATAATATTACTCAGATTTCTCCAATTAGAACTTTTTTTCTCTCTTTATCTTCGATTTATTCGCTACCACTTCGTTTCAAATTAAAGTTTGATCTTCATTCTCTCCACTTTCATAGCTATCCTATTTACTCGCTGCATCTTTCCTCGCTGGCACTTATTTTAAATAACGTATTTCTTCACCTTCTTAAATCATTGTAATCTTACTCGCTGGCACAACATTTAAAAGAACGTGTAATCTGCACCCTCTTTTTTATTTTTGCATTTCGTCGCTATTTCCACTACGTTCTCAACACATATGTTTTTCTCTTTCGTACACACTATATAAGCCGTATAGTCATTAATTTAAGTATTGTATCACACTTTTATTGCCCAACGAGAATAACTTTTTCGCTGATTCTTTTCTTTGCAACACTCTCTTTTACTTTCTGACGACGTTCTTCTTTTTGCTTGCTTTTTCTTATACAAAAACTTTTCCCTTTCAATAAAACTGTTTTTTTTCTTCACTTGCAAATTATTCGCGTTAACTCGACACGAACAGGGCATAAACACTTCACTTTTTTTAGCAAATCCCGATTGAGCCCCCATCATGTGGGTTTTTAATGAAACCATTGATTTCGTTTTTAAATTCACTTATTTATAATATTTATTTTATTATATTATTTATTAATTATAAAGTTACAAACTTATTTATTTAATATGTCTGTGGGTTTTTATAGAAACATTTTTAGTCCATTTACATATTTAGTTACTGATAATATAATATTAAAGATTTTAATATTGACAAATTATTATAATGGAGCTTGTTTTAATGAACGTCTGTCTGAGTTAAATGTTGAGTAAGAACTAAAGCTAAGAAAATATCCGTTCGCTATAATCCAACGAGTCCTATGTCCCCAAAGTTGCACCAATCAGTATGTCCGTGTCGGTCACAAAATACAGTGTCGCATTAATTAGTAAGTCCGTCCACTCCTAGTATTACGTCCGTTAATTCCCAGTCCTACATTTGTAATCCCTTTTAATTCATTTCTAGATTCGAAAGTATCGGATAGAACATTAGAATAAAGAATGGCCGAACAGTTTAATCTTGTGAAATCTCTTAGTGCACTTAAAATATTACTTCCGTGATCAGTTACGAACACCACATTTGATATATCAGTCACATCGAATTCTTCCACAAGGCTGGTTACTTTTTATGTTAACTGCTGTATTAGACATATAACCTATAGATTTTATTTCTAAGGTATTATCCACAAGTTCGAAATTAACTTGGAAGTGTAAAGTTACACACCAGAATTTTCTCTTAATTAAATCGTCGCTCCACATATCGATTGTAACCGCAGACTCATCATTGGTAATAAGATTCTGTATGTGTGGTTTTATTTTTTTTTTTTCTCTGTGGATATCGGTTGGTATTTCCTTGCGCTGGGAATAAAGCTATCTTAATCAATATTTTCACCATATATTCCACCAACTCTTTTGAATTAATTTATGAAAACCGGAGCCTTCAACGCTACTGAAAGGACGACAATCTTCTATAGCAAAATCATGAATGCTTCAAAGCAAGCATTTTTCTCTTCGGTATTTATTTTAATTGGTGTACTGTCATGAGGCTGTGAAAGAAAGCACTTATGCTTAATTAAATAAATGAATGATTCTTTCCAAATTTAAAAATCTTTCGGCACTTTTGGCAGTATACTCTGTCTTGTAAAATACATCCATCCTCCTTTTCAATTTGAAGAGAACAAGTCTATATAAAACTTTTTCCAGTTTTTCATTTATTTTCTTTAAAATTTAGTCACAGTTGTCTATTGTTAAAACTTATATCATACACTTCAAGAGTTCATATGCTAATGGAAACATGAAAACTCCGATTGATTATTGCTTATTATTTACCGTCTAACTTTGGAGATTTCCCACATTTTTATTATCCCATATTTTTTAGTAAATTTTTTGCTTTTGATCTTCCATACTTACATGGAATTTTTTGGAAATTTGCCATAAGTTAAGGATCGTAAATATTCTTATTAAGCGTTTGTATATGTGCCTTTGAACATTTATTTTATGTACGACAATGTTTTTCCATGAAATAGAAAAAAATGACTTTTTTTAATATTTTGCACAAGTTTTTTTAATGACTTTAGTAGTGTTTTTCAATGGGTTGTCCAAAAAAAAAAAAAAAAAAAAAAAAAAAAAAAAAAAAAAACCAATGGGAATTAACAAATATAATAGCAAACACAATGTAATTTTTCTATTCTGAAGTATCGGGTATTTTTTATAAATGGTTTTTTAGTTGCTATTTAAAAAACTCTAGGAATTTGCTTAATGTTTATTTGGTTTTTTGGCATAGCTATGTATATATAAACCTGTCTCAAAAAAAAAAAAAAAAAAAAAAAAACATTGATGTAAAAGAGCATACCATTTTTTTTCATCCATACACGCATGTCATATGAGTACTTATTATTTAAATATTTTTCCATTCTCATTGATTCTCATACTTCAAATGCATATGTGTGCACCCATGGATACAAATATGTTATTTAAGTTATTTAAAATGATTGTGTACAGACATGTTTGCTTGTAAGTATGAAGTTGAATTATATCTGTATGTTGTTAATGTATGGGTATGCACAACGTCCAAAAACGTAGATAAGTACTTAAGTATACTTTATTTTTGAGTACTTATTCCCATTCTCTGGTACGTACATGAAGAAAAATTAATGAAAATATATAATAGCACGCAGAATACAAATAAATGTAGGCAGAAACCTATAGAAATCATATTGTTTAAATAACCAAAAAGAATACTAGAAAAAAGAATTATAAAAGAATATCATGAAAGCCCATATGGCGGTCATGCTGGAGTAAGAATAACAGTCATTGGATTACAACAGAAATACATGTGGAAAAATATGTACAAAACGATTAAATATTTTATCAATCATTGTGAAACTTTTAAGAAGAATAAAATCATTAGACATACTAATGACATACCAATCCAAATTAGTAACCATTTCAATTAATACAATCAAAAACTGTAGGTACATTAAAAGTATCTAACGGGTATAGATATACTTATACTAACAGCACAATGCGGATTAAAAAATACAGTGCCCCATTCCCAATAGAAACTAAAGAAGCATCTGAAATTTAAAAAAAAATTGGTAGAAAACTTTATATTAAAATATGGATGTTTTGATACTGTAAAAACTGAGACTTTAAGTAGTATTGAAAGAAATCATAAAGTCTTAAAAGAGTACATGCGTTCTCTCACGGAACACTAAAGTTAGGATGAATGGATTCCGTACATTCGCGGATAACACTACACCACACACATCCACAGGTTTTTCTTAACTTGTATACGGAAGATTAGCGTCAATGACAACCGAACCCATGTCAGACGATAAATTTTATAATTTTGCAGAAAAAAAAAAAAAAAATAAATAAAATTAAAACATGCCCATGAAATGTCAAAAAAAATATTAGAAAGCAAAATATTCTAAATGAATATTAATAAATACACTTACACAACACGAAGAATATTATTACATTATTTCAGTATATTAAGTTCATTATATCTTAGTTGCTATATATTTTTAGATAACCAAGTAACTTCAGGACAATTTACCGCAACAATATAATTAAAACCTTTATAGAAGTATAAATGGGACCATCTGTAGCAACTGAATAACTTGAGTAAAATTGAGAACTGATGCCACTTTGACAGGGACTGAAATCGAATTCGAACGGGTTCAGGTTATGAAGTAAAAAAGAAATTCTATTTTTCTGTTCAAGTGGAAAAGGAAGAGAGTTCTGTATGAGAATCAATATCCTGTTCTTCAGAAGGCGATGAAGATTTGCTCGAACAAATTCTAAAAAAGAACAAAAGATTTCGTAAATCAAATTCTTCCAATGTAAGTGTCACTGTTTCGGTTGATAGCTTATTTAAAAGTGAAATTAGAGTGTATACAAAATATTCGAGAATGGAAAAACAAAAAAACATTCTATTATTTTGCTAGCAACATAATATTCGCAGCTACGCCAGTAAGTGGCGAGAGGGCCTTTTCAGCCTTAAATATATTTTGTCACCACAAAAACCAAATTTTAAAGAAGAAAAGTAAAAAGATATATGGATTGCAAGACTAAAATATAATTTCTTTGAAAAATAAATAAATTTCGCACTCATAAAACATTTGTACTTTTTTTAATTTTGAACCCTGCCCGAACCCTGAACCGAAACAAAACCTGAACCTATTTTTAGCAGGTTTCCAGTCCCTGGTTCATACAAATACATATGTACAAGATTACCATAAAGATATGGTGATGGTGGAATTCGAAGAATTAATAGAACATAGATATTTTACCATTCAGATAATCACTAATTGTTTTAGAGGCGAAACTAACCTTAATAGTGCTAAGTGTAGTAGACGCCTGCGTAAATTAATTGAAAGGAAACGTGTTAAAATAGTACGGAGTGTTACATTTAATCCGAAAATAGCATCTACACAGCTTGCTGCATATATAAAGGAAGATTTTTGTAAGGTTTTGCATTCTAAAACTGTTCGGAGATTGCTGCATGAAGCTGGTTACAATTCAAAAGTTGCTAGACGAAAACCACTGATATCTGTTATCAATCGGAAGATAATGTCGTACGCAAAATAATTTATAAATGAACTTTGTAGCTTCTTGGATCAGGTTAGAGTATGTTTAATATTTTTTGACCTGATGGATATTCTAGAGTGTGGAGAAAGCCCAACACTGCATATGCCGAAAAAAATCTTACGTAAAGTATGGTGACGAGGGAGTAATGGTCTTCGGTAGCATGTCCATTGCGTATGTTAAGGAACTTGTCTTTATAGAGGGAATAGTTTAGTTTTTAACATTTTGAAAGAAAATTAACATTTTGAAAGAAAATGTTAAAAAATAGTGGAGAAATTTAATTTACCGGACTCATTCGCATTTCAGCACGGTAAATGTTTTGCCACATGATACGCAATCCCCAGACTTAAGTCCCATTCAACATTTGTGGAAAAAAATGGAACGAAGAGTGCGAACACAGGAGTTTTTAAGGAAAGGTCATTTGAAAGCAGCGTTGATGAAAGAATGGAATAAAATTGGCGAAGATATCACAAAAAAATTAGTACATTCCATATCAAATAAGCTAAAGGCAGTTATAAAACAAAAAGGATTGCCAACAAAATATCAAATAAAGCTTCTGAATAATTTTTCGCTTGCATAACAATTGATATGCCTATAGCTTTGTCCTACTAAAATCTGATTCTTCCTAATGTTTGTAGTTATTGTTTTGTTTCTGAAGAAAATTTGTTTAAGTTTCTTTGTTATTTTATAAATGTATGTAAATGTTGTGGTCACTATATATCAATAAAATAATTATTTTTCGAATGTGGATAAATTTAAATTTTATATTAAAGTGCTGCTTGTGTCTATACTTAAGTCCGTGATATTGGTTTTTAGGGATAATTTTCCTATTATGGTGTTGGGCCACTATATCGCCTATAGAAACTTATGGAAGCAACAGATTATGTTAAAAACTTTAATAGTTTCCACTTATGCAAAATTCAATGTTTAGAACGCCGGAAAAAAAGTTGGCCCATAATTAAATCGACAGCCGCAACTTCAAATACCGTCAATTGCCTTTTCTGTTTTTATGTTTGTTTTGCTTTTTGTTTCTATTTTTTCACTCTAAACCCCAAATAAATTCTCTGAGATTTCTCTATTTTCTACATGTGCAAAAGCTTTTACATAAAACAAGTTTGTTTTAATTTTTCATTTTGTGTTCGAGTCTTCTATTGACTGTGATCAAGTACGGCATAGTACCATAGTTCTAAGTGTGTAATTCAATTTATAAAAAAGACAAAAAAGAAATTCATTATATTATAATAACGACATTTAAAAATTTTGTGAACACGAACAATTTGCACTGTCCTCATCATGGATGAAGGCAGCGACAACAGTGTTGCAAGTTGCAAGTTCGCGAATGATAAGACAACAAAAGGCGCCAAGCTGAATCGCCAAAAGTAGTCGAAAATAAAAAACAATTTCTTATAAACAACAATCAAAAACAAACAAACAAAAAAAATAGATACAAAAACAATGCTAACGCATCATTGAATGTTTGCATTCCAATCTTGAAAAACAATGATGCTAGTACATCAAAACAATCGAAAATATACCTAAATAACATAAAAACAAACGACAAAAATCGTTTTGCTGGTGTTGATGAAGAAAATTATATTAATGATTCTGAAGTAGAAAACGAAAAAAACAAGAATAGTGAACCTAAACCACCACCTATATATATTCCATTTGTCACTGATATAAATGGATAAAGGATGGTTAAAATAATTTCGAATGTAATTCCTTCGACTGATTTATATTATAAGTCACTAAAAGATGGTCAAATTCGAGTTATAATTAAAAGTACTAAGTCGGTCCAAGTAGTTGTCACCCATTTAAATCACAAAAAACTTAATTTTCACACTTATCACGTAAAGCAAGAGCGCTCATATAGAGTCGTAATAAAGAATCTTCATCTTTCCACATCTTTTTCTGATATTAAAACTGAACTTGAAAATATCGGCCATAAAGTTAGATATGTAATTAACATACGTAGTAAAATTACCAAAACCCCTCTTGCAATGTTTTACGTCGATCTTGTACCTGTTGTAAACAACAAAGTTATTTATGATATACAACATATAAACAACGCTATTGTACATATTAAACCTCCAACAAAATCAAATGATCTTGTACAATGCCATCGATGCCGGGAATTCGGACATACAAGGACTTATTGTCGAAAACAGGTAAATTGCGTTAAATGTGAATTAGGTCATCTGAAAATTGACTGTACTCGTTGTGTTAATTGCCTGCAAAATCATCCAGCAAAAATCAGATGCTGTATTGTTCATAAGCAAGCATTAAGACGACAATTACAAAATAATAGCTTATGCAAAAAAAATTGAAATAATCAATACACATTTAATACCGAAGATTTTCCTAATCGGTTAAGTCAAAATACATTTTCATATAAAAATACATATAATTTATAATTCTCTGAAGTTCTAGGGAATCAACAACAGGATGCAAATAACAATTCGTTTGAAAGACTTGAGAGCTTAATCCAAAATCAAATAAAACAGACCAACAAGCTCATAAGCATGATGTTAGTTTTAATCAATAAATTATTTAGTTAAATCTAAGAACGGAAATATGAAATGCAAATGGGCTTTCCAACCATACTCAAGAGGTAGAAATATTTCTGGACAAATTTTATTGATCTGAGACAAGCTGCTTGTGTAAATATTTTATGTAATTTTAATTTCCGCCAAAATTTTCGATGAAATTAAATGATTATCAAGATTTTTTTAGAAGCCTTGGACAAAGATTTATTGTTGGTGGTGATGTTAATGCCAAACGTAGTTGGTGGGGCTCAAGATTAACCAACCCTAAGGAAAGAGTGTTGTATAAGTGCATTAATATCAGCAATTATTCGGTTTTATCTACTGGTAGTCCTACATATTGGCGTTCAGATCCATCAAAAATACCTGATCTGTTAGATTTCATTGCAGATTCTGGTATTCCCAGTTATCTGCTCCAGAGAAGTAATTGCGATGAGCTAAGTTCTGACCACTCACCAATTAATCTTGAGTATAACACATTTCTACAATGTCACTTAAATAAATATGTTATAATTAACAATAAGACTGATTTAAATTCTTTTAGTGCATGGATAATCTACAATAAATAACAAAACAACACCACACTTTACGAAACAAGTTATGAAAAAAATGAAACGAAAACGATAAATAACAACAATAAAAAACTGAACCAAAATAGAAAGAAACAAGAAATGAAAAGACATGGTGGCCCTTCCGGCGTTATAATAGTAAAAAGTGTTAGCTTGTGTTGTGCCTACTCCTAACCAGGCTTAAGGCTTTTATGACACCCTTGTTAGTGTCATTGCTTTTTTGCCTTTCCCCCCTGATTTTTAGTTTAACCTTCGGTACGAGCGACTTGGGAATGTTTGTTGTTGCCTGTTTAACGACGAAGGAATAACACTGGTCGTTGAGCAGTCAATTGCCAACAACCATTTTCCTTGTCGGTCGTATTGGAGGGCTGGTCGTTTGATTTTAATTGTTCCATTTCCGGAATTATCTGTCACTTTCTCATCGATTTTTGCAATGTGGGCGGATTGATGGCGAATTTTTTTCTGTATATGCGCACATTTGTCTCCATAGGCCGGATGTTTTCGTCTTATGTGAAGCCCAGGTTTCTGAAAATGCTGATCCACAGGATTTTCATATCCCTGGGTATCACTTTCTGTATGTTTTTAATTTCCATAGGGGTCTTGCAATGTACATTCGCGATGAAGTTGTGTACCAATGCCAGCAACCTCTTGGCATGTATGATGCGGAATTTTACTGTCTCTGGGTTAAGTTCAGAATCAGGGCACATCTTTTGCACTACGGGTTTCTGTATAGAAGTCCAAACTCGGGAAGAAAACTTACCATATCTGGCTTCGACTCTCTTTCTGACTCCAGTTCAAGTATTCTTGCGAATTGCCCGAACAGTGAAATTGTTGTTGCTGGTGATTTCAATATTCACAATTCATCTCGGTTACGCCATTCTGGCTGCACAACTCCTGAAGGCCAATACGTTGAACTATTTGCCGCGCATAATCACCTTGCGGAACTAGTTAATGAACGTACGCATACATCGTGTGTAGATGGGCATCAAAATAACACCCTCGACCTCGAGGTTCTTGCACCTCCAGGTAACTCAGATCATTGTACCATTTCTGCCTCTTTTTCATTCTCCGCCATTTATGACGTCTCACCTACGGCTAAGAAAAACTCTGTTTTTGTCTACGAAAAAGCACATTGGGTTGACCTCAATGACTTCTTTAGGCATTTGGTCGTTAGAATAAAAAAGCTTGGATGGATATGTTTATTCCATCCAAAAAGATTTCGATTAAATCAAGGAATAAATCTTGGCTTAATCATACATGCAGACTGGCTGTCAGATCTAGAGAGGAAGCATTCAGAAATTGGCGCAATAATAAATGCGACTTTACTGATTCGCTACGCAAACAGGCGAGATCTTCGTGTGCCGCAGTACTTAGGCGTGAAAAAGTTCTTTACGATCAGCGTCTTCGTGCTAAAGTTCTTACTTTTCCTAGGGGTAGTAAGAGCTTTTGGTCATTTGTTAAAAGACTTGGGAATAGCGCTAGTTCGATTCCAATTCACGAACCCGGTCGAAATGGCAAACCTTTTAGCTGAATTATTTGCAAGTAATTCTCGCTTGCTGGAAAGCCTCCAACCACTGCCCGCACTCAAAGGCGTATCAGTTACTATGCCTAGTATATACTTTCGAGCCCGTGCTGTAAAAACAGTTCTTGTAAATCTCAACGTTAATAAGTCTTCTGGGCCGGATGGCATACCAGCATTGGTCCTGAAGCAGTGCTTTTCGACGCTTGCTCGTCCATTAGCCAACCTTTTTAGTGCGTCATATCGTGCCTGTATTTTTCCATCTTACTGGAAGGTTGCTAATGTAACGTCAATCCCTAAAAAGGGTGAGGCTTCCAACCCTGAAAACTATCTCCTAATAGCAGTCTTTTCGGCACTTTTCAAAGCTATGGAGAGTATGGTGAATCATCACCTTGTGAAATATTTAGAATCCAAAAATTTGTTAAGCGATTGTCAATACGGCTTCCGCAAGGGCCGTTTCACTGGCGACCTGCTGGCGGTACTCTTCGAGAGGTGGAACAAATCCATTCATGGTTTTGGTGCCTGTAAATATTTCCAAGGCAATTGATACAGTTTGGCATGAGGCGCTAGTATCGGAACTTACTGCCTTTGGTGTTGGTAGTCATTTCTTTCGATTTATATCGAGATTTCTCAGAGATCACTCTATAAGAGTGGTTATAGATGAGATCTCATCCGACGAGTTTAAGATAACTTCAGGGGTACCGCAAGGCTCTGTTTTTCGCCAACTCTCTTTCTAATATGATATGGATCGGTTCAAATAAACACTACTCCCTCTGTCCTCCTTTCCACAACCTGTTTTTCCCAATTATAAGCGTAATTTAAATAAAGCTACGAAGGACTTAAAAAATCGTTTATTAGAATTTAAGAATGAACGTTTTGAAAATTTTGTCAAAAATCTTAGTGTTTCAAAAGTGATAAATACTTCTTGTGGAATGTGACCAAATATTTAAAGCATCCAGAGAAAAGAAATGTTCCTATTAAAAACGTAAATGGGACATAGTGTAGGTCAGATAAAAACAAAGCTGAAGAATTTGCCTTACATTTGCATAAAATTTTTCAACCTAATGATATTAATAACAATACATACACGACGGAAATATAAAACTTTCTAGATAGTCCATGTCCAATGGGCTGGCTAATTAAACACATTTCATCTCAAGAAATACCATAGAAAGTGGCAAAACTTAATCGTAAAAAATCTCCCGCATATGATTGTATTAACGGAAACCTTGTTCAGGTCTTATTAAAAAAAGCAATCATACTTATAACTCTTATATATTACTCTATTTTAAGGTGAAATAATTTTCGCAATGGAAATGTGTCGAGATATTAATGGTAAAGTAATGGAAAGCCTGAAAATGTGGTTTCATCCTTTCGTCCAATAAGTTTATTAGCTACATTCTCCAAAATATTTGAAAGAATATTTCTGAGAAGAATGCAGCCGATACTGGGAAAATTCAATATAATTCCAGATTATCAATTTGGATTCAAACCTAAGCATGGCAAACCAGAGCAATGTTATCGTGTAGTAATATACGAGACTCCTTGGAGAACAAAAAATATTGTTCAGGTGTATTTTTGGATGTACAGCAAGCTTTTGATAACGTGTGGCACGAAGGGCTGTTTTACAAACCTCAAAAATTACTTCCAACATATTATTACCTCATATTGCAATCATATTTAAATAAAGGACACTATTATGTAAAATATAATAGTGAATATTCAAAAATCTATCCCATCAACGTTGGTGTTCCATAAGACAGTGCCTTAGGGCCAGTTCTATATTCAATATTTACTTCTGACATGCCGGTCATAAATAATATTTTGGCTGCAATTTACGCTGACGATACTACAGTATTAGCAGCTGCCACAGATCCGAGGGATGCTGCTAAACAATTACAGCAACAACTCAGAGTAATTGAAAGTTGATTAACTAAATTGAAAATAAAAATAAACACAGAAAAATCGTCAAGACAGAGTATACTGCCAAAAGTGCCAAAAGATTTTTAAATTTGTAAAGAATAATTAATTTATTTAATTAAGCATAAGTGCGTTCTTTCACAGCCTCATGACAGTACACCAATTAAAATAAATACCGAAGAGAAAAATGCTTGCTTTGAAGCATTCATGATTTTGCTATAGAACTGTCGTCCTTTCAGTAGCGTTGAAGGCACCTGTTTTCGTAAAATAATTCAAAAGTGTCTACAAATTGGTGGAATGTATGGTGAAAATATTGATTCAGATAGCTTTATTCCCAGCGTAAGGACATTGTCACGAAAAACCCAATCGATGGCCACAGAGAAAAAAAGAAATAAAACCACACATACAGAATCTTATTACCAATGATGAGTCTGCGGTTACAATCGATATGTGGAGCGACGATTTCATTAAGAGAAATTTCTTGTGTGTAACTTTACACTTTTAAGTTAATTTCGAACATGTGGATAGTAACTTAGAAATAAAATCTATGGATTTTATGTCTAATACAGCAGTTAACATAAAATTAAAAAATAAGCAGCCTTTTGAAGAATTTGATGTGACTGATATATCAAATGTGGTGTTCGTAACTGATCACGAAAGTAATATCTTAAGTGCACTAAGAGATTTCACAAGATTAAACTGTTAGGACCTTCTTTTTTCTACTGTCCTAACCGATACTTTTGAATCTAGAAATAAATTAAAAGGGATTACAAATGCTTGCAAAAAAATAATAAAATTCTTCTAAAAGGACCAATAAGCAGCACATGCTGGAAACAATTTTGAAGAGTGATTGTCGTACAAGATGGAATTCGAATTTCACAATATTTAAGTCAATTTTTGAAAATTACACAAAGATCAATGAAATTCTTGCGGATAATGTTCGAAGGCGAATTATGTTAAATTTTTGCAAATCTTAACGTTAACAAGTCTTCTGGGCCGGATGGCATACCAGCACTGGTCCTGAAGCAGTGCCCTTCGACGCTTGCGCGTCCATTAGCTCACCTTTTCAGTGCGTCATATCGCGCCGGTATATTTCCATCTTGCTGGAAGGTTGCTAATGTAACGCCAATCCCCAAAAAGGGCGAGTCTAGTAACCCTGAGAACTACCGTCCAATAGCAGTTTGTTCCGCACTCTCCAGGATTATGGAGAGTATGATTAATCACCACCTTGTGGGATATCTGGAGTCTAAAGATTTACTTAGCGATCGTCAGTACGGTTTCCGAAAGGGCCGTTCTACTGGCGACCTGCTGGCGTTGCTCTCGGAGAAGTGGAACAAGTCCATTCATGGTTTTGGATATCTCAAAGGCGTTTGATAGAGTTTGGCACGAGACTCTCATTTCGAAACTTAATGCTTTTGGTGTCTCAGAAATCGTTCTATAAGAGTGGTTATAGATGGGGTCTCATCCGACGAGTTCGGGGTAAACTCAGGAGTACCGCAAGGCTCTGATCTTTCTCCTACTCTTTTCTAATATATCTTAATGACTTTCTTGTCTCACTTCTAATCCTATCTACTCTTTTGCGGATGACAGCAACATTTGTCACTCATATTTTTTTGATCGTAGACCGAGCCTTTTGGAGGTTGGGGTGAGAAGGATGAATATGAACGTCACAAGTGATCTGGTGAAGGTCTCCGAGTGGGGTCGTGCGAACAGGGTCGATTTTAATGCACGTAAGACTCAATGTTGTTTTTTAATATACAGACGTGGTGGTGTGTTCTCATCTATGTCAATGGGTAATGTGGATATTAAGGAATCAGATGCTCTTGATGTTCTGGGCATGAGAATTCACTGTGATGTTCGTTGGAATGAACACATATTTCAAGTGTCGAGAGAAGCATTCAAGTGCCTTGGTTTTTTGAGACGGTGCAAGAAATACTTCACTCCGTCTGATCTCCTTAATATTTACAAGACCTATATCCGACCCAAAATGGAATACAACTCTCATGTATGGGCCGGTGCTTCAAAGTCTATTTTGGAGCTTCTCGACCGCGTACAAGAGAGGGCGAAGATGCTCATCAATGACGGTAGGGTAGCCAATTCTATCGATTCATTGGAGCACCGTCGCAGTGTGTCGTGTGTTTCATTGTTCTATCGGTACTATAACGGAATGTGTTCTAACGAAATTAAGGAATTAATTCGTAAGAATCATATATTTTTACATAGTACTCGTATTTCACGTAGAGCGCATCCCTTTATAGTTGATTATCCAGTAAATCGCACAACGCATTATAGGGAGAATTCGTTCTTTGGTCGCACTGTTCGGTTGTGGAATACTCTTCCAGCGAAAGTATTTCCTGCCACTTACGACATGAGTAAATCTAAATCTAACGTCCATAAACACTACACCCTCTGTCCTCCTTCCAATGACCTATTTTCCTAGTACCAGCACAATGCACTGCATGAATAGGGGCCATCCCCTGGGTACTGGTCTTATAAAAAAAAAAAAAATTATTATTCTGTCCTCCAATTTTTAGTAGAGATTTGCAAAGAAAAAAATATTAAAAAAATTCAAGCTAGGTGTTTCCTACATTATGTTTTGTTATTACATCCCTTAATAAAATAAAAATGATTTGTCTTGTTCGAAATATTAAGGAAGCTGAAATCCCAGCTCTAAAGATTAAAATAATTTCGCACTTGGAGAAATGGAGTTGAAATTTAACTATTTTACATATAGCCGCATTGTTTTTATATCCTCCTGCAATATCTTTTCAGTCAAATGAAATAAACAATATGAAAGAATTTTTCATCGAAAAACTAACCGAAAATCATACTGAAATTTTGACAGAATTTTCTCTCACAATCTTCTCAACACCAGCAATACAACCACTTATTAAAGAAACACGAGGCACTTTCTTAACCAAGCATGAATTTTGATAATAAAATTCAATAATCTACAAGCATTGTTCGTCTTTAAGTCGATTTATGGTTAAATAGAACAAACTAAAAATAAAGTTGCTAAAAATATCACTCGATACAAAAATTTTATGATACGAAAAATATACAAAATTTTTTAAATGGTACAGATTTTGTATAAAAACAACACTGGTTGTAATGCAAGTTTTAATGAAGTAAGAGTGACAACTAGGTTTGAAAAAGGAGAATAAGGAAATAAAATGTTCGATCAAACAAAAAGAAATAAAAACGCAGGATTTTGCTCGAACATGTATGAAAAAAGTCAAATGAATTTTATTAACAACTTATCAAAAAAAAAAAAAAAAGATAATAAGTACATTTTATAAAATAAATAATAAAATTCCTTGCTGCTCTCCCTCGAGAACAGCAACACATATAATCATTATATATAAGTATGTTATATGTATATCAATATCTTAAAACTAATATAAAGAGATATTTACAGCATAACTAATTAGGAATATGTACAATAAGTATATAGAAAATATATAAATTTTCAGAAGGTATAATGTAACGTTCACCAAACCGAAATAAGGTGATAGATGGTAATTTTTACTTAATTCTATGGGATCAGATAGAAAGGACTGCGGGAGCCATTGATATGCTAGCTAATCAGTCGGGATGGGGGAGTTCTTGTTCTCGCTTACCTTATTCCTCTCTTTAATACAATAAGAAAATTATTATAGACTCCCTGATTTCAAACTAAACTACCCTATTCTAAATGGGCCTTTTATGACTAGAAATCTAATCAAGAAACAAACTAAACCCCTTAATTCTAGTCATCTCTGAACTTTAACCTAAACGCGAATGAATCCTACCATAGCCTAATAACCTTAAGCAACCCCGCTGGTATTGGGTGCTAATGTCTCACAACCCACTCCTTCCTTTGCTCTAGTGGCCTATAATTCCAATTATTTAGAGCCCCACTAATATTAAGCATCCCTGATGTCATTGGGAGCTAACGCCTCACTACCCTCACCTACCATTGCTCTATTGGCGTACAATTTCTATTACATAAAGCCCCAAAACCTTTTTCTACTCTATCTTATCAAATCATCAAAAGAAGACCACACAAGCGTTATTTACAAATTCATATTGAAAATGTTATTTTATTCAAAAATCTATCATCTTAAAAATAAATATATAATATTTAATATCTATATTTAAATTCTTAGCAAATAGTTTATTATCATTTTCTTAAATATTACGCATTTTCCTGATTATTAAAATCTAATGTTATTATATATTCTAACTCTCATATACAAATGTTTACGATGCATAGATAATTTTAACTGAATTTAATAACAAATTGACCAATAGTGCAACTCTATTATATGCAAAAGAAATGCGAACATATGATTTAAAAAGTAAATGTGTAAAAGAAAAAATTTCAAGTTCAAGGCTATTGCTTCATGTAAACATCAAAAGGAGAGTTCTGTTAATAACTTAACATGTTATTAATAGAATAAAACAGAACTGAAATTTAGAGTGATGTTTATAACAACACAAAGCAATGTTAATTTAAAAGAACGTAAACATTACTTTAAAATAAAGTAAGCAAAGAAATGGCAACTAAAGATCAAATAGAGTATAAAATAAAAAAATGTTTTGTTTCGCTTACGAACGTGTTCCTGATCTTGTAGAAGGCCTTCAGCAACGACTTTGAACCTGTTGTACCAGTTGCTAAATATGAATAGGATGTTTTCTGATAAAAAATAATATGTTGCTTATAATTCCTTTTGCATGTTGAGATGGTTTATTGTTTTTGTATTGTTTAGATGTTTGGATACTTTATGTTGAGATGTTAATTTAGGTAATTTAGGGATTTATGTATCATCATTTTTGTTTTGAGATTTGTTTGATTTTACATATACATTTTTAAACTAGGTTTTATAGAGATTTTTTTCTTTTTAAGAGAATTATTTAGTTTTTAATTAGGTAAATTTTTAGCAAAATTCATAGAAAAATTTTAAATATCTTTATAGCAAGATTTATAGAAAAAGTTGTACGAAAATAGTTATTAAAAATTTATGCATAGTAAAAGGTTTATATTAGATTTAAAAAAAAAAACATTAGGTTTAATTAGATTTAGGAAATTTTAGTTGGTTGATGACAATAATCTCGCTAAATAAACGTCTCTACGATAGCGATCACACTTTATAGATACCAAACTTGCTGTACATTCTACCCGTTGCAGACCACCGAAAGAAGAGTTGAATAGCAGTTACATTAAAGCTGGGGGGAGAAAATTGCCTCATATAGCCTATATGAGGTTCTTCAAACCCCAAACTAGGTTAAGCAACCAAGCGTTCTTTCTATTTAAATATAATATCCTTTCTGCTTTAAAACTAGAAAGTACAACAAAAGAAGACGTAGTCGTGTGATGTATCTGTGGATGACTTTCCGTGGACAATCCCACGTGATATGCCTATAAAACCTTAAAACAAAATAAACTTCATCAGAACCTACGTAAAAGAATCTATATAATTTATGGTTATATATAAACAAATTTACCTTTAATAAAACGATTTCTGTAGATGTATTTCCAAAGACTAAAGTAAGAGAAATGAAGATAAAGATTTGATCCTATTTCTCCTGCGTGGACGACTCCACGTGATTTTCTAAACCCTTAATAATTGAATTAATTCCTTTTAAATTTGCGCATCAAAAATCTAACCAAAAGCTATTTAAAATTTATTTACCTTAAACAATATTGAAACAGAAAGTTTGAAGCTTCGATTCCTGGGATATCCTTTAACGTTCTTAACCAATTTGTCCTCAGATTAAAAATATTGTTCCCGATTATATAAGTCGGAATTCGCCACTAGAGAACGTCTGTTCTCGTCGAAGGTAAGAAGGAAAAGGAAGTTTGAAATCAACTTCTTGACCACCATGCTTTTGACATTTTTTTATTTTATTTTATGTATTTTTTTTTGCGCTATCTAAATGCCACGTCATCAAATGTAAAAAAAAAAACGAGACTCTATTATATTGCCACTGAGTAATTAATTCCTAAATATTTTAAACTTTCTCGATCATCGTACAAGAATCTTCAAGCCCAACATTATCAAATTTAATTTGCGCAAACTAATTTAGCTAAGATACGAACCACTGTTACTTACATATGTATGAAAGAGAACCATCTCTCGATCAATTGTCATTTTTTTCATTGCTTAATCAAAACAAAAGCAAAAATACAAATTTATATACATGTTTTTTTTTTGTGAAGCAATATAGCAGTTTTTTTTTAATTTGTATAAAGTCTCTTGTAATATTATAAAACATTAGTCAGAAATACTCGAGGATTACAACATCAAGAAGATAAGTATATACATCTATTTTTAAACTTGAAAAATTAGTCATTTCTTTTTTCTAATAGGTAAAACTCGAACCATGTGTGATTAGTAAATATTGGTCTTAACAAACAATTTCCCTTCATCAACAAATGGTATTATATTGGAGAAGATAACTCTATGTAATGTATATAAGGGGGCAGAAATATAAGCAAGCTGTTTTCTTTTTTTTCACTGATTAGAAAGAGAAAGTATGTGAACGTTGAAGGCTTTGTATGCAACGTCCACCACAAAAGGTAAGGCTAAAATGTGTTGTCTTTTGAGTCTGCGAACTTCGTAAGTATCGTCAAGTAGCATTATGGCCAACAAATTATCTTGGTTGCTTAGTCTGTCCATATAATTTTTGTTGAACCGTTTGATTTCATCCTTAAACAGTGGTATTGCTATCTCGTCGTGAATAGCTTTGTTTGTTATATACCATGGGACGTCAAAGGATCTTAGCACTTTAGATTGAAATCTTTGTAATATTTCAATGTTGGAGTTACTGACAGCACCCTACAATTGTATACCATATGCCCAAACTGCTTTTAGCATATATATTCTTAGTTTGTTCTCAAGACTAAAATTGTTTTGGGATCCTGTATATCTTGAACCACAGTAAGCGCTTGTATTTTAGATTTAAATTAAGTCTTTTTTCTTTAATGTGATATTTCCAAGTTAGTCTGCGATGTGCAGTTTTAAGTATTTGACAGTTCCACGCTGAGGTATTTGCTTGTTATTAAGGTATACGTCAGAACAATTTCCGCGGTGTAGGACACAGACTATATACAGACACGAAAGTAATGACAGATGTCATAGCCGAAAATCATTTGCTTAACAGTTTCATTAGAGCGAGAAAACAGAACTGTTTAACCATTGGCAAAGTAATAAGTTAGAAGCAAACGCTATAAGCACTTGTTTTCTAACATATGTTAAATAAAATTACAGAAAACAATAAAATAAACAAAAAAATTGTAAAAGAAATTTTTATTAAGAAATCTTTTTTTGCTTAAATTTAATAAGAAATGAAAATTTTAGGTAAGTATAATAAAATAACGCAAAATAAATGTCATTAATTTATCTATGCTTCTTTTAAAGGTAATTTAATTGGATTTGGCACGTCAATTTAGTGCACATATTCTAAGTTCTGCAGCAAATATGAACGGAATTTTACAAGTGGACATACCGCCAGGCAAACTGAATTTTCTTGTTTGTGTATCTGCAACAGCGACCAAAAAGTTAAGAAACAATCTTCATTGTTTTCCATAAGCCCAAAACTGAGCTAAATTATTTGTGAATTACCTTCATTTGATGGTGTTGAATGCTACGAAGATACAGCTCAAAATATTTCATCAATCTCTGAGGACAAAATATTTCTGTGGAAAAAGCATTTGAAAACTACCAGTCGGGTAATGCTGCAGGAAAATCTAAAATTCTACCATTTGTAATATACAGGAACTACTTTGCACGGAGAAACAATCGTAATGATGGAATGCAGAATGAATCTTCATGCCCAGATCATCAAGAGCATCTGACTCCTCAATATCTACATTACCCATAGTTACAGACGACACAGCACCACCACGTCTGTGTGTCAGAAAACAACATTGGGTCTTACGCGCATTAAATTAGACCCGATTCACATATCCACTCGGAGATTTTCGCCAAGTGAATGTGTCATTCATATTTCGCCTTTTCGCCCCAATCAACAAAAGCTCGGCCTACGATCGAAAGAGTATGAAAGAAGAAATATTAGAAATAGAGTTGGAGAAAAACAGAGCCTTGCGGTACCCCTGAAGTTATCTTAAACTCGTCGGATGAGATCCCATCTATAACCACTCTTATAGAGCGATCTCCGAGAAAGCTCGATATAAATCGAAAGAAATGACTACCAACACCAAAGGCAGTAAGTTCCGATACTAGCGCCTCATGCCAAACTCTATCAATTGCCTTCGAAATATCTAGAGGCACAATTTTGCTCTCACCAAAACCATGAATGGATTTGTTCCACCTCTCGGAGAGTACCGCCAACAGGTCGCCAGTGGAACGGCCCTTACGGAAGCCGTATTGACAATCGCTTAATAAACTAATTAATCCATAATTAATCCATAGCCTTGGAAAGTGCCGAAAAGACTGCTATTAGGCGATAGTTTTCAGGGTTGGAAGCCTCACCCTTTTTAGGGATTGACGTTACATTAGCAACCTTCCAGCAAGATGGAAAAATACAGGCACGATATGACGCACTAAAAAGGTTGGCTAATGGACGAGCAAGCGTCGAAAAGCACTGCTTCAGGACCAATGCTGGTATGCCATCCGGCCCAGAAGACTTATTAACGTTGAGATTTACAAGAACTGTTTTTACAGCACGGGCTCGAAAGTATATACTAGGCATAGTAACTGATACGCCTTTGAGTGCGGGCAGTGGTTGGAGGCTTTCCAGCAAGCGAGAATTACTTGCAAATAATTCAGCTAAAAGGTTTGCCATTTCGACCGGGTTCGTGAATTGGAATCGAACTAGCGCTATTCCCAAGTCTTTTAACAAATGACCAAAAGCTCTTACTACCTCTAGGAAAAGTAAGAACTTTAGCACGAAGACGCTGATCGTAAAGAGCTTTTTCACGCCTAGGTAATGCGGCACACGAAGATCTCGCCTGTTTACGTAGCGAATCAGTAAAGTCGCATTTATTATTGAGCCAATTTCTGAATGCTTCCTCTCTAGATCTGACAGCCAGTCTGCATGTATGATTAAGCCAAGATTTATTCCTTGATTTAATCGAAATCTTTTTGGATGGAATAAACATATCCATCCAAGCTTTTATATTCTAACGACCAAATGCCTAAAGAAGTCATTGAGGTCAACCCAATGTGCTTTTTCGTAGACAAAAACAGAGTTTTTCTTAGCCGTAGGTGAGACGTCATAAATGGCGGAGATTGAAAAAGAGGCAGAAATGGTACAATGATCTGAGTTACCTGGAGGTGCAAGAACCTCGAGGTCGAGGGTGTTATTTTGATGCCCATCTATACACGATGTATGCGTACGTTCATTAACTAGTTGCGCAAGGTGATTATGCGCGGCAAATAGTTCAACGTATTGGCCTTCAGGAGTTGTGCAGCCAGAATGGCGTAACCGAGATGAATTGTGAATATTGAAATCACCAGCAACAACAATTTCACTGTTCGGGCAATTCGCAAGAATACTTGAACTGGAGTCAGAAAGAGAGTCGAAGCCAGATATGGTAAGCTTTCTTCCCGAGTTTGGACTTCTATACAGAAACCCGTAGTGCAAAAGATGTGCCCTGATTCTGAACTTAACCCAGAGACAGTAAAATTCCGCATCATACATGCCAAGAGGTTGCTGGCATTGGTACACAACTTCATCGCGAATGTACATTGCAAGACCCCTATGGAAATTAAAAACAGACAGAAAGTGATACCCAGGGATATGAAAATCCTGTGGATCAGCATTTTCAGAAACCTGGGCTTCACATAAGACGAAAACATCCGGCCTATGGAGACAAATGTGCGCATATACAGAAAAAAATTCACCATCAATCCGCCCACATTGCAAAAATCGATGAGAAAGTGACAGATAATTACGGAAATGGAACAATTAAAATCAAACGACCAGCCCTCCAATACGACCGACAAGGAAAATGGTTGTTGGCAATTGACTGCTCAACGACCAGTGTTATTCCTTCGTCGTTAAACAGGCAACAACAAACATTCCCAAGTCGCTCGTACCGAAGGTTAAACTAAAAATCAGGGGGGAAAGGCAAAAAAGCAATGACACTAACAAGGGTGTCATAAAAGCCTTAAGCCTGGTTAGGAGTAGGCACAACACAAGCTAACACTTTTTACTATTATAACGCCGGAAGGGCCACCATGTCTTTTCATTTCTTTGTTTCTTTCTATTTTGGTTTAGTTTGTTATTGTTGTTATTTGTCGTTTTCGTTTCATTTTTTTCATAACTTGTTTCGTAAAGTGTGGTGTTGTTTTGCTATTTATTGTAGATTATTCATGCACTAAAAGAATTTAAATCAGTCTTATTGTTAATTATAACATATTTATTTAAGTGACATTGTAGAAATGTGTTATACTCAAGATTAATTGGTGAGTGGTCAGAACTTAGCTCATCGCAATTACTTATCTGGAGCAGATAACTGGGAATACCAGAATCTGCAATGAAATCTAACAGATCAGGTATTTTTGATGGATCTGAACGCCAATATGTAGGACTACCAGTAGATAAAACCGAATAATTGCTGATATTAATGCACTTATACAACACTCTTTCCTTAGGGTTGGTTAATCTTGAGCCCCACCAACTACGTTTGGCATTAACATCACCACCAACAATAAATCTTTGTCCAAGGCTTCTAAAAAAATCTTGATAATCATTTAATTTCATCGAAAATTTTGGCGGAAATTAAAATTACATAAAATATTTACACAAGCAGCTTGTCTCAGATACTGAGAGAATATCAATAAAATTTGTCCTCTTGAGTATGGTTGGAAAGCTCATTGGCATTTCATATTGCCGTTCTTAGATTTAACTAAATAATTTATTGATTAAAACTAACATCATGCTTATGAGCTTGTTGGTCTGTTTTATTTGATTTTGGATTAAGCTTTCAAGTCTTTCAAACGAATTGTTATTTGCATCCTGTTGTTGATTCCTTAGAACTTCAGAGAATTATATATTATATGTATTTTTATATGAAAATGTATTTTGACCGATTAGGAAAATCTTCGGTATTAAATGTGTATTGATTATTTCAATTTTTTTTGCATAAGCTATTATTTTGTAATTGTCGTCTTAATACTTGCTTATGAACAATACAGCATCTGATTTTTGCTGGATGATTTTGCAGGCAATTAACACAACGAGTACAGTCAATTTTCAGATGACCTAATTCACATTTAACGCAATTTACCTGTTTTCGACAATAAGTCCTTGTATGTCCGAATTCCCGGCATCGATGGCTTTGTACAAGATCATTTGATTTTGTTGGAGGTTTAATATGTACAATAGCGTTGTTTATATGTTGTATATCATAAATAACTTTGTTGTTTACAACAGGTACAAGATCGACGTAAAACATTGCAAGAGGGGTTTTGGTAATTTTACTACGTATGTTAATTACATATCTAACTTTATGGCCGATATTTTCAAGTTCAGTTTTAATATCAGAAAAAGATGTGGAAAGATGAAGATTCTTTATTACGACTCTATATGAGCGCTCTTGCTTTACGTGATAAGTGTGAAAATTAAGTTTTTTGTGATTTAAATGGGTGACAACTACTTGGACCGACTTAGTACTTTTAATTATAACTCGAATTTGACCATCTTTTAGTGACTTATAATATAAATCAGTCGAAGGAATTACATTCGAAATTATTTTAACCATCCTTTATCCTTTTATATCAGTGACAAATGGAATATATATAGGTGGTGGTTTAGGTTCACTATTCTTGTTTTTTTCATTTTCTACTTCAGAATCATTAATATAATTTTCTTCATCAACACCAGCAAAACGATTTTTGTCGTTTGTTTTTATGTTATTTAGGTATATTTTCGATTGTTTTGATGTACTAGCATCATTGTTAGCATTGTTTTTGTATCTATTTTTTGTTTTTTTTTGTTTGTTTGTTTTTGATTGTTGTTTATAAGAAATTGCTTTTTATTTTCGACTACTTTTGGCGATTCAGCTTGGCGCCTTTTGTTGTCTTTTATCATTCGCGAACTTGCAACTTGCAACACTGTTGTCGCTGCCTCCATCCATGATGAGGACAGTGCAAATTGTTCGTGTTCACAAAATTTTTAAATGTTGTTATTATAATATAATGAATTTCTTTTTTGTCTTTTTTATAAATTGAATTACACACTTAGAACTATGGTACTATGCCGTACTTGATTACAGTCAAAAGAGACTCGAACACAAAATGAAAAATTAAAACAAACTTGTTTTATGTAAAAGCTTTTGCACATGTAGAAAATAGAGAAATCTCAGAGAATTTATTTGGAGTTTAGAGTGAAAAAATATAAACAAAAAGCAAAACAAACATAAAAACAGAAAAGGCAATTGACGGTATTTGAAGTTGCGGCTGTCGATTTAATTATGGGCCAACTTTTTTTCCGGCGTTCTAAACATTGAATTTTGCATAAGTGGAAACTATTAAAGTTTTTAACATAATCTGTTGCTTCCATAAGTTTCTATAGGCGATATAGTGGCCCAACACCATAATAGGAAAATTATCCCTAAAAACCAATATCACGGACTTAAGTATAGACACAAGCAGCACTTTAATATAAAATTTAAATTTATCCACATTCGAAAAATAATTATTTTATTGACATATAGTGACCACAACATTTACATACGTTTATAAAATAACAAAGAAACTTAAACAAATTTTCTTCAGAAACAAAACAATAACTACAAACATTAGGAAAAATCAGTTTTTAGTAGGACAAAGCTATAGGCATATCAATTGTTATGCAAGCGAAAAATTATTCAGAAGCTTTATTTGATATTTTGTTGGCAATCCATTTTGTTTTATAACTGCCTTTAGCTTATTTGATATGGAATGTACTAATTTTTTTGTGATATCTTCGCCAATTTTATTCCATTCTTTCATCAACGCTGCTTTCAAATGACCTTTCCTTAAAAACTCCTGTGTTCGCACTCTTCGGTCCATTTTTTTCCACAAATGTTGAATGGGACTTAAGTCTGGGGATTGCGTATCATGTGGCAAGACATTTGCCGTGCTGAAATGCGAATGAGTCCGGTAAATTAAATTTCTCTACGCTTTTTTAACATTTTCTTTCAAAATGTTAAAAACTAAACTATTCCCTCTATAAAGACAAGTTCCTTAACATTCGCAATGGACATGCTGCCGAAGACCATTACTCCCTCATCACCATACTTTACTGTTGACGTAAATTTTTTTTCGGCATATGCAGTGTTGGGCTTTCTCCACGCTCTAGAATATCCATCAGGTCGAAAAATATTAAACATACTCTAACCGGATCCCAGAAGCTACAAAGTTCATTTATAAATTATTTTGCGTACGACATTCTCTTCCGATTGAAAACAGATATCAGTGGTTTTGAATTGTAACCAGCTTCATGCAGCAATCTCCGAACAGTCTTATAATGCAAAACCTTACCAAAATCTTCCTTTATATATGCAGAAAGCGATATTATTGATAATGATTTTGATGCGGTCATAAGAGACTTCGCTGACATTTGTATTATTTCGGACCCCTGTGAAGTAGACGTTATTCACTTCAGGGGTGATGTTCGTAAGAAATCAAAGTATACGAGCCAACTAAGCCTAAGTCGTTTCCAGTGAAAATAAGAATCTGGCTCAAAGATGAAATCCCTATTGTTCACAATGCATATGCCATATGCATACCAACAGACCGTCGATAAACAAGTCTCGGAATGGTAGAAATAGGGAATAGTAAAGCCAAGTTGGTCTGAATATTCGGCACCGGTAGTATTGGCTACAAAGGAAGATCGAAGTAAACGGTTATGTTGTAATTCCGGCGTTTGAACTAGAAAATTATACGGGACAACTACCCTATGGCGATTATGAAGATTACAGGAGGCTAAAATGTATACGACTCTAAATACACTTCTTTCGTGACGGACAATTTGAATTTCTGTACGTCCCATTTGGCATTACCAACTCGCCTACTATTTTTTGTCGCTACATTAGTGCCGTATTTCATGAGTAGATAATGGACAGAATCATAGTTATTTATACTGACGTCATGGTTATACCGTCGGAAGATGAAGAAGAGGTCCTCTCGAAATTAAATAAATTTTTGAAGGTAGCAGCGTCGAACGGTCTACGTATTAGGTGGAGTAAATGCCAATTTTTAAAGTATATCAGAAAATTCAACTATTTTGCCGTCTAGAGAAAAAACCTAGCAGTAGAAAAGTTTCCCATCCCAAAAGATCGAAGACCTGTACAAATATTTCTAGGTCTCATTTCATTTTTTACACGTTTTACTCCGTACTAGGCTTTGGTGGCAGCACCGTTGTCAAATTTACTAAAGAAAAATGCTAGTTTCGAGATGGGTGATGAAGAAGTTTTAGCTGTACAACAATTAAAAGCTGCATTGGTTGGTGCTAACGTGTTTAAGATTGTTTATATAACTGAAGCAGAGATCCAATACACCTTATACACACTTTGAAGAACACTACCACTCGTATGAATTAGAGGTGTTGGCAATAATAGCTTTAAGGAAATGGCGAATATTCGTATTAGGGATTAATGTAAAGATTGTTACCGACTGCAACACCTTCACCATGACTGTGAAAAAACGAGATGTGTCGTTGCGAGTGTCGAGATGGGCACTATTTCTTCAAGATTTTGACTACACCATCGAACATCGATCTGCTACTAAGATACGTCATGTTAACGTGCTAAGCCGAGAGTCATGTTTAATGGTGGAAGACTCTCTGCGTCATCGTATTAGAGAGCCCCAGCAACAAGATGATTGGATAACGGAGATACTGGAGACACAAAATTATGAAGATTTTTATTTTAAATGTGGTGTTGTACACTAGGATCCAACTAAGGAGCTTGTTTCTGTTCCCTCTGCCATTTAGCGAAATCTGTGTTCCAAGACTGAAAGAGTAGTAAAGAACTGCTTCGAGTGCATAATAGCGGAAGCTAAAGAGGGAAAAAAGAAGGGTGGTTAATCCCAGTCGATAAGGCTGATAGTCCATTAATGACGTACTATCTGGACCATATAGGTCCAATGGAAACAACCAAGAAGCAGTATAATCACATTTTTGTTAAAGTAGATGCACTCTCAAAGTTTGTTTGTCTTTATCCGACAAAGAGTACTGGTAGTAGCAAAGTGGTTGAACGGTTGGGATGGCAAGCTGCGATTGGTCAGGAAATGGTCGGGTCGAGAGAATTCATCAAGCCATTATCCCCCTATTGACACAATTATGCCTCCAGACACCACCGCAGACTTGATATCGCTAGAAATAGTGCCGAAGATCATAAATAGTGACCCACACGAAGTACCGGAAGCACTCAGTGCGAAATTTTAACCAGCCTGAAAATGAGAGTGAAAGAAGATCCAAACATACAGAGTCTACTAGAGGAAGAAGCCATTCAGGAACTCTAATAAGAGAGTGATGCTGTCAGAGAACGAGCACGAGAGAATATTCAGAAAATTCAAGAAGAAGATAAGAAATTGCTGGACAAAGATCGCACAGCTGGAAATGAATACTAACTGAATGACTTAATCACCATCAAGCACACACAGTTTGTTCCGGGTCTGAAGCTTAAATCAAAATTCTTAGGACCTTATAAAGTAATGAAGAAGTTGAATCACAGGTCGAACGTCATGTCACTAGGACCGAATGTAAGAATGCCAAGACTAGGACAGCGTAGGAGTGTCGGAGATCGAGGGGGAATTAGGTATTAATACAGTATAAGAGGAAAGAATAGGTAGATCAATGGTAAAGAGCAAGATGAGTAGAGAAAAGAAATATGATAGCAGGTAGATGACGTGTGTGGAGTGGTATACAGAGAATAGTTGGAAATTAGCAACCAAGCTACAAGGACGCTGTGAGGACAGATTATTATTAATAAACAATAACTATTAAATAATATTTAAATAAATATTTTTAAATAAAATATAAATTTAAGTTAAAAGAAAGTGTCTGTGTTTATTTATGTTCCAACAAAGTGATAAGCAAATTCCACATGTATGTATTTGAATTTGAGTTTTTTAATATCTATACACTCCTTAAGGCCAACATTTTCTTCATTTTGTTCTAAATTCGCAAATTTAACTTAACAAAATCTAATTTAACGTTATCAGCCAAATTCGATAGCCCAATTTAAAAATTAATCGATTCAATTAAAATGTATATCAGAATGAATCATGGTATAAAGATGTATACAATTTTCATTACTTCACTTAACATGCTAATATAAAACAGTGAAAACATACATACATACATATGTATATACATATGCACAAATTCGTAATAAGAACAATTTTATTTTAAACTTACCTTAGGATTTAAACCAGAACCCTGCCGTAAAAAGGTACCGGTTATAAACCAAAAACTGTTAGATACCGAAAATTGATTTTCTACAATATCTGATTCTTTTAGGCAAGGATGTGGACTATTCCATTCATATGGTGAAAAGCGAGCCATCACAAATAATGCAAATGAAACTAAAATATAAGCAGCTAAAACATATAACCATATTTCCATAGCCAATGGGTTCATAAAGGAGAATAGACGTGTAGGCTGGCTTGTAGGTACCTGTAGAGGGTAATAATTTAAGGCAAATCATGTGAAACTACAAGGGCTAGACAATATCTTTTCTGATCAAGTCAAAAATAATTTAATTATTTTAGACAATAATCAGGGGCTGTGGTTTTTTATGGTTTAATATACAATAAATACATATATATATATGTACCTTAAATAATATACCAATTCCAAGATTCATAAAAGGTTTGGTAAAATCTATAACACTTTCCCGAGCATAGTTGATCGTCATTGAGGCTACAGCTAAGTCAGCACGCTTAAAAAAATTTTAACGAAAATAAAATTTCAAATTAATTATACTGAAAACAAGGTTCATATCGCACTGTTTCCTCTAAAGTAGTAACAGGAAAATGAAAATCAGTGCATTTTACAATTGTACTAGTAATTTGAGAGTCTTTCACTCAGGCCACTGTATTTTCACAGTATTTTCTACTTGTTTTCTGTTTACTTTTCTTTGTTTATTTTTTGCTTATTTTTTTCCTATGCGTGGGAGTACTATGTGTGAAAATGGAAAAAAAGAGCATCTCTTTACCTCATTCTGCTGCATCGGACAAACTACTGATTTTATAATTGTGTAAGTAGTATGAGAATACAATACAAGAATACACTACAAGAAAAAATTAAATTTTTTCTTACACAAAGGATTGTGTACACCGAAGAGAGTGCTTTAACATCTTAAATGCACATATCTTAAAATTAATAAAAAACAATAACAAAAAGCGAAAAATATAACAAAAACAATAACAAAAAAGAGCAATAAAAATAAAAAATATAAACAATGAAGGCAAACAACAACAAAACACATTAAGGAAAAAACCTAATTAAGAAAACTAGAAAATAAATTAAACATGTTAAATAAAATTTTTAGTATTATCAGCAATAAAACCTTATGTGACCGACAAGGTATCCGGGAACCTATTACGTTTTGAAACTGATTTTTTTTTTTAGATGTTGATAAACGTCGTACTTAAAACTTCTTGAAAGCTCCTAACTTTTAATATTTTATTACCTTTCGCAGCTGTAAGAATAATGAATACATTCAGATAGACGTATCATCTTGACTTTCTTCCAACGCATCTAACTGTCCGATAAAGTACCCGGGTACCTTTTACATTTCTGTAAAAAACGTCTGTTGTTCAAATTAAAATTTTTACGAATTTTTTTTAATACACTCTGGTTCAACAGGAAGCACCACCTTATTTGTTTTTCTTTTTAAATACTATAAATCGCGAATACAGAAACAATAAGTGCAAATTTCTTTTCAGACAGCAGATACATTAAATGATTCAGGTATGTGATGGAAATCGATTAGTTTTAAACTGAAATCAAAGGTTCAAATCCAACGAATCTACTTAAGGTGTGATATAAATCGTATCGATTTAATTTCCCATATTTGAAGGCTTTAAATCTAGCTGAAATTAACACAGTTGTTTTTAGAAGAGGGATGGATTAAATAAACAAGATTTCGCTGACCAAGTTATTGTACTACACAAAAAACTTTTCTACCCTATTTTTTTATGTTGCTGTCAACAAGTGTCCGGTACGACTTTTGAAAATGCGATACTCATCTTACGGATAAAGCTTTTTATTTCCGAAATCATTTAACAAATCTCTGTGCTATTTCACATCAATATGAGTATCTCTAAACAAAAAACAAACAAATGAACGTGTAGAAAATTAGAACCAAACAACTTAAAGTGCAAAAATGGACCTAATTAAGGACGATTAGAATTTAAAAAAATACCCATGGAGAGAACCAACGGGTATTTAAATTTCATGAAATTTTTGATAGATTACGCCCTTAATCTTTAACAAGAAATATATAATATGGTCGGAATTATATTTAGTTAACTTCTACAAAATAAATCTCTATTTGTTATGAACTGCATTTGCGTTTCATTTTAAGTGTATGTATTTCGATCACAGAATATTTTTCGAAATATTAGTAAGAGAACAAAAGGAGTCTTTTAAAACAGGTTCAGATATTAAATAGTGCTCTATATAACAAGTGAATTTGTTGCAAAATCGAACAACTTTTAATAGTACTAGAGAAGAGTTTTCTGATACTCTGGAAATTGATGGAGATAATGCAATAAACATGGAAACCAGCGGAAACCGCAATAATATAGCCGAATAAATGAGACAATTTTTACAATATATTTATCTTTTAATTGAAATGGAATTCATTTAATTTTCTTAAAACTCTATAAGTACAACGCTGGTATAGAACAATAAAAAATTTTACGCTTGCCCCTAAAAATATATAATAAACATATGATATTAAAATTAGTATTGAGGTTTTAAATATTTAATAACATTTTCAAGAAACTTCTTGCAAAAAGAGCTGAATAAAATTAGAGCTAAAGTTAGTGACAACAGTTTACTAAATTAAAACCTGTAGAAAAGAGTATAAATTCCTCGGAAATGGTAAAAATTTAAGTTTACCAATTAAAGGGATATTTTTATGATCTTTAATAAATTGATGGCTTTGTTGTTGGCGATCTGTATTCAGTAGAGACCTTTTCTTCAGTTTTCGTAATTGGCGATGTCCACTGTGTCCTTGATTAGAAAGATGAAACAAAAAGTACCAATACAAAAAGCTTGGGTTGATTTTTGATTTAAATTTACCATTTGAAGTGTCTGCTGCTATTTGTCTAAGAAAAAATTTCACTAAATATTGAACCAGAGTATAATAATAATAAATAAAATAATATTAAAATCGGCTTAGAACAAAACAACTTCAAAATTTTGTCTTCAATTTTGTGTTCAGGTGTAACATAAAGAAAATACTTATCAGAGTTGGTGTTAGACAAGGTTATGTTCTTCTCCACTCCTGTTTAACGTTGTTCTCGATTATGTGTTGCAACTTGGTATACCCTTGGATTTGGATTACGCAGACAACATCTATCTCCTGGCTCACAGACATTGTGACATGTAAGAAAAGCTGGATTCTATACAAGGGGAAGCAAGCAGAGTGGGCTTGCGAATAAAAATCTCCAAAACCAAAATTATGTCAATCAACGCTAATAACACAACGATACTTTCAATTGGAAACAGAAATTTAGGAGATGTCCCGTTTTTCTGATATCTCGAAAGAAATTTTACGACGTCCGACAGTTTTATACTGATATTTAAAGCAGATTGAATCAATGCAACCAATCTTTTGGACGACTGAGTGCATTCTCCACATATTCTGGCCAGAACAAAACCACACTGAGTTCGTCTAAGTATTGAAATCGTGAGAAGAAAATGGCAATGGATTAGGCACACTCTGCGGAAACCAAACTACGACTTAAAGAAACTGGCCATTAAGTGCAACTTGCAGGGAAGCAGAAGATTCGGAAGGTCAGCCTATTTCTAGAGAAAACAGCTCTCAATCTGGCTGTTTCTCATAGAATGATTGGAGTCAGATTAAGTCATTAGTAGGGTATGTTTTGTAAACCGAAATCGAGTGAAATTAAAATCGAATGAATCTTCCAATTTCCATAATTTTCAAATCAGACAAGAATTTAAAATTTGTTCTTTGATTATCAAAAGTTTAAAATAATTGGCGAATTTAAGTTTTGTTCGTCTTTGAAAACTTGCTCGATTTTAATTTCACTCGTTTTCCGATTACAGAACATACCCGATTGGCTTTAGATAGACGTAGATGGAAACAATTTGTTATGGCCCTATGATCCCCGTGGTATATTTAAAGGATCTAACAATGACAACTTACAAGTTTAGTATTGTAATTAAATAATTAAGGTTTGAGCTTTCCTTTTTAAAATACTTAATTTTTTCTATTTAACTTTAAATAACTAAAATAAGTCTTGAAAAATGGGCTCTTAGATTTGAGATATATTTCAAAAACACCATTTTTTATTAGTTTTTGTATAAATATTATCTGGAATAACGTAGTTTCCACATCATGAATCATTTTAAGAACATAATTTTATAAAATAACAAGTTTATTGAAATTAGTTACTTTCTATTTCATACAAAATATTGCAAATAGAAAAGCGCCAACGTTTAAAAAAAGCGCTAAAGAGAAAGGTGCGACTTTTCGGAGTTTAAACGATAGGCGCCAAATTAACAACACTGGGTTTTACACTCGTTCAAACTGTTTTAAGAGACTAATGCTATAAACACATTCAAGGCTACCGACCATCGACTACAACCTCTCAAATATAGAATACATGTGTGAATATCAGAATAATTATTTTAGAAGCAACACGGCTACCAACTTAGGCTAATTTCTGTTTTTCTTGGCGACAACACACGGTTTAGTGCTGCCAATACAAAAAGATGCAAAAAATAGGTGTTTTTAAAACGTCCGAAATTAAGGTATCATTTTAATTATGCTGCCATTTTTTTCTACTTGTTATTTTTATTTTCACAAACTAAAAACTAAATACATTCCGGTTAGTTAATATGGAACGTTACACGGAGGAACAACGTGTTTTTATTATTAAAACATTTTTTGAAAATGGCAAAAGTTTTCATCATGTAATTAGGAAATTGCGAAAATCGCATTAATTTTCGTAGAGGATAGTGCGATTTAACACCTTTAAATTTTTTGTGGGTTTTTTGAAATCGAAAATGTACAGAAATAATCCCTCAACAGTCAAAAAGCTTAAACCCAACATTATCGAGCTATCAACCATTGACAACAGTTTATTGAAAAACGTGATTGATAATTTTGGTAAAAGATTGGTAGCCTGCAGAGCCAGAGCCGGGTCACTTGACCGACATAAGTTTTCATTTTTAACGGGAACCTACGCATACTAAAAAAACTAGCTTTTTTAAATTCTTATTCATATTCAGTATTTTAACTATTAAACATTGCGTATTCTTAAAATTTTAAGAAATTATTTATTTATTTTTTAACAAATTACGATTAAGATGCCCTTCGTTTATTTGTTTTCAAAAATAAAACCTTTTTCTTTAAAATTGTATAAACAATTGAATGTGCAATTTCAAAAAGGAACATGCCCGAATATTTAAAATTTACAGGAAATGAAAAAAACTAATTTTTTTTAATATAGTATAATAGTTCAAAAAACTGTATACGGATTAATTCTGTTAGGTATGAAATATTTAAAGGCAATAATTCTACTAAAAATATATAATATTGTTACGAAAATAAGGTTGGGCACCACAGCGTTTATTACATCGCAAAAATAAATAAGTAAAAGCTGCAAGAACAACTATAATTATATAAGAATTGAAATTATAATATAATAAATTATAAAAGAATTGGAATCTACCTGAAATATCGAGAGACTCGAGAACTTTCGATGTGTTGTTTACTCAGCCATATAAAAAGCACATCGATGCGAACAGCAATCAGTTTCTGTGTCGTAAACTCAGCGAGTGCAGTTTAAGTAAAGTAAACTCAGCGAATGTGTTATTGGTGTGAAGAGAGTTTATAAGGAATAAACTCATGAAGCTAGTGGTGAAATAAAAAAACCAGTTTGGTTAGAGCTAACTCAGTAAAGAGAGTTTAGTGTGGATAATCTCTGGTTGAAAAGATTGTGATCGAACCTAAGTTATAACTACGATCGGGTTGGAGGATCTTTAGGAAGAAAGATCTGTCGAGTAATTGTTGTTGTTTACAAAGTTGTAAACATACAGATTAATTAAGAATAAAAATTGCTATTGCCTGTAAAAAGATTACAAGCAGTGGTGCACATAACTGTGATGAATAAAGGATTTTTAATTAAAACCAAACACAAAATTTATTTTATTTTAACTACAATCTACGAACTCATAAATACACGTTTTTAAAAATGTAAAAACATAACAATATACTTTTATTAAAAATCTTCTTCAGGAAGCTCGTTTTCATTTGTAGTTGGCCATTGCAGTATCTCATCATTAAATATTTTAAATTCTGCCGGTATATATTGCTTGGCCTTTTACTTTAACGGTTTATATGACAACATGCTTATATTTCTCGGTATTTCTTAGCCCTTCTTTTCTTTTTTCGGGTATAATATTTTAAGAATCATTAGAACTCATTATTTAGTCGCAACGTCGACTTTTTTATTAGCATGAAAAAACGGAATTGACTAATGGACGATGGAATGTGTGTTTTTAGTCACAAAAAATGGAAGAAAAAGGAAAAAAATAATGGCTTTGCTCTTTAAACAAAAAAAAAGCGGTGCTGCGTTGCATTTTTTGTACTCTTTGCTTAAGCAAATATTTTGAAAAATATCTGCCATGACGTCTAAAGTAGAACGAATGCTAGGGATGTTAGTTTTTCAAGCGTAGTAGGTGCAGGGAAGTAAAAAAACGCATTTGCCAAAATGTGCGAGATGTGTCCTTTTCGAAATTGCATATTCAATTATTTCCATTTATTTATCTTATTATAAAACAATACTTTAAAAAATGCTTTTTGACCGGATGTTTTACAGGACAATATTATTGAAAATATATTTGAACCGCTTACCCGGTTGAACGGTTAAAAAGCTGGTCTTAGAATTTGGTCTGAATCTGGTCAATGCAAATCATATGTCTAAAACTAAGTGAAATTAGACAAGTGGGCGCCAAATATTGATTTATGTATAACTTGAGAACAGTAATAGTAAAGTTTCTAAATTAGGTTCAAACAAATATACATAGAGAAAGGGTCACTTCCACTTTTGTAAACTCACGTTTTGCTACGGCTTGAAATTTGGCTATTATAAGCCAAATGGTAATAAAAACATAAAATTCTCAAGTATAAATACAGCGTGTCCATTACTTTGAAAATTTGGTTAAGTTTAAGATTTTATCATAATTTTTGTACAATAATATCTTTAAAAATCTTGGAAATATCGTCAAATCAATTTTAGAATTCATTTATTGAATCAGAATTGGTTTGAAAACTTATTTATTTTTATGAATACAGCTGTAAGGCTTTAATGACAAAATTAAGGAATAAAAGTGAAAATCGCCCCCATCATGAACAACATAGAAAATTTGTATTCCCATGAAATTTTCATTCCACTCGAAGCGAGAATCACTTCGCGTTGAATGTTGAGAAGAACAAATTTTGAATTTAATAAAATAAAATATTTTCACAAAATCGTCAGCATTTCAGACTCTATGGAGTTTTTTTTTATAGTTTTGTTTCTAAAATGTGAGATTTTTTTTATCTTATGATAACTTTGAAATGACTTATTCGATTTCGTTAAGCCATATGTTAGAATCTTTCAAATTATACCAGCTTTAAGTCATTCTAATATCATTTGTAAACATAACCAATATTTTTGGAGATATTGATAAACAGATTATATAAAAAATTTTTTTTTTTTGGAATATTATGATATTTTTGATTTATAAGAATTCACAAAAAATATAGCGAAGCAAATATTTACCAGTTTCACTATTTATTCATAAAGTTGTATATAATACAAATAAAATAAACCATAATTCATGAAAATCGATTGGCAAATACATATTTTATTCCCAATAAAGGAAAAGTACCTAGTTTTGAAAAAAAAAATTTAATTTCTGTAATTGCTGATAATTCCACTGAGCGTATGGTGGGTGATATTTATAAATTTTGAAAAAATATCGCTTATACGACACCCATTACATGCAATTACAACTAAAAAAATTAATTTTCAAAACTAGGTACTTTCACTGGATAGTAACTTTGACGTGAATTAGCATTTATCTCGAAATGCTGCGGTTTTATCGGGTTTGGCAGGTGATGAACGAGTTTCATCATTATCGAATTGATAACCACAATTAATGCCAAATTAATGGGTATCGACAACTCTCCATTTGACTTATATATGAAAATCGAATTTAGTTCATGACTATATTTAATATATCTCTTTTAATTTTTTTAATATTTAATTTTTTAATCTATAATTTTAAAATTTTTAATTAAAATTTTAAATTTGTTTATGAGATTTGTATGAAGGTACCGGGGTACCTTGTAGGTCTAAATATGTAGTTTTTTTGTCAGTCACATAAGGGTTAAAACTTTTTTCTCTCTGTATTTTTCTGTTTGTTTTGTCTTTATTCTTTCTATAGTTATTTCTTGCCAATGCGTGAGAGTATTTACGTGTGAAAACAAAAGAGAAAATTTGCCGGACGCAGCTTACTGTGAGTCATCTCAAAATTTACAGAATTTTCAGTAGAAGCAACAAACTATTTTTTAATATAAGAGGGAATACAAGTAGTGAAAATAATGTAGGATTTTTACAGTGGGTAGATATGAGCACAGTGTATCGTTTTCTTATAAAAAGTGAAAATTGACAATTGAGTTGACTCACTTTAGGGAAACCAGTACGATATGTGTCATTTTAATTTAGACCCGTCAAAAATATTTCAAATTTATGTACATACAGTATGCAAAACCTATATTCGCACACCCGATAAATATAAGAAAATTTACAAAATATTCAACTCATAACCAAATTTTTGAAAACTTCGAGTCTATTTATTCTTTTTATGAATATGTACATGCAATATGTAGGTATCATATAAATCGACGGCTAGATGGCAGGGTATTTACACAATTGATAACAAAAACCGTATTCGTACAGATGGCAATGGCATATTTTTCTTGTTATTAACGCGAGTTTTAAACTCTATTTTATTTGTGTTGTTCCCTGTTTTTATTGTTGCAGTCTGTATTTCCATAAAATATTATAGTCAGTTGAATTATTATAAAAAGTTGGGAAAATTTAGCATGGGCAGAAAATCAAGTGAGCTTTCAGATGCACAACGAAAAATAGTAAAATATCTACACATTGAGGGAAAATCTTTACGGGAAATTGCGGTGTCGAAATATAAAAAAACCGTTCAATGTAGAAAATCGCAGCGAAATGTAAACCGGCGCAAGTTAACAAGAAGACAAACAGTTCGAAATTACATTAAAAAGTTGGATTCAAAAGTCGGTATGCTGTCAGAGAACCATTTGTTAGCATGATTAATAAGCAAAAACGGGTTTCGTTTGCTAAAAGGTACCAAAATAAGGATTTCAACTTCTGGAAAAGAGTTATTTTTACGGATGAGTCAATATTTATTATAAAATTATCGGATGGACGCGTTAAAATTTGGTGAGAGAACAACACGAGCTTACTTTGTCATAACCTAATTCCCACATTCAAGCTTGGTGGAGGCTCGGTAATGGCTTGTGGTTGCTTTTCAGCATCAGGAGCTGGAAATGTACATTTCATTGATGGAATTATGATAGAAAGGGACTATATAAATATTTTAATGAAAAATATGATGCAAAGTGCAGAAAAAAATTGGCATTTCCAGGGATTTTATTTTTCAACAGGACAATGACCCCAAACATATAGAGCTGGATTCCCGACTTTATATTCTTAATTTTATTGAAATTGTTACTCTGTACGAATACGGTTTTTGTTATCCATTATGTGAATAATCCGCCGTCGATTTATATGATTTATATGATACCTACATATTACTTGTATTTTGTCATAAAAATAATAAATAGACACGAAATTTTCAAAAATTTGCTTATGCTTTGAATATTTTGTAAAGTTTCTTACTTTTATCGGGTGTACGAATATAGGTTTTGCATACTGTACATACATACATATATAATTTTGTTAAGCAATTAAAAATTAAAATATTCTTACTCTTTCCATTAGCTCGCGTACAATACCATTCCATGTGTGAGTTTCTGGATTATAAACACCATACATATTATCAGGAACAACTTCAATTTTATAGTGAAATCCTACTTGGGCTGCTATCGCCTTCAGTAGATCTATACAGAATCCTTCAAAACGTGCATTACCAGTTAAGTGTGCATCTTCTTTTACCATAACATAGGGTTTTTCCTTTAAAAAAATAAAAAATTTTAGAGTAAGTACAGATAATGTGGTATACCTATTTATTTTTAGATCTTTAAATTTGTAGTTTTTGTCCGATTAAAAAGGACTTAACCATCTACATGTGTTAAGCTTTCACGTAGCCATTTGCGAATTAAAACCACGTTTTCAGAGATAGATATATAAAAAGAATATTGCAAATTTTATTAAATGCGACTTTAAAAAATGTGCAGGAATGAATAACGAAAGTATGAGTATACTCGAATCATGATTCATAAATTATTACAAAGGTACTCATGGCAATGGCTACTCATAGGCCAGTAATGTGCAAAAGTACAATAAAAATGTAGGTATGTTAATGAGAACAAGGAAATTAAGATCGTAAGAAAATTTTAAATTAATTTTCTGTGCCTAAAAACTTGCGTGCATTCTCTGCGCATGTGCATTCGTCGCTGTCTCTTTGACAACTTAAATCAAGAGCGTAAGAATACGTGTGAGTGATGAAACAGAATACGTCCGCAACAGCGTTACCGTTGAGTTCTTTCAAACAGTGGCACAAAAAGGGGATTTTTTAAAAAACGTCGCACAAAAAGTTGCATTTTCGAAAAAAGTCGCACAGTTTGTTTTATAGTTTTTATTTAAATAAAAAGTTAAACAGAGAAAAACAAAACTATTTCAATAGTTTGATAAGTAAAAAATAATACATTACTAATGTTAAAATTAAATTTTTTATAATATAACTTTATAGCAATATGTAAAGATGTATTTGTAAATAAGAAAGTATACATGTATATAATATATATGTGTACATATATGTATGTACATGTATGTATTTAAAATTTTATACATAGAATTTTTACTGACGTTTTTAATACAAAAATATTATTTAAATAATTATTTATTTCGTTTAAATAATTAATTATATTATAAATAATTAATTAATTATTAATTATTTATTATTAATTATTTTTTCATAAAAAAAAATTCGGACGTAAACATCGCTAATAAAGACAAGACCCTTAAATGTAATAAATCTATTGTAATTATTTGCATTTTATTTTAAATTTATTTTTCGAAACTTGCTTTCTGTATTTTTCTATCAATTTACTACTTTGGAATCTAATTTTCTATTTCCTTATCTAATAAATTTAATGAAGATAACATGGATGCACAAGTTTATACTTTTAATCTATTTGTTAACTTATTATTCACAAAGCCTAATTTAGAAAAACCCGTCCAGCGCACGCGCTGCTATGAGTTAACACATGCACGGCCGGGTTGTATATGTTGAAGTACAAAGGTTCATGTAATGAATTTTTAATATTACCTTTTGTGTGGCAAAAATGTTCACAATTATTAAATTTAAAATTGTATTCATATTGTTTATATTCTGCCTTACTCTCTAATAATTTAAATTCGCTAATAACAACCTCTAGATCACTTATAATATAATTAAATTTTGAAATGGGATCTATGTATGTAGGCAATATCTTCATTGCTTGTACACTGCACAGTGAGGTGGATGTCTGTGCCCTGTTGTTGTTAATTAGTTGTAAGTAGTGTTTTAAGTTAGTTTTAAGCATATGAGTGTTTCCGTTTTTCCATTTTTTGCGGAATATAGTATAAGAGTTGATTTGTTTTGGTGATGGATTGCGGCTATTCTGCATTATTTTAAGTTTTAGTTGATAAGTCTATGATAAGTATCATTTACGCATAGAATAAGTATATACATGATTAATTAGTTTAAGGTAAACTATGTAAAGGACGAAATATTTGGATGAATAAAGATAAATACTTATGTAATACTCATTGCTTGTAAAAACGCTCGTTTGAAAAAAACTTAATACTTTGAGCCTTTTATAATTGATTTGTAATAATATTTCGTCACATAGTTTTTGGTAAAACTTTAAAATATTTGTTTTTATTGCTATACATTCTACATCCGATATATTTTTGAAATTTATTGTTCTTTCAGCTTCATGGCCTATGTATGTATATATTTTTAAAATCTTTTATATTAGAAGTATCTTTGTAATTAGTATTCTGGTATTTTTTATTTCAATATATTCTATTTTGAAAAATTTGCGCTAAAGTTTCTTTTGTGTAACTCAGTAAAAATATAATTTTAGATCTTTCACTCTGAAAACATATATATAATATATAGGACAAAAATTTTATATAAACTAGATTTTCGTATGCTAAACTTTCTGGAATAACGCTAATTTTTTCTAAAGGTAATATTATTTATTAATAAAAAAGTCTTATGTAAAAGATAAAAAATTTTAGTGGTGCTAATGTAACAAAAGAAAAAGGCAAAAGTGGCAAAATTTATGGAAAGTAGCAAAGTTTAGTGCATTTTGAAAAGTTGCACAAATTGATTTTGGCCGCCAAAATAGTTGCAAAATGCGACTTTAGTCGTGCCAACGGTTACGCTGGTCCGCAACTTCGTGCAAAAACGCTGTCAAAAAAAGATGGCCCATAATAAAATCGACAGCCTCAACTTCAAATATTCTCAACTCTCCTTTTTGTTTTTATATTTGTTTTGCTTTTTGTTTTTATTTTTTCGCTTCAAACCAAAAATATAAGTTTTTTGTTTACAAAATGCATAAAATTCAGTGAAAGCACGGCAACACCACTTACATATTGTGTGAGCACAATTCAGAGAAAAAAAAAACGTTGTCAAAATAAAATAGATTTTATCTCACGACTGCTTTTGCAGACGATTTTTTGTGTCATTTTGTATGGAAATAATCGTCAAGCCCCAATTCTGTTTCATCTTTAACAAATCAGTAGTTTTTTTGCAAATTCATTTTATGCGGATTTGTGTAGAACGAATTAATCGCACAGAACGAGGTCCAAGTGTACATTTATTTAGAGGACTTTACTATAAAAAACTCTTGTCCAATTAGAGTTACTGTATGTATGTATATAATATTCGTAAAAACTAAATTTTGTGTGTAATTTTTCTTCATCCATATGTGTAATTTTGATGCCGGTTGTGTGTAATTCATAATGCTGCGTTTGACGAGCACTCAGATATTGTCATTTTGTTTGTGTGTGAATTAGCAGCAGTTCTCTGCCGCTTGACCTATGATTCACAATAAGCGATATGTTCGCTAATAGTGAAAAATTTTCGAAACAAATATATTTGTTTTTGTTTAACGAAAATGTTTAAAAGAGCGTAGAACATTGCTATTCCTTTCATAAGACTATTCCTTCTCAATTCACATATATTTTAATGCTTTTGCCTTTAGTCGTCTTTGAACCAGCAACGAATGAACACGCGTATCGGGTATATGCTGTTCTTACTTTTGTTCCTTTTAAGAACGAAGTACTCTTTTCTCGTTTCTAGCATTGAGCGGCGAAAAACAATTCAAAAGCAAAAAACATAAGCGAGTTAAGCAATGTAATTCACTTTAGCTAAAGGTTTGCTGTTGATATTATTATTACAAGCTTTCGAGATCGAAAGATTTGTTGCCACAAACTGAGCGACGGGTGAACTCCATGAGTTCTTTTTCGTTTCGCTTCCAGTAGTCGCTTTAGAATGTTTTATCAGAGAAATGTTTGCCAAGTGTTCGTAGATGTTATTATCGAATGTCGTGGTCAAGCGGGCTCTTATCAATGCACTTAGAAAAACTTATAGTAAAAAGGAAATATAAACAGAAATATACTACTGAAGTATTAAAATGTATTTGGTTTAAATTTAAGCATTTATTATAAATGAGTTAAAATGTCTTTCTACGTCATTTGTAGTGCACCATGACAATGTGTGTTAGTAAACTAAACATTTAGGTTTACCGAAAAACATTTTATTAAATATTTCGCCAAGCTTTTTTTTACAAGATTAATTGTTTGTTGTCATTTTTGTTGAATATGTGATCACATATATGTGTGAGAGAAGGAGAATCATTTTATACCGCATAGTGGTTTTGACTAACACTCCTCTGAAGCTTGAAACACTTATGATACTGATACTTACCAATAGTGTGATTATCAATGTTGACAGTCAAGCCGCTATAAAGTCTTTGACTTGGAGCTGCGTCAGCCCAAAGCTGGTTTCACTGCGTAGAAGGAGCCTCACGTCACTTTTAGGACGTGTGTAGCGTTAAGCTGAACTTGGTTCCTGGTCACAGAGACGTGCTGGGAAGCGATGAGCAACCGAGAGTGGAAGAGGCCAAATATGTTAAAGTGGAGGATGAGTCCGTCAGACCACCGCTTGGGTTCATTGTGAGTTTAGTGGAAGAGTCTTCGAATGGTAGAGTTATGGTGGGCAGAGGATATTTTGGGTCTTCAGATTGCTTTGGGCTAAACTCGACCGTTCCAGGACGGAATAAGTCCTCACTCCGAGAAGGGAGTCCCATAGGACTCTAATGATTTTCTGACTGGGCTGAGGAATTTTGTTAAAATATTTTAAAGGATTTTAAGCCGTTAACATTACACTGTAGAGCACAATTACATTTACGAAGTTTTATTGTATGTAATTGAAGCTAATTCTTTAAAAAGATGTAAATAATTATTAGAGAATAAAGTTAGCAACAATGGTAATTTATCGATAGCTGTAATATTAAGTATTCTTATATATTACAACTCAAAAAAATTACGAGGTATAAATAGAAAAAAATTATGTGATAACTTGCTTTTTTGGTGGTCATTAAGTTCTAAAGTGTAAAGAGTAAGATTACGGAGAGATTTGACATAAACTCGAACTGAAATGTATAACTTAATTTTTTATTAAACAGTATTATAAAAGACTTCTTTAATTTAATAGATAAATATAAATTTACATTTACAACACTAAATTCACAATTTTTCATGGTCATCTATGAAATTAGCATAACTTTCAGCTATGAGCCAGATTAGCAAAATGTTAAGCTGGTACAGTGGTTCCTTTGCGTAATACAGAGTGAGCAAGTTTGAGGTTAGGAAGTAAATTGGATATCAAATGATTAAATGTCAAGAATTAAACTATCAAGCTTTGACACTTATTAGTAAAAAATTGTGAAATTTTAACTATGGAACGCCAGGCTACCATTGTTTACGTCGAACGTTTGTGAATTGGCTGTTTGAAAAACAGAACGTAAACAATGCATTTTTCAACAAAATCATTTTTAGTGATGAGGACCATTTTCAATTAGGCGGTTATGTAAACAGACAAAATTTTCATATATGGGGCTCACAAAATCCACGAACAGTCCTCGAAAAACCATTACATCCAAAGATAGTATTAAGTCAAAAATATATCCAATAATAGGAATTCTATATAAATTCAAATACAAATTTAACGAAAACACAAAAACAAACAATTTAGAAATGCTTCTAGGATAATTTTTCATTTTGAATTTATAAATGTATATGTATCAAACACTTAAAATATAGTGTATAAGTAAACGCAAACTCGCCTCAACAATGTCACAAGACGCTGAGGCAATTGTAAAACAAACTGAAAACTTTTAAATAAAATATTTCTAATATAAATAAAAGTGAAAATTCAGGCCCGTATTTTTTCGAAAATGAGCAAGGAAACGCCGTCACCGTGAATTCTCTGCGCTACCAAGCCATGATAACCAATTTTTGTAGCCACAATTGGCTAACGTTGACATCAGCGACCTTTGGTTTCAGCAGGACGGCGCCACAAGCCACACAGCCAACTAAACAATTCAATTATTGCAAACGAAACATTCGGTCGCGTAATTTCTCGATTTGGCAACGTCAATGCCGCATCGTTCTTGTGATTTAACGCCGCTAAATTATTTTCTCTGGGCCATTTGAAAGACCGGGTTTACGTGGACAAACCACAAACAGCTGATATTCTGAAAGATGAAATTCGGCGCTACATTGACAAGATAAGCGAAGTTTTGTTGCAAAATGTGGTTAAATATTTTGTGAAAAGATTGGACATCCGCCAACGTTCTAGAGGTGGACATTTGCTCGACATCCTATTCCATTATTAATTCCCATATTTCTATTTTATATTGGTATGAATAAAATTGAATTTGTCAAAAAAAAAGTGCTTCTAAACCAATTTACTTCTTTACCTCAAATTTGCCCACTCTTTAAATATATTTTATAATTTTCAAAAATAATATGATTTTTAAACAAACTTCCAAATAATTATAGAATATATTATAATCAAAATCAATGTCATTTAGTATATTTAAAACTTCATTTAAATGTAAGCTGGTTTTTTCAAAATAATTAAGGCTAAATATTTTAAATATAGGCACACTCCAATGAAGTGGAATGTGTTCTCCGCATCACCTAAGTTACAATGAGTACAAATGCCAATTCTATTGCTTCTAAACCAGGCGTGTGCAAAGGTAAAAATGTAGTTGTGTTAGTGAGAACATGAAAATTAATCACTCAGAGAAGTAAAGTTGATGTTTTAAAAAAATTTTAAAAAATCAACATATGTTCGCCACACATGTGCATTTGTCGCCGTTTCAGCACACTGTACACAATGACGACACCAATGACAGCTCAAAAAGCGAAAATTAGCTATTTTTCTTTGTTTAAAACAATTTACAACTCATCTGGAGTAAAGGAAAAAGCAACATTATTTTCCATAAGAAAATAAGGCAGTGAGAAAAGCACAAAATATATATGCTTTTTCGTATGTGTATGCAAAGAAAGATGTAAATAAAAATAAAATTTAATGTAGTAAAAATGAATTGATTATGATTTTTTAAAGATATGCAAAATTTTATATTTTATTTAATCAAATAGATGTACTTTTTTAACTAATTTAAAAATTTGGAATAAAATATATCATTAATTTTAACCAAAAACATTGTGAGAACACAATAATACAGCAAAATAAAAAATTTTACAACTCAGCTCGAAAAAAGAGATAGCTATATTATGTTAATATTTACTATCTCGTGTATCCCTACTGAGTTGTAAAATTTGTTGTATGGTTGTTGTTATTTTTGTTGGTGTGTCGTCACTGTATACACTGTGGTTTTGGTGACAACTAAAAGCAAAATCGAAAGAACTTTTTAAAATTATTTTTCTGTGTTTAAAAAAATATGCTTACATTCTCTGCCAGCGTTGACACTTAGAAATTTTTTATCGGACCAAAATTGTGTATAAAAACGAGCAAAATCGTTTAAAGAAAGACCAATTTTTTTAAATATATAACAACAATGTATGCGTATGTATTTTTGATATAAAGTAAAATTTATATTTTATAAAGCTTAAGTATAATAACATAAAAAAGGTATACAAAAAATTCATTTAATGACGCTTATAAACTAGAATTACTTATTATTTGAACATTGGCCATATCACATATTAATTCATATTATATACATAAGGTGTGCTCAAGAATGATAAGGTCACCTTAATATTTGCTCAATTCATCCAAACTATAAAATGTTACGTATGATCACCTTATTAAAAAATTCTACATTCAAACAAGTGAATAATAAGCCGGTTTTGCTTTTAGATATGTATCATTATATTATATTTATTTAAATTTATGTAAATAAGTGCAAAATTCAATGCGTCAAAATGATAAGGTCATTTTGAAGCGCACCTTATGCTTAGCGAAAAAACAATAAAAAATTACTGAAAATATGTATGTATTTGTATGTATTATTATTTCTATTTTATAGAAGATCCCGTTTTGCTGACCAAACATAGCATGCAACACTACTATTCTTCATGAGCTCTTTGGAGAGCGTTATATTTATTGTACTTATTTTGAATTTGTTTCTCAATTTTGTTTTGACTAAAAAAGTGTGGAAAGCTTTTGATCAGCAGCTACGAAATTATGTGACTTCCGCTCCCACATAGTTAAAATAAATAAATACAAAGTTGGAAAGATCGCCAAAGCTTTTCTCATTTAATCCGTTTTTAATCGAACTAATTTTATTCCAAAATAAGTCAATATCTAAATTATCTAAAAGATTAATTTCTGTTAACCGTAACAATAATATCCGGGTCGCAATCAACAAGTTTGGAAAACTTTAAAATTAGTGGCAATATAGGCAAATCTTCCCTAGACAACACTTTAGGAAGAGTAATTATATGCAACACTTTAATGTCTTCACGCTTAAAGTCAAATCTAGATTTAAGTTGATTAAGAATCTCAATATAAAACTTCAAAATATCTCGTTTAACTTCTAAAACCTCTTTAGAATCACGATTTTTTCAATATACATCTCAGCTCTAGTGCCAAACACCAATATGTTTAATTTTTTTGTTGAAATCGATTTCGGTATCGTTGTTTATCAAATCTTTTTTTATAAAATTACTCGAAATGAGCAAAAGACTTTGAATTTAAATACAAATATGGCAAACGAGAACTTTCTGACTGGAAATCTTTATTAAGATTATTGATTATGGATAGCATATATGATAAAAATAAAAAATAGCATTTAACTTTAGCAGTCATATTTTCCGCAAGTTCTGCGACTCTTATACCATTGACTTCGTAGAAACAGGATACAAAATACAGTCTCAAAGCTTCCCAATCCATCAAATTTTTTAAAGGAATATTGTTTGTTGATAAAAAGTTTTTATAAGAATAAAAATTGACACAGCATCTGACTTAGTGAGCTCGAATAAGGCGACAAAACCGTCATTTAGAGAATCAACACCGTCAAATAACGTGCAACTAAAACAATACTTTTACTCATTGCCACATCCGTTGTTTCATCATCAATCAAAGAAAATTTTTTGTTTTGCAAAGTACAAATTAGATTTTCACTTACCTGCTTTGCTATTACTCAGCTACTTGCACTGACTTTGTCCTTCCACATTTAATAAGCTTTGCTATAGTTGAATCTAGACAACACTCAACCAACAAAGCTGGTAAGTAGTCCATTAGTAAAAATGGAAGTTATGTGCTATACAAAAACAACAAGTGTGAGTTCGACTTTGTTGTTCGTTATTACAAAATCTTTTTGTTATGACCTTTTTTTTTTTGGCTTTCATAACATTGAATATGTAATGGTGTTTTTTCATGAACCTTTAGATGGCCACAGTGGCTCATTAATTCTTTTGAACAAACAATACAAAATGCGAAACCATCCTTTCCTCGGAGCCAGTCGGAAGATTGTAGCCATTCTGGCCTAAATTTTCTTTTTGGTGTTTGTTGTTGAATTGTTTCATGGCTAGAAATCACAAACAAATTATATATGTACGTATGTAAGTTCATAATGGTTCAATTAATGTATCTCAAATTTTATTATCTGGGGGAAGCATCGTTATAGTGAAAGGCCAATGTAAGCGGCATGCGGCAAAAATATTGCCAGTTCACAAAAAAATAGTTTTTTATACAAATATTCATACAAAAAGTTTGACACATTACATTTTATTTCATTTGGCAATGCTCTTAAAAGCGACCGAGCGGCAATGTTGAATGTAATTTAACTTTTCGTTTTGCCGCCTACAGTTGTCAAACAAAAATACACAACAAGTTATAAAATGAAAAAAAAAAATGAAGAAAAATTAATTTTCGAAGTAAAAATATATAAAAATTTGTATGAAAAGGGTTCACCAGAATATAAAAATAAATTTAAACGAGCAGAGGCTTCGGCTGAAATAAGTGCAGCAATGAATGTTAATGGTAAGTTCGTGTGTTGAAGATGTATTTTTGTACCAAATTTTTAACATTATTTACATATGTATGTACATACTATTTCAGAAACTTTATGCCAATCAAAATGGAAAAATTGAGGGAACAGGAATGTAAAACTTCACCAAAAGAAACTTTCATCCGGTAGCGAGAGCATTGTACGAGAGACATCGTGAAAATTAATAAGCCACCTAGAATTTATAAGTGACCATATACAGCCAAGAAAGTAAGAAAGTTTTTGTAATATATTGTTTTTATATTTATGTATGTGCTTATTTTATTTTCAAATACGTTAATTATTACAGAACAGTATCAGGTGTCCCTGCCGTAGATTCACTTTCGGAAGAATCGATTTGTTCCCTACAACGGAAGAAAGCTCGCAATCAATCGACGCTTCATTTAAATTTGAGCCTTTTTCAAAAGTATCTTAGAAACCATCAACCAGTAATAAAAGGAATGAATTTGATGACCCAATAGCAAAAGACAAAAAATGTGTGAGCTTATTACAAAATTCACTGAAAGTCGGCAATCCTAAGGAAATGAGCATGCTGCTTTTTTTAAATGATCCAGAAGAAGACATCTGTGAAATTAAGTTTAATATACTTAATTATATCTTTGACTATGCTAAAAAAGTGGAGAACCACGAAAGTGGCGAAACCTTTGCTTTGCTGTAGTAAAGTATAGCCAAAAGTGTATTTTAAAACTAATTGGAACAATTTTATTGAATTAAACTCAAATGTTTTATAAACTTCTACAGTAGAAGGTGTATTTTTTGTTTATTAATATTGGTTTTGTTATTTGTTTGTTATATGCGTTGTGCATTAAAATGTGTATTTTTATTTATTAGTATATATTGTTTTTATGGATTTATTTAAAAAGTAAATTATTTAAGTTTCCTTCAATTCAAATTATTAAAAAAAATGGTCTAAAAAATCTGATTTGTTTGGAAGTAAATCAAAATTTATAGTTCTTTTCCAAAAAAGAGTTATTTAAGTTAATATCTTTTTGTTGCTGTTATTAATATCTAAAAAAACACGATTATTATTATTTTTCTTAATGCAAATGCCGATCGCGTACTATTATTTGAAGATATACGTCTAATATTTGGTAATGGACAAGTTTCTTGTGTCCAAAGTCCTTTGATTACAATATTTTCAACCTCATAGTCCAAATACTCAGCAGGGCAATAGTTTTGAAGTACAACTGCTGCTTTTACAATTTTTTCAGCCGAGTCGAGCGCCATATGCAATAACATGTTATTGCCAATTCTTAATTATTAAAATTAAAAAAAACAAAACCCTTAAAAATAACCGGAATAAAATGTTATTTTATAAATTATCTGCAAAAAAATGCACTATATGTGTGAAATTTTTTTAAATTTGAAAAATCAATGATCAGTCAAAGTAGGTTGTGTTGTGGCAACGGTTGCGGCCATGGTGAAATTATATAAGGTGAAGTTGTTTGTCCGGCTGATTGCTTTTCGTTGAAATGCTGTAGAAAGTTTTTCTTGCGCAGCAGAGACTTATTAAAAAGAATAATCCAAGGATATCGTTAAACTATATCTTACTGCAAAAGAACAAGTTGCAAAACGCATTACAAAATAATATATTTATAATTGAATATGCCATTTTGAAAAGGGAACATTTCGAAGATTTTGGCAAATGAGTTTTTTCATATCAATGAGTCCCAAATGCTTCTCTGCACCTACCACGCTTGAGAAACTGACATCCCTAGCATTCTTTCTACTATAGGCGTTATGGAAGATAGGTCACAACTCTAAGAGATATGCCCTTTTCGAAATTAATGTTTAAACAAAGAGTGCAAAGCCGTTATTTTTTCTTCTTCCTTATCGAGCTTATAGAGTTAAATTGCCTATTAATAATCTGATAATTGCAGATATTGTAAAACTCAAGCAATATATACCGGCAGAATTTACAGAATTCTATGATGAAACACTGCAATGCCCAACTGCAAATGAAAAAGAGCTTCCTGAAGAAGATTTTTGATAAAAGTATATTGTTTATTTTTGGTAGAAGTATTGCCTTTAATTTTTTGATACCTAAAAAATAAAATTTTATGCAAATTAATATGGTTTTTTTAAGTTAAGTTTTGTATACTCGATATCACAAATTTCGGAAAGGCACATCTCATTAATTTTAAATAACATATATAATAAAGTCAATATCCGAATATTTTTGTAATTTTCGGTTACACATTAGCTCCAAAATATAATCCGTACACAATTTTTTGAACTACTACATTACTACTACATACTACATTAAAAAATAATTCTTTTTTTCTTTTCCTGTAAACTTTAAATATTCGGATATGTGTCCTTTTCGAAATTGCACATTGAATTATTTTTAAATATTCAATATTTATAAATGAAAAACGTCCAGAAAGCGAAATATTTGAAATTTTAAATTTTCAACAAAATTATAATAATAAATGCGAAATCAACTGAGTATTGAACTAAGTGAACGACTTAGTTCATTTAAATGAGCTGAACTAAAGAGAGCGATCACTGAAAAGAGCTAAAGAACCCAAGTCTAGTGGTATATATATATATACTATACTATACCTGTGCCGGAGTAGATAGCAATGAGGTTGACTATAGCTAAAACTGCGAATTATACGAACCGCCGTCATCTGTCATTGCTGCTCCAAATCAAACAGTAGGACCCATCATTTCCAAGATCATCTTCCTCTCTAATTGTTACAGCACCAGCGGCTACAACAACGGCTATGGTATGTGACGCAGCATTACCTTACCCAGCATGTCATTGCCGATAAAGTATAAAATATTTTCAGAAAGTGATGTCCAACCTTTGGAAAACACAAATGCGCTTGAATTTAACACAAATAATCAAAGCTCGATGCAGCTTCCATATGTAAGCAGTCTTATAACCGACAAGCAACCCTTCCGCTTTCAAGAATTTGTCCCAACACCTTCACAATTGACATCAAGTCATGCAATACCGCGTGAGCTTCCTATATTTAATTGCGATCCCGAGGACTCTCCAATTTTAATAGTTTTCAGAATAGGAAAATAGTGAAAAGTAAATTGTTTTTGCAAGCAGACAAAAAGTGTTGAGATCTGTAGATCTTGAGAACGGTTAAAGTAAGTGCTTCAGAATTTGGTCTAAATGACTTCATAGTCTATATACATCAGGCAAAAATGGGTATAATTGGATCCGTGATCGTTAGAGGTATGGCCAAATTTAAAAGTATTTTGATTTCAGTACAACAGACAGATTTTTGTGCCTTTATATTAAAAAAGTAAATGAGTAAAATTTGAAGCAAATTGGTAACGTTTAGTGGACTTTGCTATACCTCTTTAAAAATTAATAGATTAAAATTAATATTTTTTTAAATTGATTTGAGTTAACATAACAATAATAAAATAGGAAAAGAGAGTTGTTTTTGGATCTTTATTTCTTAAAATTATGGATTTAATATTAAATCAGATTTTTTACACGACGTATATTTCTATCGATAAGCCTCATCAACCTGAAGTAACAATTGTTTTTCCTCTTTATCATTAGTTAAAATTCTGTTAAGGTCTTGAATAAATTTAACGCCTCTCTTAGCAGTATTATTAACAACAAATAAGGTCTTACAGAAAGTTTAACCTTCTACAAATTCAAATGATGTTTCCCAAGTTGAAGGCCACAATTCTAGAAATTCTAGGGATAAACTAAACCGACGGAAGAAATACTTAGTTTTTTTCTGAAACAAAATCATTTAGTGTATTTTTGAAAATTTGTATAGTTTCGGTCATTTTGTAATTTTACAGTTGGTTCTTTTAATTTAAGTTTTTCAACCATTTTACATTTTTCTTCAAAACTTAAATTTGGATAGAAAAAGACTAGAGCTACTGTTTCCTCAGAAATATACCATAACTGATTGCTCATTTTTTTAAGAATTAATATTTAGATTTCCTATTAATTTCCGAATACTTTATAATTAAATAAAAGTCAAATCTTGAAGCGGCGCGTATGACACTGGTACATCCGAACCAGACTTTAATGTAAAGTTTTACTAGAAAAATGCAAATTTCGCGTAATCCATTTGATTCAATTTTCGTAAGTGAGAATTTGTCACGAACAGAAATATTTTTAAAGAATATATTGCTTTTGACATCCATCGTGCATGGCTAGTTGGACCAGTCGATCGAAAATTATAACGGCACCAAGAAAGATCAGGACCAACTGAAGTAATTCTTTATAGTCTTCTCGATTTTGAGAAGTTGTTCATAACAAAAGTTCATACAATATTCACGTTCAGGTGGACTTATTTGTAAAAAACAGTTGCATCTTCATTGCAACTTCTAAATAATTCTTTGTTAAAACTTGGCTATGATTTGGCAAATCTTTCAAATATTGAAACTTCTGGAGCAGATGTAGAATATATCTTTGTTTTTCACCGTTCAACTATTGTGGATCCGATTAAATTTTTCATGAACTTTTCATCAAAATTAGCTACCACCGAGCCAATTTTACTAACCTATAAATGATAAAAGGATTGTAACAGAATTTAACACTACTTTTAGTTAAAAATAAAAAAAATTAAATTATCCGTAAAACCAGCTAAAATTTCTTTAGATTCTTGACGTAAACGATGAATAGTTGAACGGTTAATGACAAGTTCTAATACACGGTGTCCTTATGCTTCAACCGCTGCTATGAGAATGTGAACTGTCATTCCATAAGACACTTTGGCATTGCCCAATGCTTGCACTAACCGAGTTCTAATGAAACTTTTGCGACCTCGTTTTTTATCTTAAACAGAGTTTGAGCCTAAATACTCTTTCTCGACAGTCGTGTTGTTAATTGGTAACTTAATAACACTATCTTCATCAGTACACTCCATAAGATGACAAACATCTATAGAAAATTTGAAACTGAATATTTAAAACTTAAATTTATTCATATACACAACTTACCTGATTGGCTTGACTTTTTCTCTTTGTGCTTCCTTTTACGTGCAGCTTCTTTATGTTTTCGTTCCTGTATTTTTCTTCTCGATACGACAAGACCATATCGACACCAGCCATGCTACCAGGGTGGCCAAATTTGTCTTTGCATATCTAGAAACAGTCGGTCTCATACAATCCGAATTTTGTCTACCGCATCGACGGTGTCAATATCAAATAACTCGTCCAGATTTTCAACAAATGCCTCAGCAACTTGCTTTTTGGCATTTGATCTTTTCTCGGGAACAGTTTTTCGAATTTTCCCATTTTTCATATAATTTTAATATTTTGTCAACACGCTTATATTCTTCTCGAATCGGTATACGTGCTTGATGCCAAAATATTTGAACGGAATCAATTGTGAATTTTGCGCTTTGCTCTGCTAAAAGCTTTACAAAGCGTATATTGTAAAATAGGACTTGCAAGACCGGGCGATTTGACGGAAGTTTTGCGCCATTAATTTGGTATCGATTTCGATAATATTTTTGGACATCTTAATCAATATTAATTGTTATATAACTTTGAATGACAAATTATTTTATTACACTTTTAATAGCTCGCTTCACTAAGATCAATACTTACATAACAAAATAAAACTTCAATTAAATCACGATTTTTACAGCAATGGTATTTGGCGTTATAGCGAGAATGTTTGCAAAAGTGTATCGTACAGCCGATATATTAATCGCGCGCAAACAAAAAATACCAACGAGTATTTGAATGTTACTTATTTTTTTATTTTTACCATTTGTGTTCAAAAAGCAATATAAAAGCACAAATAAAATTAAAATTGCAAATGAAAATTTTAACATAATATATAGCACCTAAAAAGTTTTATTTTTCTAAAAATGTATAAACATGGTCAAAAATTCAATTGTCCCACTGCGCCCCATGTCCCACCTTACCCCACTTTTCTCTATTGAATAATTTAAAAAAGAAAATTAAAATACATTTTTTCTCTCACTTTTTTTGAAAAAAATACCTAATAAACGCGATTAAAAAGTGACAAATGCATAAAAATTTATGTTTTGCCCATATTCACTTGTTAAATATTTTGAGTCATTTTCGGGTCTATAAAACGTTATCGGATTCGGTCCAAATGTTCCATACTTACTTTTTAATGCAAATGTTCCATATTTACTTTTTAATGCAAAGCTTAAAAGTTTGCCCTACCTTTTATAAAAATACAATATTTCAAAGTAAGGACACCCCTAGTGGGGATGCTATCTCCCATATAAAGTCCATATTAATTTTTGTATCTATAGAGAACGGCAATAATATCAGTTTCCAAATTAGGTTCAAAAAACGTCGTGAACAAAGCAAATCAGCAGTCAGTAACTGGGCGAGATTGGACAAGTGGACGTAGCACCTTCCATTCATCCATGAATACTGAGTTTTGTATATGTGAAGAACGACAACTAATAAAGCTTCGCTATCTATTCACATCAGCCAAAGCGCGGGAATTGCAGACATCACACTGGATAAATGAATATATACGTATACTATATAAAAATGAATATGTGTTTGTTTGAAGACCGTATACAACTATTTACAGTGTATACAATATTTTAAGATAGGGGTAGAGAAACACACCGCGTTTTAACTAGTGTTAAAAAAAACGATTTTAAAAGGATTTGTTTTTTATTTAACAGAAAAAACAGTACAAAATTAATATTTATTCACTTATTTTACTTTATTATACCAATTATAAACACAAAGTGAATATAAGTATGCATTGCGCTTATTCATATGTATATTAATAATAAAGAAGTTTTATAGCCTGTTTTCTACAAGCAGATAGAAACAATGAGAACAACTACATATGTACATAAGCAAATAGGTTTTTGCACTGACTTTTATTACTTTTTAAAATATCAATATATAATTAATTTTAAAAAGAATAATTTGATGTGTTTCTATTAAAAATTTATAGCGAAAATAATTCAAGGCCATTTTCTGGAAAATTATTTTAAAAATAACCGCAATTTTATTGCATATTCATAATTAAAAGCTGAATGATTTCTGAAAATGCCTTTAATAAAAACAAATAAAGTTATTCCGCATTTCGATTTCTTAAAAAATTTAAACATTTTTAAATCTACCTGTGTTCTCAATAAATGGTTATTTCAAAAACTACATGTAATAAAATGCATGAAAAGTGAAAATCTACCTGCGGTAACTTAGGTCAATTGCCCACTCTGCCACTTCGAAATAGAATAAGAATATTTTCAGTTGCAGTCAACTTTTCACCTTGAAAAAATGAATTGTTTACTGTGAAAATGTAATATAAAAAGTATATATAAAAAGTAGATAAAAAAATAAATACAGACATGTTTCTATTAATTTATTTAAATTATGATAGTGACACTCACAGTTTAGTTGTAAACTGTGCTAGGCTATTTAAAAGTTGTTAAATTATTTTAAACAAGCAATTTCAATTTTGTGAATGTGAAAAACTGAAAATGGCACCACTGCAATCTATGTCTTTATTACAAACAATTGCCTACAATTTTCATGTTTACTTCAATCATTAATTTTGTTAAAGTTTTAACGTTTGTAAATATCTACACTACGAATTTCAATGCCAGCTGTTCTTGCTGTTTCTGCGTTCAAAATATTTATGTCGCCGACAACAAGGCAGAAAATGCTGTCGAGCGGCATTTTCGCTTTGCTACCGTAATCCTTGCTGTTGTCTATGTGTTTATAGCATTAGACAATAAATAGTTTAGTTTACCACTATTGGCATGAGAAAACCAGTAGACCTTTTTCCGATTATATTTGTTTCTATTAAGAAAAGATGTATTTAACAGTGTGCAAATTTAAATGTTCAATATAGGATTGCTCTTCAGGACATGTGATTGGACGTGAGTTTCGTACGTACACATCCATAAAAACAGGTCCCAGAAGTTTTCGAAAGGCGTTAGATATATGGTTAATATGAAAGAGTCCAAGGCTTTGCAGTGATTGTATAAATTAACTTGATACGGTTGGAATTAAATAAATATATTCCAATGATTTATTCCACAGGACATTCGGAAGGTTAAAATCACCATGCACCATAATTGTGGTGCATGGTTTATTACTTACTTAAATTGCTGTAGAGCGGAGCTAATTGCAGAGATGTGAGAATCATAAATAACTGAAGAAGAATTAGAAGGAATGTAGGATCAGGTAATAAATAAGTATGCCTGTAAGTTTAATTTTAACGCAACAAATTTGATATTATCACCAGGGAAACCAGAAATATGCTCGTAAAAAAAGTATTTTAAAAGTTTAAATTTGAACCACCGGTTATTTCGCATCTGGCAATACATGGTATTGATGTGAACGATGTTTGGTTTCAACAGGATGGTGCAACTTGCCACAATCAGTTTATTGCGTTAAACGTTTGTTGGCCGTTTAATTAGCCGAAATGGCAATGTTCGTTTGCCGCCAAGAAGCTGTGATTTGATAGCGTTGGACTATTTTCTGTGAGGCGCCGTTAAAGACAAGAGTTATACCGACAAACTAGAGACAATTGAGCATATGAAGGCCAACATTCGTGAGATACGACCACCCAAACTCGAAAAAAATTTTGAAAATTGGTCCGATCGAATGAGGTATTGTGAAACCAGCCGCGGCAGCCATATGAATAAAATAATATTTCTAACCGAAACAATTGTACTTCACAACAAAAAAAAATAAATAAAAATAAATAAATTTGGCAAGATTTAAAACCTTTTTTGTTTTCAATTTCCCACCCTATAATATGCAGTAAAAATCCGAAAATACGACCTAAACATTTTAAAACATGCTCTAATAAACAAAAATTTCAACTTTAATAATAATAAAAAAATGTTCATCCAGAAATTCAATATCTATTATATACATTTTAAGTAAGATATACAAAAATTAACAATACAACAGAATAAAAAATATTGTACTTCAATTTCTAAAGGTAGGATCACAGGATTGCCGCATTGCGCCATTTTTAAACAATTTTTATTATGCAGAATTGAGGCATTGAGGTTGCATTTGATTGAGATAATTAAGCATAATAATGTTGTGGTTTGCCGTATGAGCGAAAAAATTGTGTAATCACACGATTTACTACCCGTGCAATGAATACTGTCAACAAGTCTCTAATACAGAAATTACAAAATTATTTTAATTTAATATTTCAATTTTGTTAAGGTAAATAAATCGTTTAATACTCTTTACACAACTGTTTTTAGAGAAAGATTATTAATTTTATTCCTAAACTTTAAAATTTCAAAATGGGTTTTCCAAAATTGGCTCAAGTCTTACAAATTTTTTGTTTCAATTCAAAGTAATTATAAATTAATTTTTATCTTTTTTACAAAAACATTAATATATTTTTTAATATCATTATTTTCTAAACTTACACCTTCTTCATAATTAGTTAAACCGATGTTTTCTATGAAGGGGTTGTTGTTGGTCTTGCTACTACCGATACTGGAGTTGAGTTCTTGTTTGAAGAACTATTTGCCTGCGCAATCCTCTTTCACCGTTAGAATTGTTTTAGCAGGCTTTTGTTGATTTCTAATTTTTTGTATTAATTTGATTCTTTGAAAATTCCTTATTGTTTTTTGGACTGTTTCTTTTAATTACTTTTTGGAAGAAACTTTATTGCTTTTATAACAGTTTTTTAATAAGCAGTATTTGGAAAAATTTGTATTTTTTTTATTCTTCGTTCTTAAATTCTGCGTTAATCACTTTTTAGAAGAAATGCCCAACGTTGGGCGCCAATTAATAAAAACAAAGGTTTATTCTGCGATTCTGTTAAGAATAACTTTATTTTTTGAAAAACATTATTTTTTAAGTTTTCTTACCCAACAGTGCCGACACCATGTCTGCACTTATTTATGATAAAGAAGGCAAGTGTTAATGGGAAAATACCAAATGACAGAAATCTTACTAAATCTGAAATAGGCTATTATTTGGAAAGAATAAATGAATCTATCATTCGTTCAATGGAAAAATTTATTCTAAAATTTAATAAGAACAATTCGATCGAACAATTCACTAGCACTATTATTAGAAAAGTAGAATATTGATAATCAAAAAAGACACAATAGATTAGAACAATTCCTAACCTTCGTCGAACTTAATTTATTTAAAGACAAAACTAAGACTAATTAGGAAGCTAATTAATGAAAATTTCATCAGATCTGTAAATGCATACTTTAAGAGAAAACTTTCAATAGTAAACCAAAAAGATCCTTCAAATATATACAATGAAGCTAAAAAACAATTTAGGTCAACACAAAAACTCAAAATAGACTATCCGAATTCCTCAGAAGGAGGAATGTTTGCTTCGAAATGCTGGGTTCCAACCTAATGTGTTTGAGAAGGAAACAAATAGACACAACTTTATTATACGAGATCAAGAACAGACAGAACTGAAAACGGATTTGAATTCAGCACATCAAAATCATTATATTCCATACAGTTTTATTTAAAAGTTTTTTTTTGCTGTAGACCGATGTAATTAAGAAATATAAAAGGTTTTTAAAGTCAACATATTTAGAGGTAAAGACAGCACACATACTTTGTATTAAATTTTTTTAAATTAAACAATAAAAGTATTGGCAACAAAGTGCAACCTCTTTTTAAGAAAAGAAAACGCCATAAATTTATCTTATTTCGATAATAATAATTCCCAAAACATTCCATGAAATAAAATAGAGATTTCTCTCAGTCAGTGAGAGCACCCGATTCTATTATTAGGCTCATTATAAGCGATGGCAAATGCATTAAAGAAGTTTGCAAGGGTAGTTATACTCATACCGAGACTACCTAATATTAATGTTTTCTTTTTCAGAAAGTTTAGCCTGCAATTGAATCGAGGACCTCTTGGTTGGTAGGCGGGTGCCTTACCTATCATTTCAAGCCGGCAAAGTTTAAACTATATTGTAGAAAAAGGGTGTACACTTATTCTGACGCTCACAGTAAATTTATTCCAGTTGTTTTTACTGTAAGTGTTAAGGTTTCTATAACAACTACTAGCTTGAAACTAATTTGGTAAACTATTCTGATACTTGTTGGCTTTTCGTTTATAGAAAACAAATAGGATTACGAGCAATTTATATATTTTAATAACATAATAACTTTTCAATTTTCAAACTTCTAATAAAATCTACCAAAAATATTCTACCAATTTTGCTAGAATTGTACCAATATTGGCAACCAAAAGGGAAAGATATAGACGCATGAAAAAAAGGCACTGCAAAAAAAATATAAATAAATAAAGTGCCACGTGGTAAAGTCATTTGATCGTACATTGAGATAGTAAATTTTTGAAAAAAATAAGGAAAATATAAACCGAATAAGGAACAAAAGTGGTAGTTAGTAATCATAAAGCTTTTACAAAATGAAGCGGACAAATTTTTATCTGGATGAAAGGACAATTAGGAAAGGTAATATCTTTTTTTATAAACAGGTATTAAAGTGGAAGAAAATTAAATTAATATTTTGCTCAATAGAATTAATTCCCTCTACGAATCAGAATATACGAGATGTGAAGTTGAGAGAAAAGTTAAAAGAATCGGGGAGATTGTAAGCTGCGCTGCCCTACAACAACACCGTCATTACTTCCTTAATAATACTTGCAGTTATCCTCATTTAGAAAGAATTGTCAAGGAATTTTGTTCCTGAATAGCTCTTAATTCCTATTCGAAACAGACAGGGTGAAAGAATCATATATTTTAGGTATTTCAATTAAAATTTTCTTATCTTACATTTTATATTGAAAATTTATTAAATTGACACCTCTAAATATATGTCATGAAAACTGAAATAATATTTTTGTGTATTCAATGTGTTATAATGCTATGTTCACTAGACACCGTTTTTTCGTCATTTGCTCTCACATTCATAATACATCCCCCCATTATGAAATTAATTACATAAATTTCCATACAAAATCTTGAGAGAGAATCACTTAAATTGTAAGTAATTATATTTCTATTACCCTTTGTATTACTTCAAAATCAGTGTCATCTCTAATTTTATATAACGTAGATCAAGAGTTTGTCATATTTATTAGCTCTTAATCAAAATGTTTTAATTATCGATTTAACATTGCATATATATTAAACTGACCTTCCTAAAGTATGCTGTCAAGTACAAAAAGAAATAAACGAAATAAAGACAATAAACAAAACAATAGCCGCTCGCTGCATTGACTTCATATGCTAGCTGTTAAAAGGTGCCGTGCGAACGGTAGAATCCAATTAAGTGATACAAACAGAGAACGAAGTAAACCGAAATCTCATAGCATAAGTCCGTCATGAACTTCTCTAACAAGGTCAGTATTTTTGCAAATGAAGGCTTACAATTTTTAAGGAAGTTTGTTTTAATTCGCTGTACCATTATCAATCAAAAACTCAATTTTGATTTTTTTGGTTGTTAGGTTCTTTTTGCATTTTAGGTGAAGATTTTAACAAACGTGTGGTTTTCGCAAAGATTCCAGAGAAATTTTGGGTGCGTAAAGCCAGTTTCTTTATAAGAACAAATTTAATTAATTTTATTTTTAGGACTACTCCTTTGTAATATTTAAGGGAATTTATTCGCAATTTTTTTTATCACATTCTCGCTTTAGTTGACTTTCATAATACCTGCTTTTATCCCTGGGGAAAATTTTTCATTTTCGAAGTTGAAAAAGGAAATATTTCCCGAAAAAATTTCTTTTAGAATAAGGGAACAGGGAATACGGAAAAAATACCCATGGCATTCTTACTCAGAATTGGGCTGAATACCTACTTTTTCCCCTTTGAAAATTTTTTTATTTTCGAAGTGGAAATGGGAACCCTGCTGTTAGGTTAAAAAAAACTTCAGAATCATAAGTAAAGGACTATTTTGGTCCGTACTGTTTTTTAAAACAATAAATAAGCTAAATGGTATTTTTTTACTTCTTACTATAAAATTTATTTGTAATTCAACTAGTGTGCAGGGTTATATTGAGTTCCATTACTGTAATTTGTAGTATATCACTTGCACTCTGTATCTCCGATATTCCATTTTGTAGAGCTTGGACTGAAAATAGTGAATATGAAATCAATACGACAAATTTCTTTAGAAAATGAAGAAAATTATGCATCAATCGGGTATGTATGGAGTAAAAATTTAATGCAATGGAGTTTATCTCTGTCGTAAGAACTTCAGGTGAGAATATCATATCAACACATCCAGCGTCAACACAATTTGCAGTTTTTAGATGCTATGACATATTGCGTTCTGTTTTGTTATTTTCCTCTCAACACTAAAAAAATAATAATTAATAATACGAACAAGTATTTTGCACTCGTACATTTCTATATTAATTTTTACAGGTACTTATCGTGCAAAATTGTTTCTTTCATGCACGTTTTTGTTACTCTATTTTCCGAGAAATAAGGAGCAATGATAATTTTAACATTATTTCAAGTGCTTCTCACTTCGACGAGTATGTAGTCCGAATGCAGATTTTTATGCACAGTGATGTGGAATTTTATGTACTTTAACGTGGTACAAAAATTTGCATTGCTTTCTAATTATTAATTCCCATTTTAGTGCGACGCAAGACAGTATAAAGCAATAGTCAGGGATGTAACAGAATCTCTTTGTTGTCAGAATCAGAATTGAAATCGACAAAAAATGATTTTGGTGTCATAGAATTCAATATTATCTATTTCATGTTCGAATCAGATATGCTATCGGAAAATAGTGTCATATAATCTGTTTTTGTTGTTATTTTTTTGTCAGAAATAGTCCGATCAGCTGGCAGCTATTAGAGTTCCATTATTAATTTTGATTTTGCTTTTCAGCGGTTTAATATTGGCGTAAAAGACACATACTTGTAATTTAAAATAAAAGTAATTACAATTAATACATTTAAGTTAAAATTAAATACATAAATAATTTAAATAAAAAATTTAAATTTTTCTTTGGATTTTTTTCACAACACTCATCATCTATTAATAACAATGTTGCCACAGCCTCTACCATAATTTTGCTAACGAAAATTTGCACCATAATTTGTTTACCACTAAGCTATTAAAATTCAACTTAGAAATGTTAAAAAAAAACTAAAGTTTATACGCCACCAAATAAGCAAAAGCAACAAAATTTAAACATTAACGCAAGATTAGATTTTGTCACCATTTGCGCAGTAAAGTGTTGGCAACCACAAAAAACAACAATTCGACAGCTAACAGTTTAGGGTTAGTAAAAATGGAACGTTACATGATAGAGCAACCTGTCTTCATTACGGAAAAATATTTCAAAAATAATGAAAGCTTGGGTCCGCAGTTCGAAAATTTCATACAAAATATGGTCGAAATAGTATTTTAACTTGGTCAACTGTGAAGAGATTAATTGCAAAATTCATTGAGACTGGATCCGTTGGAGACGCCGAACACACTGGTCATCAAAACAAGCCGTTCAAATGTCAATATCAAAGCAGTGCGTAAGAGTGTCGATGACAAGCCAGGAACCTTAATTCGGCGTCGTGGACAAGAATTGCAAATTTCGAGAAGCTCTCTACAGCGTATACTCACTAAAGATCTGTGTCTCCATGCTTACAAAATTCAGAAATTGGTATTACTTCCCAGGTATTTTACGCCATTCTTTTTGAGGTATGGTATAGTTTTCTTTTTGTACACTTTTTTTAACGCGTAAAAAATCGAGTACCTTTCGTTTTTCTTGTTTAATACGAGTATGAGTTTTTGTAATCTTTTTTTCATTGTTTCTAAAGAATGTTTTAAGGCTTTAAATAGAGTTTTAAAAAATATAAAATATTGAAATTCATCGTATTTTAAAAGATTATAATAAAGTTTAAATTCTAGAGAGTAAGGTTAAGCACTTTTTTATTTTCGTGCAAACAGAGGTAATTTCTAAATATCTCGATTTACACGAAAACCAAAAAAATTATTTAAAAGTGAAAACGTGTAAAAAGAAGTACTGCTCAAATTGAGCGATGGGTGTTGTTCGAGAATTTTTATGAACTAAAAAAATTTAATATTCCTAATTTGCTGAATAATTCAGAAGGAATGAATAAAATAGTGACGAGATTATCATAAGAGAATGTGCCGCTGTGGTAATTAAGCCATTCACCTACCAACCAGAAGATCCCCGATTCAATACTAGACAGCCCCATCTAAAAAACAACAAGTTTTTCAACAGCGGTATTACCTCATAATATCAGCTAGTAACTGGTTATAAGTATTACTACTAATAAAAAGTTCTTTAATGCATTTGCCGTTCGGAGCTGGCGTTAAACTTTAGGTCCCTTTCAATGAGTCTAAAAATAGAATCGGATGCTACTCATTGACTGAGAGAAGTCCCCATTTTCCTTTATGGAATGTTATGGGAATTAATATATAAATAGCATAAGAGAAACAAATAAAAATTTATATAAATACGCTAAATTGATACCACCGAAGAATCAAACCGGTGATGGAATGACTGAGCTAAATAAATTAACACAATAATGACCATGCACAGCGAAGAGAGTTCGTTGAATGGATTATTGAACATCAAGAAATGGATGCTGGTTTTTTGGAGCAAAATCAAAAGCACATTTTCACCTTTATGGCTTTTTTAACCGCCAAAATTACCTCTTTTGGGGTTATAAGAACCCACAAGAGATTGCCGAAAAACAAATGCAACCACACCGTGTTACCGTGTGGTGTGCATTTTGGGCTGGAGGCATAATTGGACCATACTTTTTTGAAAATGAGGTTGGTCAAGCAGTGACTGTTACTGGTGCTCAATATCGCTACATGATAACATAGTTTTTTCTGCCGAAATTTGATGGTATTAATGTGGCAAATATGTGGTTTTAACAAGATGGTGCCACATACCATACAGCCCGTGACACAATTCAATTACCGCATGAGACATATCCAGGTCATACACTCTCTCGTTTTGGTGATCAGAATTGGCCCCCTAGATCGTGTCTTTTAACACCATTCGTTTTCTTTTTATGGGGTTATTTGAAATCACAAAGGAGGAGATTCTACGCTGGTTCAACGAAATTCAGCCACATTTATGCAAGATTGTCAAGGAAAATTTCGACAAACGAATGCATATGTGCATGCACAATCGTGGAGGCCATTTGCCAGATGTGTTATTCCATAAATAATCCTATCCTTTGTATTTTATGACTCTATAACAAATTTTTCTATTTATAATTAGCTTAAAACTTTTAAAAGCCTTCAAATACTTAATACTAGTTTAGTCGAATGCTGTTAGGTGTGGTAATATGCATTGTAATCCTACTGCCGGTTCTTTTGCCCTATATAACGCACTTATTCAATTCCATAATTATGTCTGGTACTTTTCCATTTCGTTAGAAGGTAGCAGCTGCGAAGATAGTACCGATATCCAAATCGGAGACGCAATTTGGGCCAATTGCTATTCTTCTTTACCTATCAAAAAACTGGAGAAAATTCTCTATTTACAGATGTCGTCGTTTGGACTTCGCTTAAGTCATAGTTGTGTTTCGGCTTTGCTTGAAGTCTCATAGAATTTGAGATGAGGGCTGAATGAAAATAACATAAACTTTTTGGTCTTACTCGATCATTGTAAAACATTCAACACGGTTGATCATGGTGTCATTTTAAATAAGCTTGGGCACTTTTTAAATTTTTCTCTAACATTGGTGAAAATGTTATCCTCGTACCTGAACGATCGTTGGCAATCAGTTTATACGAGCAATGATCAATCTCGTCCTTTGAAGCTATTTAGAGGGGTTCCACATGATTTAATTCTTGGTCCGCTTCTTCTTTCTATTTATGTTAACGATTTGCCATGGCAGCTCTCTTGTAGTAAAATATATACGTATGTGTGCGGATGATATACAATCCGGTTCAATTGGTAGCAGAGAATATCGAAAGACTCAAGGACTATTTATGTAGAATTTATAAATTGGCTACCGCATATAGCATTTTGCTTAATCCGACCATATCCAAATGCATTATTATTCGCATAGGGACCATTAATCATGGTGTGTATGACGAAATTGTGAAGTGTATTTCTTATTTGGATCATATAAACATGCTTGTAGATCGAACTTAGATTAAGTTGAGGTCCCTTGGACCCACTTAGTATTACACTCCCATACATATAAGAGAACTAACTGCTAAGACTTATCTTATTCTGGGCTTACTTTATGGGTATGCTTTTTGTTTTTGTGACTATGCTAACAAACATAAGTTGAAGGTGTTGTACAATAACGTTTTGATGTAGGTGTATGGCTTGAGACATATGATATGATATGATCATGTATCCCGTTTCTATTCAAAACTTCATGGAATTACTTTTGAGAATCTGCTTCAAATTAGAGTTTTATTGTTAATGCCTAGAATAATCTACACCCAATCTCCTCGATACTTTTATGATAGGATATGATTTGCCAGATCTCTTATTACACATCGTCGGTACGTAGTTGCTAAAATGCAATTTTTTGTATTTGGATTCTTCTTCCGCAAACCCAACAGCTAAATAGCAACGCAAAAAATTTTAGAATGTTTTTATACAATTATTTTGCTTCAATTTATTGATTAAAATTTTGTTAATTATTTTATAAATTTTATCAATTATTTTTGAAATTTTGTTAATTTATTTGTAATCTATTTATGTTTGATGTATTTCATTGTTAACCTTTTATATATTCTAAATATTTGTTAAATTGTTAAATCCCTTCTATTAAATGAATTCGTGTTGTACGGGAAATGGGAAAAAAAATATATAAATAAAATCTGCTTACCTCTCTTGTCATTACCAGAAGTGTTATATTGGTTGTATTCGTATCATAAAATGCTGTCGGATCTGTTATTTTAACACCCTCATCAGGTGTCCAAAAACCAACTTTCATTATACGTTCTTGTTTAAGTTTTAATAAATCAACTTTAAATTTGTTTCGTCTTCCTTCGGTGAGATCGATTTTTCCAGTTAGACCATTAATATTAGCCGTATTAATGTAGTTGTACAATGAAAGTCCATCATTCCATGGCTCTTCCAAGACACATGACAAATTACCCAATTGTAATGAATGCACACCATTTAAGGCCAGTAAACCAGTAACAAATGCATAAACAGAATCAAACATTAAAGCTGGCTGCGTCTGTTTAATACAAAAAAAAAAAATAAATAAATAAATAAATAAATGAAATAAAAAATTCGCTTTACATAAGAAAATGTACATTTAATGAGGAGTTTACATGATTATATCGTACATGTCAAACTTTTGTGTGGAGGAGAACGGATAGTATAGTGTAAACTCAATATGTAATGAGAGTGTACGAAATTGAGAGAAAATACGGATTAAAATTTGACAGACGTACGGCTCTCTTTGTTTTTTGAAATTTTTCGTCAGATCAGACATGTATTTTTATAAAGCAAAGAAAAAGGCTTTTTTTTTCGCTCGCACTATTGGTCTCTTTTTTGAAAACAACTGCTTTTATTTTACTTTGTTTTGGTTTTTACATATCGTGAAGACGTAAAAAATCTGTCATAAGGCTTTTACTCTCTTTATAAAATACGAATAGAATTTTACAATATTTTCTCTTTGATTTTAAATACGTAAAGAATTATCGTGTAACTACCCTTAAGTACACACATAAGTATATATATTCATACATATAGTATATCACTGAACTGCAACTTTTATGCACACTCTGATTAATTATGATGCATCTGTTATTATTATAAAACATCCAGTGAATGTGAACCCAAGGATTTAATTTCAAATATTCACCCCTATTATATATGTCGCCGACGTCTTTGAAATGACTTTATAGTCGCTGTCATATTACGGCGGCTGCTCTGTCGTCTCGACGGTTAACCGGTTAACTAAGAGTGTTGCAATGACGGCGACTTGTTATCGATAAACGAAAAGAAATAAATATCATCCCTAAGTATTTTACGCATTTGTTGAATTTTAAATTAAATTTAAACTAAAAAAAATGTTTCTTATTTCGGATGGTAGTAAAAGTTATGATGATGAGGAATACAAACAAATATTTAGGCTTGAAAGAAAAGTCCTAAGACAGACATTTTTAATTTTCAAGTACGCAAAAAAATTGTTTGTTACAAACTTATGTATGTATGTATATTGCAAATAAGGGAGTTAGAATTTTACTTTTTTGCAGATTCGTTGACTATTTTCGCTTGGATAAAACAGCTTTTAAATTCGTTTTGACAAAAATAGAACCCTTAATGAAAAGACAGTTCAGTCAACGTTCATACCAAAAAACAATTATCATGAAATTCAAAAAATTTTTTCTGTTGCTGGCTTGTATCCTTTAAAACGTTGTCTATTTCCAACATTGTTTTTGAAATATCCTGAAATATTTCTTTTTGCATTGCGCTAATATTTTGTAGCAATTCGTGGCGCCATTCATTTACAAGGATTTATTTTCCTTTTACTTTTTAAAAAAGAGTTTTTTCTTGTGTTAGAACTACATTCGATGAAGTTGATGCCACATTTTCATAATTTTCCGAAATTGTATTTTCACTATTATTTGCTTCTAATATTTCTTAAGCACATTGTACTCCTTACACTTCACCTGCGGCATTCTGCTGTTTTTTTTTAGCACGTTGTACTTCTTGCCTTCGACAGCTGTCTTTGAAATTGTATTAAATTAGCTGCAACTTCTTCCAAAGATGGTTTGCCGCTGTAGTATGGTAGATAAGATACCCGCCTACCAACCAGAATGTCCTCGAATCAATATCAGGCCAAGACCATCTGAAAAAATTTGCTAGTAACTGGTTATGAGTATTATTACTATTGAAAACTTCTCTAATGCATTTGCCGTTCGGTGCCGGCGTTAAACTGTAGGTCCCTATCAAAAAGTCTAAAAATAGAATCTGGTGCACCTCCATTGACTGAGAGAAGTCCCCATGTTCCTTCATAAATTGTTATGGGAATTAATATATATAATATATCTTCCAAAGATGAAAGCGATAGTTGCTTGTATCTGCCTGTTGCATTCACTTCCATTTTGTTCTGTACCAACTTATTTACTTTACATTTGAAATCTTTCCAAATTTTAAAATATATACATACATCATTATATTTTACTCTATATTTTAAAAAGGTTTTTGAAAATTACCTATTGCCAACTATTCAAATCTCGTATTGGTAGGCCAATAGAATTTAATTTTGTGATTATTTCTTTTCAATCTTTTTTGATATTGCTGAGAGTTCCACTTTTGATGTATCCTTTAGCTAAACAAGGCTTATTTTTTAGTTCAGCAATTAATGTTTCAAATTGCTTAATTGTTGATATATTATTTTTTTTCCACTTCAAAACTTCAAACTGTAGTTAAAACAATTTTCGTTGTTTTTGTCACTACTCGCTTGGAGTCAATGCAAAATACTGCGACGACTTAAAAATAACAATTTTAACACAACAGCTACCTTAAGGCGTCTTTTATAATACCAAGTAACCATCGAAAGTAATCGATCATTATCAACGACGACTTCGATAATACCATTATTGAGCCATTGGCATCATTTCTTGCCGCCAGCGATATATAATAGGGGTGATTTAGTTTTAATCCTACGTTTAATAATGAATTGGATTAGACCTATCCCTCCATTTACACGATATATACGTTACAGAAAAAATCTTGCAAATCGAGAATAGAAATTATTGATATGAAAAATCGTGTAAATCGAAAAAAATATTCAAAATGGTTTCAGTTCGCATAAATTTCTTAAATATTAAGAGCGAAATAGATGGGGTCCTACTTAGGCCAGAGGTTAGGTCCATTGTGATAACGCAAGCATAGCAGGTTCAATTAACTCGGGGTCAATTAATCTCCATAAGAAACTATTGTGACTCCGAAATATATATTTAAGAATTACTTAAATAAAGGAAGCGGAAACTTAATATTCAAATCAATATAACTCAAGATGAAGTTATTAGCGAGGGAATTCCCATTTACGCACATGCATATATGGATGTTGCCACACGGATCTTATATAATTAAAGACATCTGAATCTGACTGCACTTTAGCTAAAAAACATGCACAGTAATTCCTTAATTTACATCGCCTTTTACATGAATGGGGACGTAAGTCGAAACAATGTAAATTAAATTTAAAATGCGAATATTTTGTTTCAGTAGAAGGTTAATTATGTCGAGGCTTTAAAAATTACGAATAAATTTAACTTATAGTACATATGTTCATACATACAGAAACAAAAGCAAAAAATTAAGAATTAACAATTCTGTAAGAATAATAACTTCGATTTGTTTTTAAGTTTTAAGTAAACTTTATTCTTTCAAGGTTACAAATAGAATGAATTTAATTTAAGATATAAGATAAATTCTTTTTCAGGTAAAAAACTATGTGAAGTTATTTAAAGTTGCCATATGGTTTATAAATATCTTTATTTAATGTGTTGCCATTCTTCTCCCTCTTAACACATTGCTGATTTCTAATAAATAATCAATATTATATTTAACAATCTCAATCTACACCCATTGTAATATGTCCATGATCACTCACACTATTTTTATTGCCCAAAAAAAATTAAATAATTTTGAAGTAACCAAAAACCCATCACAAAAAAACTCAAATAACTAAATATAGACTATTACAGTTTTTTATGAGTGACATGTGTTTGAAATAAGAACAATTGTAAACAAATATCCAGCACATATGTAGGCCACACAAGTCGATTATATATGCATTTTGTATGCATTATTTTTATTAATATTGTGTTAAGGCCCAATTAGTTTAGAAGTAACGTAGACGGGACATACAAGTAACGAGATTAAAACGTCAAGTGTGGTTAGCTGGTAAAGTAAAAATGTGTTAGCTGTTTTCAACTATGTGTGTAAACAACAAAAGAAAAAAAAATAAATTACAAATTAAATCATATTCTTGCACAAACAATATTAATTTTTCATCATCCATTTTATTTACGTTTATTATTATTTAATAATTATATTTTAAAATACACACTTTCAAATTTTCCTTTATTTATTTCATTTAAGCGCGAATTATTTGTTTACACTTTTATGTCAACCCATATTCTCTGTTTACAATTTTATGTTAGCTCATGCAGTGTGTGAAGTCAAAACGTTGAAAAATTCTACTGAAAACAGAAACACCACGTCTACATTACGTTCGCTGCAGAGCAACTAACCATGGCACAATAAAGAAGGTACATGCAGATCTACAACAATTTAAACAATAACAAGAACAACGGTCAATTTGTTGTTGTATTTTCTTTTAAAATTTTTCAAATGTGTCAATGACAGCTGATAAAGTATAGGGTTGCCAGACGTTTTGTTTTATCAGTAAGTACTCTAAAATTTTTGCAATGCATCAAATAAAGGTAATACTTAGTTTAACATAGATATAAAACATCATTAGGATCTTATACCGAAGTGTTTAAAATAAAGGTTAATAAATTCCACAAGCTGAGTATATTCAAATTAGGCTTTAATATTCCATTTAATGATTTTCCTTATATAGCCAAGATATTTTCAATTAAAAATATTGATGTGAATATTCTTATTGATGAGCATATACATATGTATATGCTAAACATACATATGTATATACTCACCAATAAGAATATTCACACACCTATATGCTATACATAGATATGTATATACTCACCAATAAGAATATTCACATCAATATTTTAATTGAAAATAAAATTAGCTAATATTCTGAGGTGATATCGTTGTTGAAATAACCTTTTCTTTTTTCAGATGACCTGGCCTGGTATTGAACCGCGGTCCTTCCGTTTGGTAGGCGGGTGTCTTACCAACCATACCACAGCGGCAGTATTTATCAGTAATTTTACCAAATCTGTTCGAAAAAAATGGAAGTTTAAACAATTTTAAAAGTTTTGAAGTAGAAGTGCATTTAAGAATTTTGAGAAAATATGCAATTTTTATAACACATTCAGTCGTTTTAACTAATTTATTTTTTTTAGATTAAATGTTTGAATTAAAGAAAAAGTAAAAATAAGCGAAAAAATATGCACAAAGACCAAAAAAGCTAGAAACATACTTAACTTGTTTATAGAAGTACATGTGCATGTATATTGCTTATAGTTTTTTTAGTAAAAATAAAAATAACGGTATCTTTTGCAACAATTGCAATAATTAATTTTAAAAATTTATTTAAACTGTTCTAAATAGAATAAGTTTTGTTACATATTTAATATAATTTTTAATAAGATACGCGCTGTGGTTTTATAAATGTACTGATTCTGATTTATGTAATTTTAAGTCTGACAACCCAATTTGAACTTTAAAAATAACAGATGTAAAAATGTAAACAAAAGAAGAAATAGTAAACAAACTTTGACAGCTGGAAACTGAAAACACGCATGAGCATGAAATATGCATATGTATACTCGCAAGTACCTCCTTTAGTGTGCCCTGCAACTAACCATTTGTATGTATTCTCCATTTAGTTATCGTATCAGCTGAAATGTCACGTCTACGTTACTTCTAATGTTGCGCGATTAATAATTCCTAATGATGATTTTAATATTGATGACAATAATAGTAGTGAATACTTCCATATATAAATGAATCCATAATGTAAATGAATTAATAATAAATATATGAATACCCTAATGTTAAGTAGATTTAAGTTCAATAGCCATATATATAAATAAGTAGATTAAGATAAAAATTGCTAACGGAGTTGCTAAATAGCTGAATTCATGTACATTAGTTTTAAGTAAACATAATAAAAGAACTTGAAAAGTAATAACCTTTTGAAACGGTCGTGTCTTTTAATTCGAAACTTAATTTTCCAGTGCCCATTTATTTCGCGTTGAATTATAATTTATTTAATTTATCTTTTCCTAAAACATATAAGGAACTACTTATAAAAAACTTTCTAATTTTTTCTAGTTTCGGCTTATACTACAAACTCAATACACGGCGATCCTACCAAAAAAGTTCGGAAATAATAATAAAAATAAACAAATTCTGATTAAACTGGACGCAAATAATTACAACGTTAAGTGCTTTAAAGTGTTATAAAAAAAACCAACATAATTTTTAACGTCAATAGTTCAAACGATAAGGACAACTGTACCCAGATCAGGAAGGATCTCGCATCACAGGACGACAGCCACAATAGCAACATCAAAAAAAATGTAAACAAAGTGAACGTGTTTCAAACAATACTATTCCTTTTTAATTTTAAATTTTTGTATACTATTATTTATCCTAATATAATTAACAAAATTTAAAATATAAAATATTTAAAAAGACTCTTGATATGTTTTACATACTTACATATTGTTACGAAAATAAAAATACAACACTGCATTGTGTGATTTTGGTCTATGTAATTTTGGCAGCACTGCCAAATCGACCATCTTTACATTTCATTTGAGTTAACGGATATGGAAAATGATCGATATTTCCTGAACCTTCCAAAATGAAGGCAGTTAGGTATACCTACACGTCAGTTAGTTATCGTTTGGCTGTCGTAAGATAAACACGTGTTAAAGCGGAAATTAAAGTGTTGTATAAACGAATATTAAGTTGTTGTATACTGTATAAAAGTTATTGTGTGTAGTAAATAAAAATATAACTGTAAAACAGTAAAAATAGCGGCGCTTGTTTTATTTTAACGCAATTTAAACGAACTAAAAAGGTTAAATAGTAACATTGGTGTCAGAAGTGAAGCTATGTATATAGAAATAAAATAATTCAAAATAAAATAATTGAAAATAAAATAATTAAAAATAAAATAAATAAAACGGAGTAAAATGAAGTTCCAAGAATAAAAAGTGGACAGGCTCAAACGCGAATTAAATAAATTAGAGCTTTTAATAATCGGTAATAAAACAGAATTACAAAAACGACTGTTAGAGGAATTTTAGAGACGCGGTATAGACATCGATAATCACGAATTTGATGACGAGAATGAGCCTGAGATGAGTGCCCCTACAACAACAAGTAGTATAGACGTTAACTCGATGCTAGCTACTATGATGCAGGTATATAAAAAACTTATGGAAAAAATTAATGCTGTGGCAAATGCACAAGAAATTTCTGGAGCAAAAATTTAAACAAAGCTTGAGGAAACAAAAACAACAAAAACAATTTACTTCAAATTCTCCTTTAAAATATCTTCTACTAAAAAACTGAGATAAAGTCTCTTTTCTGTCTCACATTAAAAGTCGGGCAAAAAATGTTTTGTACAATAAAAACGTTAAATAAAACGTTAAATATACCGTTATTTTTCAATGTTATGCATTTGTTCCAAAAACCATTGTTCATTGTTACATTCAGTGAATGATATAATAGTATTTTGCAAAATGCCGCGTAAGATTAAACAGTCCACCTTAGAGGAACGAAAAATAGTAATTCAACTGCATTTAGAAGGAAAATCTGAGCGAGAGATATCAAAATTAATAAAAAAAAAGCAAATCCACAGTACACGATATTATCTCGAGATAGAAAAAAATAGATTAATTGCAAATAAACAAGGTGAAGGCTGGCCAAAGAAGCTTTCCTCTAAAGATGAGAGCATGGTTTTAAGAGAAGTGAAAAAAATCCCTTTATTTCTGCTCTCAAATTGACTGCAATAGTCAAAGAAGCTTCTGGGACGGACGTAAATCCTGAAACAATAAGAAGACTTCTTCGAAAAAAATGATTTTCATGGCCGAATTGCTCGGAAAAAGCCCCTTATAAGCAAAAAAAAAAAAAAAACTAAAATGACCGTCTTGTTTTTGCTCGTCAGTATATGGCTAAGAATTTTGGTTTTTGGAGCACGGTAAGAAATGATAAAAATATCAATATCATGGTTTTAGTTATAAATATTTAGGTATTGTTTACTGACGAAAGTAAATTTAATTTGTTTGGGTGTGATGGAAGAGGTAAAGTGTGGCGCAAACCAAACAAAGAGCTGGAAGGCAAAAATCTTAAAAAAACAATTAAACACGGAGGTGGATCGGTTATGGTGTGGGGTTGCATGGCGGCTTCAGGAGTGGGAAATTTGCATTTTATTGACGGAGTTATGACTATACTTGTCAATTTTGAAAAAAAACATTTGAAAGAAAGTGTAAGAAAACTCGGCATTGAAAGTAATTTCCAATTCTACCAGGACAATGATCCAAAGCATTCGGCATATGATGTTAGGAATTGAATTGGTTGCTGTATAACTGTTCTGTTATCAAAACCCCTGCACAAAGTCCCGACCTCAATGTCATTGAACATTTGTGGAATGAATTAAGTCGTAGGATGCAGAACAAGCAGTGTTCATCAATTCAAAGCTTGAAAATTGCTCTGCAGGAAGAGTGGAATAACATAAGCCCTGATGTTTGCAAAAAACTAGTAAAATCAATGCCGAGTCGGTTACAAGCTATTGAAAATCAAAAGGGTGGCGCAACAAAGTACCAACTTGTCATTGTGTTTAGTCATTGTTGATTTTTAGTGCAGTGCCCGACTTTAAGAGTGAGACTGAAAAGTGGCCTTATTTAAGTTTAGCCTTAATATTAATTTTATAAAATAATTTGAAGTAAATTGTTTTTGTTGTTTTTATTTCTTAGAGTTTTTGTAATAAAATAAAAAAAATTTATGAATTTGTTTTAACCAAAAATTAATATTGTTGCTAGAAGTTTAACTCATGTGCCTGCCCGACTTTAAATGTGAGTGACTGCAGATATACCTCTTGACGTGGGCTACCGGCATCAAGTGCACACCAGAAGATTAGTTGCTGTAATACAACAAAAAATATCAACTCAGACGGAGTCATTGATATGGGCGCGTAAAGATGGAGATTGTGAAGACAAATGCTTGTGGGTTGTAGAACCCGCAGAAATTAAGGTGGACTTGTTATCAGCAAAGGCCCTCGTCAAATCTAATAAAAAAGAACAGTTCCAGTGCCAGTACTCAACCTATCAGGCCACGAAAAATTCATTTGTGAAAACTCCGAAGTAGGCCAATGTGCTCCAGTAGAGGCAGTAATAAACAGCGAACAATTGCCGGAACCTGCCAATATATCAGTCAAGAACCAACAGGCATTTGAAGAAAATGTACAGAAGTGGGTAGCAGGTCTAGCAGTTTCAGAAAGAAATAAAGCCAAAAAGCTGCTAAACATGAAAATAATACTGGCGAAGCGAGACCGATAAAACAGGCACCTAGAAGTATACCTCCAGCGAAACGTAATGAGGTTAAGGAGCTGGTCAATGAAATGGAGATGAGCGGTGTTATTGAACCCTCATCGAGTCCTTGTACCTCACCTGTAGTCTTAGTTAAAAAGAAAGATGGTAGTACAAGATTCTGCGCAGACTACAGGAAGTTGACAAGGATAAGGAGAAAACTGCTTTCAGTGCGAACGGTGGCTTGTGGCAGTTTAAATTTATGCCATTTTGGCTCTGCAATGCGCCGGCCACATTCGAACGGCTTACGGAGAGCGTACTAAAAGGACTCCATTGGAAGACTTGTCTCGTTTGCCTCGATGCCATAATAGTGATGGACAGAACTTTCGACGAAGACCCCAAAAACCTAATAGAAGTTCTGCAACGAATATCAATGGCTGGACTAAAATTAAGAGTGAAGACATGTGCATTGTTCCAAAAACAGGTAAAATATTTGGGGCATCTGTTACGGCAGATGGCATTTCAACGGACGGATGAAGATAAAATACGAGCACTAAAGGAATAGCCTCGCCCACTGAATCTTCATGAATTACGTAGCCTTTTGGGACTCTGCATATATTACAGATGCTTCGTGCCTAATTTTGCGAGTGTGGCAGCAAGCTTACATGAGCTCACAAAGAAAGGCCTTAGTCCCTGGTGAAAAATTCATCCTTGACAGTGATGCCAGTGGATATGGTATTGGCGGTGTACTTTCACAGGTGCCGATGGGACGGAAAAAGTCGTAGGCTACTATAGCCGCACGCTGTCAAAGCCTGAACGGAATTATTGTGTGACTTGACGTGAGCTACTGGCAGTGCTGGAATGCATAAAGCATTACCATAATTACTTATATGGTCAATATTTTCTGCTAAGGACTGATCATTCCGCACTGAGATGGCTGCTGCAATTTAAGAACCCTGAAGGACAGCTGGCACGTTGGATCGAGCGCCTCCAGGCTTATGACTTTGGCATTGAACACCGAAGTGGTATAAAACATGGAAATGCTGATGCGCTCTCACGTCGGCCTTATAATGTGGAATGTAAACATTGTGTGAAAGCTGAGCGGAATCCATACTTTATATGCGGCTATCGCAAATAGATGCAGACGAAGACTGGACAGGAGCGCAAAAGAGTGACCCAATATTGGCAAAGATTATAGCCGCAAAAGAAGAGAACAGACGGCCCACTTGCAATAAAATATCAGCAGAAGGTCCCCTTACAAAACGTATTGGGCACGATGGGACAGTTTGAAGTTGATTAATGGATGCTTATATCGCCATTGGGGAAGTGCTGATGGTAAAACTTCATCCAACCTAATAGTGGTGCCTTTCTCTAAGATGAAAGAAGTCTTAAATGAGTTCCATAATGGAGCCAGCGGAGGACACTTTGGGGTAACGAAGATTCTGGAGAAACTAAGACAACGTTTTTATTGGGTTGGGTGTCAGCAAGCAGTGGCGGATATGATAGCAAACTGAGCCGAGTGTATTGCAGCTAAGGGTCCAGTAAAAAGAAGCCGAGATCAGCTGCAACAATACAACTCGGGCGCACCCTTCGAACGGATAGCGATGGACGTAGCAGGCCCGTTTCCTGTGAGTAATGCCGGAAATCGTTATGTTCTCGTTGTGATTATTTCAGCAAATGACCTGAAGTGTATACCATTTCCAATCAAGAGGAGAATACAATTGTGAATGTTTTTTGTTAATAACAGGGTATGCGGCTATGGGGTTCCAATAGAGCTACATTCCGACCAGGGTAGAAATTTTGTAGTCTGCTGTATTTAAAGAAATGTGTGGGATATACAGAATTAAGAATACTCAAACGAGTCTGATGGAATGGTAGAACGATTTAATCGAACCCTGGAGGAATATTTACGAAAATTAGTTAGCGAGCAACAAAATGATTGGAACGAACACCTACCCAGGTTTCCACTTGCGTACCGATCAGCTGTCCACGACTCAACATCTAAATCTCCAGCCAAGATTATTTTTGCGACTGAGCTAAAACTACCTGGAGACTTAGAGTTTGGTGTTAAGCCTACCACAGAGAGAAATGCCACATATGCTGAAAAACAGGGAAGTCTCAATGAACTTCACGAAATTGTGCTCCCACGAATTAAAACGGTAAGCGATAAAATGAAAGACAGATATGATCGTGCAGCAAATACGGATGGCTTTCATGAGGGACAACTGGTTCTGCTTTACAACCCGCAGCGTAAGAAAGGATTATCTGCCAAGCTGCAAGCTAACTGGAATGAACCTTACTAAGTAGTCAAAAGGTTAAATGATGTGGTATACAGAATACAGAAGAACAATAGCCCGCGATAAAAAATGAAAGTGGTACATTTAGAACGACTTGCGAGCTATGGGAGGAATGATACTGACCCTATTCGAGACGAACAGGCTTAAGCGGTCGGCAGTGTTACGAAATTAAAGATACAACACTGCATTGTTTGATTTTGGTATATGGCAATTTGGCAGCACTGACACATCGACCATCTTTACGTTACATTTGAATTAACAGATATGGTCGATATTTCCTGAACCTTCCAAACTGAAGGCAATTAGGTATATAAAGGGCTGCATTACCTAAATGTCAGTTAGTTATCGTTTAGCTTGCGTAAGATAAAGACGTGTTAAAGCGAAAATTAAAGTGTTGTATAAATGAATATTAGGTTGTTGTAAACTATATAAAAGTTATTGTGTGTAGTAAATAAAAATATAACTGTAAAACAAAAAAATAACGGTGTTTATTTTATTTTAACGCAATTTAATCGAACTCAAACATTTTAAAAAGGTTAAAACGTAACAATATAGAAAAAATATATATGTAAGAATAATAATAAAACACTGACATATCTATATATACAGAAAAATTTGTGAAAAGATTTTGTAATAAAAATAGAAAGTAGTAAACATTTATTCATACAAAAATAAATACATATTTACAAAAAGAAAAATATTAATAGGAAACCAGGCATCTATTCAGGAAAAGACAACTGCAGCACCTACATCCGTTAGCATTAGTCTAGAAGTTATTATTGCGTTGTGTATAATAACAACAACAAAAAGAAACAAATAAAAAAAATTAATATAAGGAATAGATTGCAAAATGTCTAATAAAGTACAAGATATACTCGTAAGTGTTGTTACGAAATAAAATCGCCTAAAAAGAAAATAAGCCACATCAGCGCCTTTGGGACTGCATTGTGGGATTTTGGTCTATTGGGTTGAGTCAAGGTTGTTAATATGTAACACTGTTAATGCCGTACTGATTTGTGTATTTGACAGCATTGCCAATTCGACCATCTTTGGGAAACACAATCTTACATGTTTAAAATTAACGGACATAACATAGAGGATGTCAAAGCGTTTGAGACATTTCCGGAATTTTCCAAACTATAGGCAGTAAGGTATATAAGGCAGGCGCAAGTCCTTTTACTGAACCCTCCAAGAGGGTGCATGCTGGTAATAAACCTACAAGGCATCTTGTGATGCTGGGTTTAGCTAAAATCCTGAGGTGGTGCCAGAGCCTACCTCCTTATAGTTCGTGCGTTGGAGCTCGCTTCTTGATTATGGTGAAAGGTGGGGAGACTGGATCACGGTGTTACGCGACCAGTGGCAAGGATCAGCCTGGCCAGAGGCCCTCTTTTTCCTGGAATAGGAAAAGAACGAAATAATCTGGTCGCGAACGGAGCTTCAAAATACTCCAAGCAAAATACAAATAATTCGCAGACTGCCTTTGATACGAAGCTCAACCCTTCGGGAGGGCCTTCTGTTTCGAATAAGACATCCCACCCTCAAGGGGGCCTTCTTCCAACAAAATACCTAACCTTCAAGGGGGCCTTATAGGGAAAGACCAACACTTGTGGCCCAGCCTCTCTTTTTCACCCTCTTGCAGTAGTGTGCAAGGTGCCTCTTTGCAGAGTAGTGGAATTGCCAAGGTAAACCCAGGTAATAAAGCTACTGCTACCAAAGGCCCTCCCTCTTCGGCCAGAATAGAACAAACGAGGCGGTACAGAAATCGGAGAGCTGCACTCCGAATTATGTCTAGGCTGGAGTCCATTCCACCAAAGTAGCTGTCAGAGACTGATGGGGAAAAGCTGGAATGGGCGCAGAAAATTGTTCTACCAGATCGGAGTGCTAAGGCGCCAGGCAACGGTGAGGATAAGTCCGTTGGTGCTGCTAAAAACAGCACCGAAAAGGCAGCGTTCGGGTTCAGCCTCATTCTGCTATAGCCAGACTCTATGGCGCGGTTGCGAAAGACGCCTTGGTCTACGCTGTCATTGATCGAGCCAAGCTAAAGAAACCATCACTCCAGCTAATTGGAAAGCGGTCGAATCGGCATTGCTTAGATCATTTAAGGTCTTTCTAGCTAACATTGCTCCCACTCCGCGTGTTCATGACTCAGGGTGGTACCACAGTCATGTAAGCTGGCAGCCTGTGAGGATAACGCTCAGAGGATCTTTACAAGCTTGCCAGTAAGGACCTTGGGGAATTTGGCCTGGAGCTAAACTTTGTGTTTTTCCCAAAGACCAAATTCCCAATAGACCTAGGTTTTGCGTCATGCTGCCTGTAGACATCGCAGATCCTGAGGAGATCTTGTATCTCTCTCTCCTATGGGATCGGCAAAGTATACCTCAAGGCATACAAGGCCGAACGGGGCGTCAGAGCTAATCCAACCCATGAGGGGGCTGAGGCGAAGAAGCTTCCCGAAGAGGTGGATCATATTCGGGCATCTACGGCTGAGCGGGAGGGTGATTCTGGTAGCGAATGCTCCTCAATCCTTGACCTGAAGTTTTCGTCTATGTAGCGGGAACGTTCGGATGGGAAAAGTCCGATTTCGGATATCGCCCTACTGGCAGCCGACGATGGTGAAGATATTACAAATTAATCGTCACCATTCAAGGGCTGCTTCTGCAGCACTTCTTTTCCGGCTCTCTAATGGGGGAGAAGATATTGTTCTGGTCCACGAACTATGAGTTAACCACGGTGAAGTCCTTGGACTCCATACTTGTGGCTACATACTGATCATTCCTTCCGGCATGGGTAAGTAGAGAGTCTGTATCTTGATAAAGAATGTTATTAATCGTTTCCTTCTCAGTCATTTTAGCAATGATGATATAGCAGCGGTAGCAGTGACACCTAACGGGTAGCCATATTGGATGATTTCCTGCTACATGCCATATGAGGACTCGTCTCAGCCTGGCGGTTGCTTAAGACAGTTAATGGCGGAGGCGAAACTGAAGAGAATGTTAGTTCTGATTGATGCCGACGCGAATGCCCATCACTTGATGTGCGGTAGTTTTGACACTAATGAAAGAGGAGAGCCAATTTTTGAATTTATTATACAATGTGACATCTATTTTGAACTCTAGTAACGAACCCACGTTATAAAATTATGTACAGAGGTAGGTTATTGATATTACGCTGGTAAGCGACTCTCATAGGGAGTGTTTTCTGGACTGGAGAGTCTCTGATGACTGTTCCTTGTCTGACCATTCATACATAACGTATTTTCTTGGGCGGATTCGCATGAGAGTTAGCGGACCCTGCCGTAATAGGCAGAACACTGACTAGGAAGCCTTTAGGTTAGTTTTCTCCGCAAGATTGGGTGATCTACCTGTTATATATGACGTGGCTAGTCTGGACAAGACGGTGGATAGACTGACATACACCTATGGGGCAGCAACCAATAAGGCCTGTTTATAAGTCTAAACTACGGGAGTTTAGGGAGGGCGAAGAGAAGCTCTCGGAGGTAGTTCTGTGGTGACATTGAGGAATCCAGTGAGTATGGTAGACTTTTCAGACTTCTCATGGGGACCGGCTATGTTGTGGGATCCATACGGTCTGGGGATAAGTCCTGGACTACTTCCAATGAGGAGATCTTGACATTTTCCAGGTAATTGCAACTCCCCTCGAGTGGATGCAACTGATCAGCAAGTTACTCTTTACTTAAGCGAGGCAACCTTCAATGGCCCATCGACTCTTTAAAAAGATATAAATCACCTGGTACTGATGGCATCATACCTGCTGACCTTCAGGAGACATCTGATATGGTGATTCCTTGATTGCGGGGAATTTAGTATGCCTGTCTTCAGTACTCGTATATCCCAATCAGGTGGAGGGATCTCAGGCCCATAAGCTTGACATCTTTTATTTTGAGACCTTGGAGAGGATTCTGGACAATGAAATACGGTCCAAATACTTTCCTTCACATCCCAATACTTCTCAACATGCCTACACGAGGGGTCGGTCAACTGAGACTGCACTGCACTGAGTAGACTTTTGAGAAGGCTTTGAAGAGTATACTTTACTCACTAGCGGCGTTTATCGACGTGCAGGTTACTTTCAACAATATCCATTCGCAGGGCGCATAATGTGAGTTAATGTATTACGAAATTGGTGCAGGGTCTTTTGACCGAGAAGTTTTTACAGCCTCCATTGGCGTGGCTAACTTGGTAAAGGCAGTGAATGGAGGAACCCCACAAGGAGAGGTCTTCTCGCCTTTGCTGTGGAACATCGCTGTAGAGGGGCTGTTGGGGAATCTGCAACGATGTGGCCAATCATGGAGGAGTAATAAGGCCCTTAAACTTGTTATGGAATAGTGCTTGCGGTCTAAGCGTCAACCTCCATAAAACGGATCTGATGCTCTTAACCAGGCGATACAAGATACCTGTATTTAATATGCCTAGACTTGGTGGTATTCAACTCTCTCTGTCCACCAAGGTAAAGTATATTTAGTGATTATTCTTGATCCCAAGCATATCTGGAGGGAGAATGTATTGGATAGGGTGAAAAAGTCGAATATAGCGCTTTACACTTGTGAAAAGGCCGTATGCAGAATATAGGGATTTAAACCTGCCATCACCTACTAGCTTTATAAGGCCGTGGGAGAACCAAATCTACTTTACGGTGCTCATATTTGGTGGACGGTGTATAGATAGATATCAGTGTTACTGTGAGGTGATAGACAGGATGCGCAGACAAGCTGCCGTCCTACCAGTTCACTCTGCTCCACTCCAACTAATGCTTTATTTGGTATGCTTAACTGGCTCTCCACCGACCTTCTTCTGAAGCAGAGGGAGTTGAGAAGAGAAGAGAAGTTGATGGCGGTAAGGCTAAATGCAGCTAACTCCTGGCCAAATATGGACTTTGGTCATGCTGCGATAATTTGGGATCTCAGACATCTGCAGATCGATTACATGGTCCTTCATAACTTTCTCGATAGGAGATTTCACCTTGATATATCCACGAGGAAATTCTGGTCTGACGGACGGGAGTTCCCTCAGAATGCCCTTGAGGTCTATACCGATGGCTCTAAGATGCAGGTCAGAGTGGGATGTGGTACATTCGTAAGAAATTCTGACACAAGACTGTCTTATAGGTTGCCTCATTATTGCAGTGTGTTTCAGGCGGAGGTCATGGCCATACTGAGGGCCGTGCAATGCTTGTTGGACAGAGGGATTCCCTCTGAGAATCTTCTGATCTTTTCGGACAGTTGGGCTGCGACAAGGTCTTTTGCGAATATTACCTCGACTTTTATTCTAGTTCACGAATGCCGCAGGTTTCTTATGGAAACCTCGGTTCATTTTAAGGTAACTCTTATGTGGGTTCCAGGACACAGGAATATCGTTGGGAATTGCATTGCTGACGAATTGTCTAGGATGGGTACTAAGCTCGACAATTTCAAAAAAAGGCCTATCATTAGTGTCCCGATTGAATCGGTTAAGCTGCATATACTCCGGTCAGTTTATGTCGACGCTCAATATCGTTGGCAGTATGAGGGCACGTGCGGTATCGCCAGGCTCTGCTGGACCAACCTCGACGAAAGGAGGACTAAATGACTTCTCTCCCTAAGTCGGATGGCCGTACACTGCACAATTGCGGTTCTAACGGGTCACTGTCTGATTGGGAGGCATGAGGAGACTTGACATTCCGTCGAATGATTTCTGCTGGAGTTGTGGTTCCGAAAAGGAGGAGGAGACTGTTTTTCACCTTATGTGTCTGTGTCCGGCTCTTGCTGCTAGAAGGCGGAGGTGCTTGGACTCCAACTTTTTGTTATCTTTGACTGAACTCTCGAGGTTAAAGGTGGCCGGAATCGTAAAATTTATTTTGGAGGCTAAATGGTTTCCAACGGAGACTGTCTGATCCCCGGGTTGGTATTTATACATGTGGCATCACAATGGGTCAAATATCTGGCTTAATTGGGACTCCTTCCATTAAGGGGGGTCCACCACCTTACCTTACCTAACCTAGGTATATAAGGCGGCTGTATGCCTACGTCGATATAGTTATCGTTTTACAGTCATAAAGGAAAGTCGTGTTTAAAATATTGTATAAGCGAATATTAAGTGCAAGATAAATAAGTTTCTGTATTAAGATTTAAAATTATAAAGTAAACGTGAGTAATAAAACTGTAAAACAACAACTTAACTTTTTTCAACAAAAATTAAATTTTTTCACTTGGAATTAAATCACTTTTTCTTCAATATTAGTTTAATTTTATGCAAGAGTATAAAAAATAGTAATACAACAAAAATTTAATTTGAAATAAAAAAATTTAATTTGAAATTAAAATAATTTAATTTGAAATGGAAAAAAATTAATTTAAAGTGGCAATGATTTAATTCAAAGTGAAACAAATTTAATTTCTTCCGAACAAAATTTAATTTGTATTAATTATTTTTAACTTATAATAAATCTAATTTGTATTGAAAAATCTTTAATTTGAGAGTAAAAACCTTTATAATTATAAAATTACTCATACATATAAAAAATGAATTATTAAAAGAAAAACAAATAAATACAATTTTTAGTTATGTTATGAAAACTGCCTAAACTAAAATACATATGTCACATAAACTCAAAATACATATATAAACTGGTTTTTCTTATGAATAAATGGAAAAAAAAATGCGGAATTGATGAGGTTGACATCAAATGCTAGGAAATTATTGAATAATCTCTACATATTAGACACAATTTTGAATAAGAGGGAAGAATTTAAATAATTCATATTAGAAGCAGAAAAGATAGTGATTGAAGCAAAAGTCACAAATACGGGAGGCATATTGTCACAATTCAGCAGATCACACACTGAATATATACGCATATTAAAACAACACGAAAACAATAGGAATAGAATATCAGAAATCATGGCTAGGAATTCACAAGTGCAACAAGTAGAGACACACCACTCATTAGACATGAAAGAATTAACTTCTATTTCAAAACTGATTCCAAAATTTAATGGAAATAGGGAAGAAATGAACACATTTCGATCAAGTTTGGAAATAGATAATCTTAAATAATTATATGAATTACTCTTTTAGACATGAAAGTCCAGAACAGAGTCAAATAGGTGAATATTCCATTAAGTATAGAAGGGTTGATAGTAGCCTTGAAAACAGCATATAAGCCAAAAAAGAATTCGAACATACTGTTAAATGAACTAATTCACATTGTTCAGATCCATTACTCGATTCGTAAATTTAAATAATATAATAAATAATAATGATAATAATAATAATAATAATAATAATAATAATAATAATAATAATAATAATAATAATAATAATAATAATAATAATAATAATAATAATAATAATAATAATAATAATAATAATAATAATAATAATAATAATAATAATAATAATAATAATAATAATAATAATAATAATAATAATAATAATAATAATAATAATAATAATAATAATAATAATAATAATAATAATAATAATAATAATAATAATAATAATAATAATAATAATAATAATAATAATAATAATAATAATAATAATAATAATAATAATAATAATAATAATAATAATAATAATAATAATAATAATAATTAATAATAATAATAATAATAATAATAATAATAATAATAATAATAATAATAATAATAATAATAATAATAATAATAATAATAATAATAATAATAATAATAATAATAATAATAATAATAATAATAATAATAATAATAATAATAATAATAATAATAATAATAATAATAATAATAATAATAATAATAATAATAATAATAATAATAATAATAATAATAATAATAATTAATAATAATAATAATAATAATAATAATAATAATAATAATAATAATAATAATAATAATAATAATAATAATAATAATAATAATAATAATAAATAATAATAATAATAATAATAATAATAATAATAATAATAATAATAATAATAATAATAATAATAATAATAATAATAATAATAATAATAATAATAATAATAATAATAATAATAATAATAATAATAATAATAATAATAATAATAATAATAATAATAATAATAATAATAATAATAATAATAATAATAATAATAATAATAATAATAATAATAATAATAATAATAATAATAATAATAATAATAATAATAATAATAATAATAATAATAATAATAATAATAATAATAATAATAATAATAATAATAATAATAATAATAATAATAATAATAATAATAATAATAATAATAATAATAATAATAATAATAATAATAATAATATAATAATAATAATAATAATAATAATAATAATAATAATAATAATAATAATAATAATAATAATAATAATAATAATAATAATAATAATAATAATAATAATAATAATAATAATAATAATAATAATAATAATAATAATAATAATAATAATAATAATAATAATAATAATAATAATAATAATAATAATAATAATAATAATAATAATAATAATAATAATAATAATAATAATAATAATAATAATAATAATAATAATAATAATAATAATAATAATAATAATAATAATAATAATAATAATAATAATAATAATAATAATAATAATAATAATAATAATAATAATAATAATAATAATAATAATAATAATAATAATAATAATAATAATAATAATAATAAATAATAATAATAATAATAATAATAATAATAATAATAATAATAATAATAATAATAATAATAATAATAATAATAATAATAATAATAATAATAATAATAATAATAATAATAATAATAATTAATAATAATAATAATAATAATAATAATAATAATAATAATAATAATAATAATAATAATAATAATAATAATAATAATAATAATAATAATAATAATAATAATAATAATAATAATAATAATAATAATAATAATAATAATAATAATAATAATAATAATAATAATAATAATAATAATAATAATAATAATAATAATAATAATAATAATAATAATAATAATAATAATAATAATAATAATAATAATAATAATAATATTAATAATAATAATAATAATAATAATAATAATAATAATAATAATAATAATAATAATAATAATAATAATAATAATAATAATAATAATAATAATAATAATAATAATAATAATAATAATAATAATAATAATAATAATAATAATAATAATAATAATAATAATAATAATAATAATAATAATAATAATAATAATAATAATAATAATAATAATAATAATAATAATAATAATAATAATAATAATAATAATAATAATAATAATAATAATAATAATAATAATAATAATAATAATAATAATAATAATAATAATAATAATAATAATAATAATAATAATAATAATAATAATAATAATAATAATAATAATAATAATAATAATAATAATAATAATAATAATAATAATAATAATAATAATAATAATAATAATAATAATAATAATAATAATAATAATAATAATAATAATAATAATAATAATAATAATAATAATAATAATAATAATAATAATAATAATAATAATAATAATAATAATAATAATAATAATAATAATAATAATAATAATAATAATAATAATAATAATAATAATAATAATAATAATAATAATAATAATAATAATAATAATAATAATAATAATAATAATAATAATAATAATAATAAATAATAATAACAAATA
>JAKWBJ010000269.1:215000-225000 GCA_023159175.1 Wohlfahrtia magnifica
TAATAATAATAATAATAATAATAATAATAATAATAATAATAATAATAATAATATAATAATAATAATAATAATAATAATAATAATAATAATAATAATAATAATAATAATAATAATAATAATAATAATAATAATAATAATAATAATAATAATAATAATAATAATAATAATAATAATAATAATAATAATAATAATAATAATAATAATAATAATAATAATAATAATAATAATAATAATAATAATAATAATAATAATAATAATAATAATAATAATAATAATAATAATAACAAATAATAATAATAATAATAATAATAATAATAATAATAATAATAATAATAATAATAATAATAATAATAATAATAATAATAATAATAATAATAATAATAATAATAATAATAATAATAATAATAATAATAATAATAATAATAATAATAATAATAATAATAATAATAATAATAATAATAATAATAATAATAATAATAATAATAATAATAATAATAATAATAATAATAATAATAATAATAATAATAATAATAATAATAATAATAATAATAATAATAATAATAATAATAATAATAACAAATAATAATAATAATAATAATAATAATAATAATAATAATAATAATAATAATAATAATAATAATAATAATAATAATAATAATAATAATAATAATAATAATAATAATAATAATAATAATAATAATAATAATAATAATAATAATAATAATAATAATAATAATAATAATAATAATAATAATAATAATAATAATAATAATAATAATAATAATAATAATAATAATAATAATAATAATAATAATAATAATAATAATAATAATAATAATAATAATAATAATAATAATAATAATAATAATAATAATAATAATAATAATAATAATAATAATAATAATAATAATAATAATAATAATAATAATAATAATAATAATAATAATAATAATAATAATAATAATAATAATAATAATAATAATAATAATAATAATAATAATAATAATAATAATAATAATAATAATAATAATAATAATAATAATAATAATAATAATAATAATAATAATAATAATAATAATAATAATAATAATAATAATAATAATAATAATAATAATAATAATAATAATAATAATAATAATAATAATAATAATAATAATAATAATAATAATAATAATAATAATAATAATAATAATAATAATAATAATAATAATAATAATAATAATAATAATAATAATAATAATAATAATAATAATAATAATAATAATAATAATAATAATAATAATATTTTTTTTTTTTTTGCTGAGGTAGGAAAATCCCTTCGGATCATCAAATGCCGTCGCATCCGGTATGTGGTGGTTCCACTAAAAACCTGCCTCCTTCCGGGATTTATGTCTCCACTCCGGAACTACGGTGGTATTACTTCGGAGCGGGATCCCCTTTACTCCACTAATTCGAGCTCTTCAGTATCCTCTCCCCGCGTCCGGAGAATTATAATCATACATTGTCGGAGTCCTCATGAATCTGCCCTCATCCTCTCGTCCAAGTCGCCCTTCTTAGCCCTTAGGACATGTTCAGTATACTTGGCCATAATATACCAGTTATCCTCGTTCCGCAAGATCTTCCGCACCAGTTGTCGACGGTGCATATGCCGATCGTGGCCTCTAGTCGAGCTCTCTCTGCGCTCCACTTCTCACAATAAAAGAAGGTATGCTCCGCATTGTCCACAGCCGAATCCCCATATATGCAACCTGGTTCCGCTATCTTGCCCATTCGATGTAGGTATTCGCAGAAATAACCGTGTCCGGACAGTAGTTGTGTCAAGTAATAATTTACCTCGCCAAATTTTCTCCCGACCCATTTAGGAATGTCCGGAAGGATTTTTGCCGTCCACCTACCTCTAGAATCAGAGGTCCATCTCTGTTGCCACTGTTGTAGAGTTTTCCTTCTTTCATCGTCTGCCGTTACTCCGTCATCATTTGCATTTTTACCCTGCCACAATCTTTTTCGTTCATATGCCTGTAAGTCTATGGGTATCACACTGCTGATCACCAGCACTGCTGATTCAGATACAGTCCTGTATGCCGACGCCACTCTCAAGGCAGCGGTTCGTTGCACCACCGACAAAACTCTCCTTCTGCATTCTGCCTTCAGCGCATCCGCCCAGGTCTCACTACCGTATAGCAAGATGGAGTTAACAATTTCCATCAGTAATCTGCGTCTGTTCTGTGTTGGCCCACGTACGTTGGCCATGAGTTTACAGAGTAAGCCTGAGACTTTAGAAGCCTTTATCGCTGCGTGATGTATTTGCGCCCAAAACGTAAGTCTAGGGTCCAATCTAATACCAAGGTAATTAAGCACTTTCTTAGTCTTCAAAGTAGTGTCACATACTGTCATATCAACCTCTAGAGGTATATGTTGCCTTGTCAAAAGGATCAGCTCTGTTTTCCCAATGGCAAGTTGCAGTCCTCTGTCCCTCGAGCCACGACAGCGTTCGCATTATTACCTGATTCAGCTTTCTCCTGACCTCTTCCATGTTGCGAGCCACAATTACGGCCGCCACATCATCGGCATATCCAATAAGATGTGTGTCGTCCGGCATCTCAATCCTAAAAATATCATCATAGCTTATGTTCCAGAGGTCAGGTCCGAGAATTGACCCCTGAGCTGCTCCCGACGTGATTTTCTTTTTTCCTCCGTCCTTCGCTTGTATGATAGATTAACTCGCGTTCACTCAGGTAGCTTTGAAGCATTCTCAGCAAGTAACCAGGAATTGAGAACCTAGTTTTCAAGGCTTCAAGTACATTGACCCATCGAAGGCTATTGAAGGCGTTTCGGACGTCCAAAGTCGCCAGTAGAACTATCTTCCTTGAGTAATGATTTCCACTTTGTTCCGCCCTTACTCTAGCTATTACATCGTTTATAGCTCCTATGGTCGATCTGCCCACTCTGAAACCATATTGTCGTTCCGATAGACCACCTGCAGCCTCTACTGCTGCACTTAGGACGAGGCTTTAGTAGTCTCTCTAGCAGCTTACCAGCGCTGTCCAGCATACACAAAGGTCGATAAGCTGACGCTTGTGAAGGATCTCCTTTTCCCTTGCTGATCAGCATAAGCTGTTGTTTTTTCCATCTTGTCGGGAAAACGCCTCTGCTCAGGCACACGTTATACATGTCCAAGAGTAGTTTTGGACGCTCCGTTGCAATTAGTTTTATCACCTCGTTCGGTACGCCATCGGGCCCTGGAGCCTTTTTTCCATTTAAGCCTCGTGCAGCTGCCTGAAGCTCCTCCATTGTAAATGGAGGTGATTGATGTTCAACCCAATGCTCCACATTATCATCCATTCTCTGTTCATGTGTTGGAAAGAGAGTGTTCACAATGTTCGTCATAATAGTACTGTCCAGCTCAGGAAGAGGAGTTCTCGCACCTAGTTTACTGATAACGATCTTGTAGCCCAGGCCCCATGGGTTATTATTGAGATCATTTCGAAGTTCTTCCCATCTAGCTTTTTTGGTGCGAATTATGGCCATCTTCAACTCCCTCCTCGCGTTTTTGAAGACCTCAGCTTCGTGCAGAGCAAAACTATTTCGCCCTAGCTCGTTGTATACATTCTCCTACTCCTCAGACAATTTCGTCGTAGCTCTGCTATCTCATCTGACCACCAATACACAGATGATTTTCCCGCTCGTGTCGATAGCCTCGGCATCGAGGCATTGCAACCCTTCCTAATGCATTTCATAGTGGCATTCACCAGGGATAAGTCGTTTGATGTTCAGCCGGAGCCCGGGCAGTATTCCCGTCAATCGTCCCCCAATAACATCTCGGTATCAAGTCCCGAGACATTCCATATTCGGGTTCTCCCAAGCCGCGGTCGCTGGTCTGGTCCCATTGTTCACCACCATGTTATACATAATATACTGATGGTCGCTCCCAGTGAAGTCCTCAAGTACCCCTCCAGTTTCGGAGATTTCCCAGTAGACCCTCCGAAATCAAAGTAATATCCAGGGTAGTACCATTACAGCCCGGCCTCCGGAATGTGGGAACTGTACCCCTGTTAGCAACCACAAGACCCAGCCTGGCTGCCATATCCAATACTCGTCTGCCTCTGGAATTTGTTGAAGTCATGCCCCACTCGGCCGCCCTAGAGTTAAAATCTCCCGAGATTATTAGAGGTCCTCCAACTTCCTGCACCTTATCTTCGATTCTGTTTAGCTTCGCTTCGAATTCCCGGATTGAATCGCTTGGTGTCAAATAGCAGCTCATTAATGTAAACATGATTATTTCTGATGTATGCGAAACCCGGACCTGAGCCGCTACCTATTACTAAGAATTTGCTGTTTGCGCGGCAGCCATATTGCCGCCGTTCCCGTCTCGTCTTCGAACCAGGAGGAGCGAGATGTTTCGTCCGTATTGCTCACTAATGACAATCACGTCAACTGCTTTTTCGGCTGCAATCTGGTCCAAGAGTGCATCTGCCGTTCTACTCCTGTGCATATTTTGCCTGAAGTATCCTCATGCCGATGTCGCTTTAGATCCCGGGCATCTTCTAGACGTAGGAAGATGATCCACTACTTCGCGGCCAGCATCCACACACAGGCAACATTTAGCGGGTCTAGCACAGTCTTTTCTTTTGTGCCCCCGGTTCGCCACACTTAAAACACAGCTTCGTCCTATCCGGACCCTTGCAGTCCACTTGTGTGTGGCCTGCACAGAGGCATCGGAAACAGCGCTTCGTATCAATACAAGGTCTTATCCTTGCTCGTATCCAGCCGATTTTTATTCTCCCAAGCTTAAGCAGTGTTACCCGCACTTTCAGCAGACAGTGTTACAAAAGCCCGGACCTGCTCCCTATTGTTCGGGGTCGTTACTCTAATTTGCAACGCTTCATTCTCTTTATCGAGCAGACTCCTGATAGCCGCCTCTACTTCCTCCTTCACCGTGAACGAGTCGAGGTCGCGAATCTCCAAAGTAGACATAGGTTTTCAGTTCAGAAACTAACGCCGCTTGCTGAATAGTGCTTCTTAGCTGCTCTACAAATCCGGTTTGAATTCTCTCCCCCCTGCTCAACTCGAGCAGCAGGGCTCCAGTACGGGTTTTTACGGATACCCCTAACATTTGCCGCCTCATTTGGCAGTATACTAGTGCGAAAATTCCTGAGCACGTCTGCATAGGTCTTTCCCTCGGCCGGTTTAACAAGAATAGCCTCCGGTCTTATCCGAATAAAGCGAGGTCGTTTCTCCTCTGTTGCGCAATAGTTTCTAGCTATCCGTACATTCCCAGGAGAAGGCTTTCTCCCTCGCTTCTTTCCCACAATTTTCCAAGAAAACTGTTCGTTTCCTCCTAATTTTTTGCCTACGTTCGGGGTATCCTTAGAATCACCTATTACCAATTTTTTTGCCAATATTCTTCCTATTGTCCTCGGCCGGACTTGTGGCTGGCCTCTTAACACGTGATAATGGGGTTTCCGAGTTATTATCAGCGCAGACTTCCATTGTGGGCCTCGAAGACGGCACATTACGCCCCTTCTTCGGTCGCTTTCCCAGCTCTTCTGATAACGCTCTATAACGTCCATCTGCTCTCCGAGCTCTGAGAATCCATCTTTTATGTCATTGCTGACGTTTCTCTGCCTCTGCATAGCCAGCTTTATTTTCCGAAGGATTTCCCTGCATCGTACGATGCTCTCCTTCTCTAATTTCCTCATTTTGTAAATGAGCTCCAAGCGTGGTGAGCCCCCCATGCGCTGCCCGCCCAGCCTCTTTCTCAATATCTTCCTCTATAAGCGAAACAGTATTTGGCTCAAGGGACTCATTCATCTCCATCCGTCCCGCTGCCTGATCGCTCCCTATCGGCGACCTTACAAGCTTCCTACTTGGGCGGAATGGGTCCATCTCCGCTTTTTTATCAAAAATTCTCATCAACAACACCTATTACCAATATTTTTATTCTTCCACTTTATCAAAAAAACACGTCTGCACGCTAATACGACGTCTGCAATAATAATAATAATAATAATAATAATAATAATAATAATAATAATAATAATAATAATAATAATAATAATAATAATAATAATAATAATAATAATTAATAATAATAATAATAATAATAATAATAATAATAATAATAATAATAATAATAATAATAATAATAATAATAATAATAATAATAATAATAATAATAATAATAATAATAATAATAATAATAATAATAATAATAATAATAATAATAATAATAATAATAATAATAATAATAATAAATAATAATAATAATAATAAATAATAATAATAATAATAATAATAATAATAATAATAATAATAATAATAATAATAATTAATAATAATAATAATAATAATAATAATAATAATAATAATAATAATAATAATAATAATAATAATAATAATAATAATAATAATAATAATAATAATAATAATAATAATAATAATAATAATAATAATAATAATAATAATAATAATAATAATAATAATAATAATAATAATAATAATAATAATAATAATAATAATAATAATAATAATAATAATAATAATAATAATAATAATAATAATAATAATAATAATAATAATAATAATAATAATAATAATAATAATAATAATAATAATAATAATAATAATAATAATAATAATAATAATAATAATAATAATAATAATAATAATAATAATAATAATAATAATAATAATAATAATAATAATATAATAATAATAATAATAATAATAATAATAATAATAATAATAATAATAATAATAATAATAATAATAATAATAATAATAATAATAATAATAATAATAATAATAATAATAATAATAATAATAATAATAATAATAATAATAATAATAATAATAATAATATAATAATAATAATAATAATAATAATAATAATAATAATAATAATAATAATAATAATAATAATAATAATAATAATAATAATAATAATAATAATAATAATAATAATAATAATAATAATAATAATAATAATAATAATAATAATAATAATAATAATAATAATAATAATAATAATAATAATAATAATAATAATAATAATAATAATAATAATAATAATAATAATAATAATAATAATAATAATAATAATAATAATAATAATAATAATAATAATAATAATAATAATAATAATAATAATAATAATAATAATAATAATAATAATAATAATAATAATAATAATAATAATAATAATAATAATAATAATAATAATAATAATAATAATAATAATAATAATAATAATAATAATAATAATAATAATAATAATAATAATAATAATAATAATAATAATAATAATAATAATAATAATAATAATAATAATAATAATAATAAATAATAATAATAATAATAATAATAATAATAATAATAATAATAATAATAATAATAATAATAATAATAATAATAATAATAATAATAATAATAATAATAATAATAATAATAATAATAATAATAATAATAATAATAATAATAATAATAATAATAATATAATAATAATAATAATAATAATAATAATAATAATAATAATAATAATAATAATAATAATAAATAATAATAATAATAATAATAATAATAATAATAATAATAATAATAATAATAATAATAATAATAATAATAAAAATAATAATAATAATAATAATAATAATAATAATAATAATAATAATAATAATAATAATAATAATAAATAATAATAATAATAATAATAATAATAATAATAATAATAATAATAATAATAATAATAATAATAATAATAATAATAATAATAATAATCAATAATAATAATAATAATAATAATAATAATAATAATAATAATAATAATAATAATAATAATAATAATAATAATAATAATAATAATAATAATAATAATAATAATAATAATAATAATAATAATAATAATAATAATAATAATAATAATAATAATAATAATAATAATAATAATAATAATAATAATAATAATAATAATAATAATAATAATAATAATAATAATAATAATAATAAATAATAATAATAATAATAATAATAATAATAATAAATAATAATAATAATAATAATAATAATAATAATAATAAATAATAATAATAATAATAATAATAATAATAATAATAATAATAATAATAATAATAATAATAATAATAATAATAATAATAATAATAATAATAATAATAATTATAATAATAATAATAATAATAATAATAATAATAATAATAATAATAATAATAATAATAATAATAATAATAATAATAATAATAATAAATAATAATAATAATAATAATAATAATAATAATAATAATAATAATAATAATAATAATAATAATAATAATAATAATAATAATAATAATAATAATAATAATAATAATAATAATAATAATAATAATAATAATAATAATAATAATAATAATAATAATAATAATAATAATAATAATAATTAATAATAATAATAATAATAATAATAATAATAATAATAATAATAATAATAATAATAATAATAATAATAATAATAAATAATAATAATAATAATAATAATAATAATAATAATAATAATAATAATAATAATAATAATAATAATAATAATAATAATAATAATAATAATAATAATAATAATAATAATAAATAATAATAATAATAATAATAATAATAATAATAATAATAATAATAATAATAATAATAATAATAATAATAATAATAATAATAATAATAATAATAATAAATAATAATAATAATAATAATAATAATAATAATAATAATAATAATAATAATAATAATAATAATAATAATAATAATAATAATAATAATATAATAATAATAATAATAATAATAATAATAATAATAATAATAATAATAATAATAATAATAATAATAATAATAATAATAATAATAATAATAATAATAATAATAATAATAATAATAATAATAATAATAATAATAATAATAATAATTAATAATAATAATAATAATAATAATAATAATAATAATAATAATAATAATAATAATAATAATAATAATAATAATAATAATAAATAATAATAATAATAATAATAATAATAATTAATAATAAATAATAATAATAATAATAATAATAATAATAATAATAATAATAATAATAATAATAATAATAATAATAATTAATAATAATAATAATAATAATAATAATAATAATAATAATAATAAATAATAATAATAATAATAATAATAATAATAATAATAATAATAATAATAATAATAATAATAATAATAATAATAATAATAATAATAATAATAATAATAATAATAATAATAATAATAATAATAATAATAATAATAATAATAATAATAATAATAATAATAATAAATAATAATTAATAATAAATAATAATAATAATAATAATAATAATAATAATAATAATAATAATAATAATAATAATAATAATAATAATAATAATAATAATAATAATAATAATAATAATAATAATAATAATAATAATAATAATAAAAATAATAATAATAATAATAATAATAATAATAATAATAATAATAATAATAATAATAATAATAATAATAATAATAATAATAATAATAATAATAATAATAATAATAATAATAATAATAATAATAATAATAATAATAATAATAATAATAATAATAATAATAATAATAATAATAATAATAATAATAATAATAATAATAATAATAATAATAATAATAATAATAATAATAATAATAATAATAATAATAAATAATAATAATAATAATAATAATAATAATAATAATAATAATAATAATAATAATAATAATAATAATAATAATAATAATAATAATAATAATAATAATAATAATAATAATAATAATAATAATAATAATAATAATAATAAATAATAATAATAATAATAATAATAATAATAATAATAATAATAATAATAATAATAATAATAATAAATAATAATAATAATAATAATAATAATAATAAAATAATAATAATAATAATAATAATAATTAATAATAATAATAATAATAATAA
>JAKWBJ010000270.1:0-222500 GCA_023159175.1 Wohlfahrtia magnifica
TCTTCTTCGGTGATATTTAAAAAGTAAAAATATACATACGTCAATAAGCCAAGAAACAATTCGAGAGCTAAAGGATGAGATAATTCGGCACATTAACGACATTTAACCTCAATTATGTTTTTAGAGTTATTGAAAATATGGACCGATGGATAGAGATATGCCACCGAGCCGTGGCGAGCATTTTTCCGATATTTTGTTCCACACATAATTGTCATGGATACTTCTATCATAATAAAAAATATTAAGATAATTCTCTGAAAACTTTTTGTTGTATTTACAATTAACATCGTGCGTTTTGGTTGGATCAACCTTTATTTTTGGGGGGATCAAAACATTTTTTAATTTCTTACCTTGTACAGTATTTTTGCGGTTAATACAGGCCAAAGTTATGTATTCACTTTTTAGCTTGGATTCGAATCTGCTTCAGAAGCTTTACCAAGCTTCAAATTTGTAGCTCTTATTTTAGCAAATTCACCACAAAAGAAACAAAAAGAACCACAGTTTGTTTACATTATCGTGGACTCTATCTTCTAAGTCTATAATGATCGATAACTTTTTGCAACAGCCGTGATGTGGTTAACACTTTCGCTACAAGTCTTTAACAAATGGTTCGAAATTTCTAATTTTTTTATTATTTAAAACGAAAAATAATATTCCTAACTAGAGTTTTTTGGATGCCTCCTGCAGGTACAAGGCAAGCCCGTAGGGCTCTATAAGTCCATTAAAACGAAACATTTTTAATATGAAATATTAAATTAAAGGATTTTTTTTAAGTTTTTGGGTTGATTTTAGTAAAAAATATTTGTTCATGTTAATTTTATGGCTTAAAATGAAGAATAAATTAAAATTAAATATAAATTGTACTTTTTTTCAATTAAAAACAAAAAATAAAAAACCTGAAAATATTATAAATGATAAAGAAAACATAATAGTGTTATGTGTTAAAATTACAAGCTTTTTCTTGCTCGGTGTGTCGTAAAAACGCTCACAAATTGCATGTATCAATATGGATACAATGTAGCGAAAGGGTTAATAGAAATTTTAACCTGAATATTTTTAATTTGTTTCTTTCACAGTAATGAAAATTTGTCTGCAAGTAGGAGTGTTTGTTTTTTATTCAAATTTAAAAGACTGAAATTCAGTTGTATTGTCATTTCGCGTTTACGGTGAGAAGAATGTCAGAAAAATCTGTGAAACAGTTGAATATTTTTTTGTAAAAATTTTTTGATGACTTGCAAGTAAAAAATGTTTGTAATTATTTTCTATTAGAAGAAGATTTGTTTCTTCTTATGGTAAAAGCGAACAAATGTAATTTTCACAAATATAATTAAATTCCATGTAGATTTTCATTAAACAAAATATTAAAAAATATACATACCCATACGTTTGTACATACAGTGGTGGACATTGGTTTAGTAAATTACCTATGTGGACTTTTTGGAATCAAAAATTGTTTTTACGTGTTTATTATTTTAATCATTTCTATGTCCCAATATATCACTCGTGGTCCAAGGGATACGTAGCATTAATTTGCTTACGTTTTGTTAGTTTCAATTCCTTTATTTTTTGTTTAAAATTAAAAAAAAAAATATTTTCAACAAAAAAAAAAAAAAGACAAAACTATTTATTTAAATTATTTAAAACTAAGTACTTGGTAGTATAACCCTTTTTCTTAATAACATCTTCACATCCCCTTGGCATAATATCCATAAATCTCACGCAACGTTCCTTTGGTATTGTTTACCATAACTATATCATTTCATGGTTCCACTTCAGAACTTAATCTAATAATTGAGCTGGTCAATTCAAAATGTCGACTCTATTTTGCTCTAAGTAACACTTCTCTGCACGTGAAATGTGTTTCGGATAAATATAATGCATAAAAAACCATCTACGTGGTATGTTTTTCTTTACAAATGGAGTCATTGTTTCAAAAATATTTTGATTTTAGGACCAACACCGTGCCATATCATCATTGATATGTACCTGAGATTGTGTTACATGCTTCAAGAACGCCGAATATAATATTTTCCATCAAATCCAAATCAAAAAAAAATTGGATTCGTCACTCCGGAGGATATTTTTCCGAAAGAGCGGTTGCTTCACAGTATGCTCAATCGAAATAAATTCGGAACTTCAAGTTCTTTTTTGATACGTGTGCCTTATATTCTTGTTTCCTCGAATTGTTCGCGAGGAGACGTTAATACCAAATTTTATTGAAAACTCCTTTTGATCTACTTTCACTACTTTCACCCTTTTCTGTTTATTATTTTATGGTTTTTATTCAAACTTTAGAAATTAAACATTCGCAATATTTACAAATTTAAGATCTTAAACAAAAAATTAGTAAAGAGTACCAAAATTCTTATAATGTGCTAAATTGCTGTTCAGTGCAGATTACATATTTATTTGTTTTAAATAAATTAAACAGAAAATTTTAAACCGCGGAAGAAAATAGAAATAAGTTACGGTAAATACTTTACTCAATTTTGATACCTAGAAAAAAATATACGCTTTTCGATGAAGGCTACATGAAATGTGCTAACACAATCTCCACCACTGTATATAACCAGGAAAAGAGTGTCTGTATTTGCTTTCTTTCAGCTTTAAAAAAAATGAAAAACAAATTTAATGCAATGTTAACCAACCGAAGTTAAGTTATTTTATTTTTTATTGTGTACCCTACACTACTGTCAATTTGCGTTTTAAATATAATTTGGCGGAGTTTACTTATTTTTTCTTATTAATTTTGTTAATTAATTGAATATTTTTGTAAACCTTCCAAAGAGGGATTAAAAAACTGGAAAACTAGAAAAATAAGTCACATTTCAAAACAAGGTCTTGTATTTACTAGCATTCCGATTTTGAATAAATTTGGAAAACAGGTAGATCTAGCTGACGAGAGTGTTATATGGTATGCTTTTTTGAAGCTAAAGAGGTTAAGCTTGAAGAGGTTGAGGTCATATGAGAACTTTGTTTATCCAGTTTGCTTATGAGACAATCAGACGTGAATGACTAAATCGATTTTATTGAAATTTGGTGCACAGATATTTAGATCAAGCTAACGAAACAGCAGCAGGGTGCTTTCTTTCAATGTTTGATCTCGGGGAAAATGGTAAAAATTAATTACTTATCTTCTGAAATTATACACTTTTTTTCTTAAATCAAAATTTTTTGTTTGCTAACATACATGTGTTGCACAAAAGTACATTTTCATAAGATGTACTCTGAGAAGCTAACAGGAACAGGTTGCAAAAAAGGGATAGGAGCGGGAAAAAAGGGAATTTATATTCCATTTATAAAACACACTAGAGTAACCATTCCCGCGTTGCTGGATGCATTTGTGTTGTTACCTATAAAATGTATTCCCCATAAACATTCTCTAGATATACAAAAATTAATATCTTCTTTGTATGGGAGGTGTCACATCAACTTATTCTATTTCGACCATATTTCGATTGATGATGTGTATGCACTACTAAGTTATTTAGATCAAATTGAGAACTTTTCACTATTACTGATCCAAAGATATACAAAATCAATGTTTACTTTGCCCAATTTTGTATTGAGCACAAAGTTATTTGCGCCAAATTTAGTAACTCTTACTATTACCATTTTAAAAATATAGACATATAAATAAAAAATTTATATGGGCGTGGCACCCATAGCCTTTTTATACACACAGTTTTAAAAATATTTTCTAACTCACACAAAGTTTAAATGCTGTAACAAATTTCGCTTTGAAGTGAAACTTATGCAATGCAAAGGAGTTCACTCTACCATCAATAACTCCCGAACCAATGAACCCACAAAACCGCGTATACGTAAAAACCTTGGTATTGACTTCACCTTCCGTTAAAGGGCTTAGAAAATAAAATCGGTTGGCGCATTTCAGAGAACGTCCGTTACAACGCATTTTATAGTCCTCTTTTATATATAGACTAGAGTTATCCATCCCGCGTTGCTGGGAGCCTTTGTATTGCACCTGTCTTTTGACTGATGTGGATAGATAAAGAACGCTTTAACTGTTACAGTTCTCTACACATGCAAAATTCCATATTGTTTTAAGTGATGTTTGTATTGATTGCCCAGTTATTTAAACCAAATTTAGAAATTTCAACTGTAAACATTCTCAAGATATACAAAAATGATTGTTTAATTTGTGTGGGAGGTACCATGTGCACTTATCAGGTTCCGCTTACTTTTAACTGATGGTTTGTACTATCTAAAAACTCATTTAGACCAAATTCAGAACCTTCTATCCTAATCGATATTTAGATATACAATATCTTAAGTTTGTATGGGAGATGCCACACCCACTTATTAAATTTCGCCCATATTTCAACTAATGTTGATTGACTGTTTAAGTTGTTTAGACAAAATTAAGAAGCTTCCACTGTTACCGTACCAAAGATATTCAAAAATCAATGTTTACTTTGCATGGAAGGTGCTATTCCCACTTATCCGATTTGACCCAATTTTTGATTAATGATTTGTATTAAACACAAAGTTATTTGGGCCAAATTTAAAGACTCTTACTACTACCGTTTCATAGATATAGATATATGGACATATAAATACTTAAAAAATAAATCGGCTGGCGCATTTCATTGTATATACACTTGAAAATATTGTCAAAAAAAAAAATATTTGAAATATTTGTTCATTTTTAAATAGTCTGTATTATATTATTTGGTGTGTGATTACAAAAAGTTATGGGCGATACTAAAGAAACAGACGGTATACCTTAATTCAAAGGCGAAGGTTTTGACGATTGGCAGTTTCGGTTCAAGACACATCTGGATTCACTAAACTTGTTAGATGTTCTAACCGGCAGCTCTCACACGGAAGCAGCTGCCTTAAGAGAATATTTAAAGAGGGTCAAGAAATCTAAGGACAAAATTGTATGTTTCATACAATCAGATTGTTTGAGCTTTGTGAGGCATAAATAAACTGCAAACGAGATGTGGAACAAGAAATCTGTAGTGAACATCTGCTGATTCTCGTTCGGATATTTATAGCGAAGATGTCCCTCCTAGTTCTCCTATTGAAGTTAAATCTGATCTTATCAAAAGCGATGAGTCCAGTGATGAAGGTGAGTCTAATAAACAATCTCGTAATGACGTATCAGAGACTTAAATTCGATTAAGAACAAGTTCAAGAATAAGACGTTTACCCAGCAAATTATATGATTACATAACTGGTTTCAGCGCTGAGATCGAACAGCGCTGAGATCAAAACAACATTCCATAAAAAAAGATGCCAACTGAATTCCTACCGAATACAAAGCAAGATTGGTTCCTGCAAAAACATGATGTGGATTACTGGGAAACATATGCATCTGTTGCCAAGTTAACAACTATAAGAATTGTGTTAGCTGTTGGTGTACATCATTATTAATTGTAAGTTCTATCAATTGGATATAAAAACTGCATTATTACATGGGAAACTAAAAGAAAACATTTATATGTATCTACCAGAAGGTGTTAATAACGGAAGAAACCCGTTTGTGGACTCAAGTAGCCACCGAAATGTTGGAATGACGAGTTCAACAGTTTTCTTATTTCTCTTGGGTTTTTCAGATCAAAACATGACTATTTTCAAAATGTCAGAATTGATTCAAGAAATCCGATGTTCTATATTTGCTTTGTAAGTTGACGGATATAAAACTGAAAGTATAAAAAAGTTGAAATCTGTATTTAGTAGTAAATTGGAAATGTCTGACTGTGTCCCTTGAAGCATTTTCTTAGCATGAAGTTGATGACAGATGGAAGTAATCTAATAATATCTCAACAAGCTAGTATTAATAAAGTCTCACAAAAATTTTATATGGCGGAATATAATCCAGTCAAGAGTCCAATGGAAAAAGGATTGAAGCTAAATTTAAATTCAAATAATCAATGTTTAAACAAAACGTACCGACAACTTGTGGGCAGTATGATGTACATGATGCTGTGCTCCAGCCAGACATTTGCTAACATTGAAAAACATTGGCAACATCTTAAAAGAATACTAAGGTATCTGAAAGATACATCATCTTTGAAACTCAAATATACCAAAAGAGACGTTGAACCTATAATTGGTTATGCTGATGCAGATTGGGTATCTGATTTTTGATTTAACGTTTACGGGTGCATATTATCAAGGTGCAGTAAAAAGCAACAGACAGTATCCACATAATCATCAGAAGTAGAATATGTAGCTCTGAGCCTAGCAACAACTGAGGAGATATGGTCAAGATAATTACATAATTACACAATTACAATTTATGAAGACAATAGAGGCTGTATTGAAATTGCTACCAATTCGGAAAGAATGCGTGTAGAAAACATCGATATCAAACATCATTTAGTTAAGAATAATGTTGCAAACGGAAGTATAAAAATTGAACCAATAACCACTCAAATCAATTGGCCGATATTTGAACAAAATCTACTGATTCAATTCGTTTAACTAAGCTACGTGAAGAGATTGAGTTCATCGGTTGAGAAGGGGTATGGACATATATTTTTCAATCGAGCTATATTATGTTTTTATGTTTTTCACACTAAAATTATTTTTCTTAACCTTCCAATAAATATGTTTTATTCCACAATTGTAAAACAACAACTCTATCAATCTTTATCTTCTCTACTCTTTGACTTTCAGTTGATATTGCAATATGTTTGTTCTTGTAAATATTCGATCAAGGTTACTAATGGTTATTCGTATGTTTTATTATCACTGACGATTCGAAAATTTATGGATTAACTATTTACTTGTTATTATTTTTAACATATTAGTAATGGATTTTAAAACAAATTGCTACATTATAAGTTCTTTTATTTGAAATATTTCCTTAAATAAAAATATGATTTACAATTTTATTAATTATTTAAATTGTCATTTTTGACTTATATTGTTTAATTGTTAATTGTTTAATCTAATTTCTATGAAGTTTTCACTATTAAATAACCTACCAGGCTCAGTACTAACTTATTCAAGAAATCAAGAACTTTATTAGACATTTTCTCTTGTATTATAAAATGTTACGAAATGATAGTGGATACCAGTCATATGTTAACTTATATAGATTTCCGGGAAAAGCCGGATAGGTATAGCTAGTCATTTATAAATTAATTAATAATGCCTTCAGTATATATGTACTTGATTTCTATGAGCAATTAAGCTGCAATTCAATACAAATACTCGTATGTATTTCTGTTTACGAACTTGTACTCCAGTTGTTACACCATATACAGTGTTTAGTGCAGAAGTATATAAAAAAGTCAGGTTTGCCCACTTGTTTTTCACTTCTTACACGATAATGTCGATTTCTAAGAAGAATAGAAATAACAGTCAGATTTAAAAATGCGATACATTATATAAAAATAAACACTAATGCGACAGCAATACAACAGAAATCATTGCGGTCGTTCCTTAGGTGTTCTTTCTTTGTTATGGCAAATTGCGATGATTTCATGACGGTTGTAGGTTTTGTTGTACTGTAAATGTCTCCAAAAACCAAATTAACTTAACTTTATTATCTTTTTTATCATTATTATTGTAATTCAGTTGCTTTGTTTTGTATGTTATATTGTGAAACATTTTATTATTTTGACAATAAGTTCCATCATTGGTAGACAGTTTCTTAATTTTTTTAACTCGATTGTCTACCCTCTTGCTGATGATAATTTCGATTAAAAAGAAAAATCATTATTATGTTCATAACAATAACTTTTTTTGAGGTGTTTTAAAGTACATAAGCAGGTGCTGCTTGCATGTTTTAACGATGATTATTATAATTCATGTTGTTGTAAACATTTTTCTTATAAAAAAAATGGAATTTAATTTCGAACGTTACGCCAGGCATACGTAAACATCTGGTAGTGGTAGAAATCAAGACAAGAAAGTTTTTAATGAAACACCGCTCACTCATCATTAAAGTGTGGTTTATTGAAGTTTTACTATTTTTACTTATATTTGTTAAAAAAAATAAATTATGAAGCGTAACAAAAACTACCACGCGCCTTGTAATTATTTTCGTCTCAACTACGGTGTTTCGAAAACATTGTAATCTGGAACATTATGAGCTAGAATCAAACTAACTAGAGCAGCGAAGAAACAATGTAATGATCTTTACAGTGGAACATTTGCTGCCAATTGTACAACTAGAGTTTTAACCAAAAGTTTTTATTATAAATTAAATGTTTGATCATTGAAAGATTTAAAGTAAATGGTTGATCATTGAAAGATTTAAAAAATGGTCAGTTTTGCTGTTTATGTGGCAATTATGAAAAAATATTACCAAAATCTAATAATTCGCTATTTGAAAAAGTATAAGAAAAATGTCCTGGAAAGTGACAAATTTGTGGCTCAGCGGCCATGTCAAAAAACAAATTTGCCATTACTGGAGCAATTATAGTCAAGCCAATGGTTTTTGCTAAAGAACAATGTTAATTGAAATTCTGAGAATTTTTCCTTGGACAATATCAATATTTCTGTGCTGCGGCTTAAATTATGCTCGAAACCCAAAAGAAATATTTCGCGACTTGAGGACCGTATATCATTGGACGCAATAATTCTGTGACTTTGAAAATTAAAATGAATGCTATCCGACAATAGAACTCAACTTATCTAAGGTTAGCGTTTAGCTTAAAGTTTTATCTTCAACTTAGCGTATTGATCAATGGATAATTAGGTTTAATATGACATATAACCCAAAGTATAGGCATATTGAAATTTGTTAAACGCTGCACAACAAAATCTGATGCTTGCTATGTTTTAAAGCATTTGTTCATTTCTCACGTAAAACTAGTTCTCCGAAATCTTTAGCGGAACACAAATATAAAGACTTCTAGTTGTTTTGAAGCTTACTAATCTTAAGAACAGAAGAACTTTTTTGAATATTTCTTTTACTAATAATCCGATTTACAGTATTATTGATTCGGCTGTTTTTCTAAATTAAAATTTATAATTCTAATTTGCCCTATCGGACATTAAGTTCTCTTTAATACGCAATATTTCCATTTCAATTAAGAAAAATTGATCCATTTAAATAAATACTAGCTAGTCCCATGGACACTTCGTAGTGCAAAAAAGAGGAATGAAAATGCAAATTTTTTTTTAAATCAATCATAAGACTTTAAGTGTTCATTCTTTTTTTATATTATTCTTATAATTAATAATAAATTTATTTAAAATGCACTCTGGAAAGCCGAATAAATTCGCAACATTTTCAAGTTATAAAAAATAGTATCCAAAAAATCTGTTTAAATTGTTTTGTGCAACAAAAACGAATTAAAATTATTTTCGTTAATATACTTTATAAAAAAAGATTTTGAATAATGCATTCTGAACTGGTTCGATTACACCTATTTCTAATGAGTGCAATTTCAAACACATGATCTTCAATAACACGCTAATGTTAAAATCATACACATTTCACTTAAGTTGAACCAATGGACTATGACTTAAATCCATGATACAACAGCATATATCATATGCATGTTACATTCTTTAGAGGGAATATGAACAACAGATGTACCAACTTAACAAAAAACAGAACTCAAAAAAAAGAAGCCAAAATCGTAATTTTAGAGGCAACAAACGTCTATCGTCATTTTGCATAAATTTTGTTAAAAAATCGGTTACTTAAGACGGTGTAAGAAATACTTCATTCCATCTGGTCTCCATAACATATACACGACATATATCCTACCCAAAATTGAACACAATGTAACGTGCGTTTCATTATTCGACGAATTTTTTTTCTGACGAAATTTTCGTAATACCCGTATCTCTCGTTGAGCGCATTCCGTTGTAGTTTATTGTCCAGCGAATCGTACAATGCGTTATAGGGAGAATTCGTAATTTAGTCGCTCAGTTCGTTCCACGTCACTTACGACATGGGTAAATTTAAACCGAACGTCCGTAAACACTACTCTCTCTTTCTTCTATTCTGCAACCTATTTTCCTAGAAATAACGCAATACACTTCATGAGTAACGATCATCTCCTGAGTACTGGTCTCAATAAAAAAAATAGTCAATACGGAAATGGGTGGAGATGTATATTTTTGTATAGCTTGAGAACGGTTTAAAGTAAAGTTTCTGAATTTGGTCTACACAAATCATTAGTGAAAAAATGAGCGGAATTGTACAAGTGGGCATGATACTTCCCATACATACAAACTAAATGTTGACTATTGTATATTTAGTATTTTGTATTTAGATAACATTTCAAATGTAAGTTTCTGAATTTGGGCTAAATCACTTCGTATTCCATATAAATCATCAGTCAAAAAGAGTGTAGAATTGGACAAGTGGGCTTGGTACTTCCTATACAAACTGAATATAGATTCGGTTATTTGATATTTCGAGAACGGTTTAAGCTAAACATTCAGTGTTTGGTCTGAATGACATAGTAAATGCAAATCATTAATGAAAAAAGGGCGGAATTGGACAAGTGGGCATGGTGCCTCCCATCAGTGTTGCCACCTTATGTGTATTTGCACATATTGTGTGTTATTTTTTGAAAGTGTGTGTAGTCTGTGTGTAATTAGTTTCAAGTGTAATTTGTGTGCTATTTTACTTTTTGTTCTACTGCTTTCTTTAACCACTATATTTTGATCGTCAACAGCCATATTATTGACGTTGTTCTTAAACATTTTTCATTTTACTTGTTAACTCAGTTTTTTTAGTTTCATTCTCGCTAGTTCCGTTTTTTGAAACTTCGGCTTTAAGATGTTTTCTCCAGGTATAAGCCTCTTCTTTTCCTTATTAGTGTGATGTTATCTTATAAACTTATTTCTAAATTTCCTCCTTAGGATTTTTTTATCAATCAAGACATGGTTAGCTCATGTTTACACTTCGGCGTTCGACAATATGTTCGATCAAGATAATTCGTATCCTGCTCAGGTTTTTAATTACCAGAGGATAATACTTGGTTATTGTGAGGCACTGATAAAGGGTGGTATTTTACTGTTTTTTTTTTCAGTGTCAAAAAAGATTCATGACAAAAATATGCAATAAGGTTTGCTATTTCCCCATGAATAGCAGCTCAACGCGGAAGTCAAAGAACAGAATTTTTGAATTCGGTGTGAAGAGTAGCCAGAGGCATTTCAAAAGGTGTCAATGTACCCTGAAAGATGTACTGTTGGTGCGGCTTGTCAGCCGGTGGCATCATTGGACCGTACTTTTTAAAAACGATGAAATTTTCAACGTTGGAGTTAATTAAGTAAGGCATCGTGCGGCTTTTACCAACTTTTTTCTTACCCAAAATGAAAGAATTGGACTTGGTTGACATGTGGTTTCAACAAAACGGTGCCAAATGCCACACGGCACACAATATCATAGACCTTTCAAAAGACGAGTTCTTTTGTGGGGATACGTGATGTCTATCGTACATAGGGACACGTCAGCGACAATTCCAGCCCTAGAAGACAACATTACAGGTGCCATTAGTTCCATCATTTCGACCAGGAAATGCAGGAAAAAGTACACAAAGATTGTAATTTTGTGTGTAATTTTACTTCAGATGTGTAATTTGAAAGCTGGTTGTGTGCAAACCATAAAGCTGTTGGTGGCAACACTGACTCTTGTACAAACTAAATTTATATTGATTTCTGCATATCTTGTGAACGGTAAGAGGTATAGTTTCTGAATTCGTTCTGAATAACTTCGTACTCAATACAAATCATTAGTCAAAAAGTGGGCTGCATTAGACAAGTGGGCAAGGTACCTTTCATACAAACTACATATTGATTTTTGTATATCTAGATAACTGTAAGTGACTTCGTATTCAATATACATAAATCATCAATCCAAAAAAAAAAAAAAAAAAAAAAAATTGGATAAGTGGGAGTGGCATAATCCATACATAGCAAACATAAATTTTTGAGAACGGCAATAGTAGAAGTTATCATTAGTCAATAACTGACATTAGATACGTGAGAGTGGAATATTTTATAGTACTATATATGTAGCAGTAGTAGTTAAAGTAAGCAATTTAATATAGCGATAGCGACGCAGTCCGGGTTTCAGCAAGTCCTATATAAAAATTAATTTGTGTTTGTTTAAGGGTAAAAGACAGATTATGCAGTGTCATTGTGGAAGGAGCTATAGGCCATCTTAAATACTTGGATTTGAATCGCAACGTAATAAAATATTGAAAAGGACTAAACAATGATTACTAAGGCGATAACTACACTAATAAATAGAATAATTAGGCAGGGAAGCGAAACACTCTCTAAACTTTCATATATACTTTAAATTTTCTATCGTTTCTTTGGGCTTACGTTTGATTCTTAGTTTATGTTAAAAAGTCAAACAGTGTTCGATTAAACTGAAGTCAGTTGTCAATATATATACTTTCGAAAAAAACTAGATTAGCTTTTATTTTACATGTATGAGATCATAGTAACGCTGGCTAGTAAAACCCTTATAAAGCTTTTCTGGATTGTATTAGACATTGGTTGTTTTAATAAAATAAAAGAGAGTAAGAAAAGGAACCTAATGCAATGACTAACTCAACACAGCAAAACAATGATATTGGCCCTTTTAGCACCAAGCCACAGATGTACATATGTATGTTCCTGTTCGAAAAAAAAAAACCCTACAATTAAGTATTTTTTGAATCATGGTTTTGTTCTGAATATCAAGAGGCTTTAAAAGATTAAAATTGCTTTTGTTATATTGCTTCCTGTATTTTGGTTGTGAGTAACATTTACTTTTTTGAAAAATTGTTTAATTACTTAAGTTTACAAAAAACAATTTTTTTTTTTTTTACATGAAATGAAACATATATTTGAATATTTTTAAGAAGGGCTATCTATGCTAGTTCACAGTCTTATGATAGACAAGTTTATAATTTTCACTAATAATTTTTTTCAGTAATACCACACCGTAGTATTACTTAAGTAGTTGTTATCAAGTACATTCGAATTCGAATGGAGATTTTAATACACAGAATACTTAAAATTAATTATTTAATGCTTTAAAAATATATTAATCAATATAAATTTGCAATAATGCTTTGTTTTGTAATTGTATAAAATTAAAATTTGATTTGTTCACTAAAATGTCGTCTAGAGCGTGTAAAGTTAACCTAAATCGGTTTTGCCATGATTGTTGTAAAGTTGTTTATGCCAAGCAAGAATTCCCTATTAAACAATTATTTTGGTGTTCCGGTCTTGCATCAAGATTTCATTTGAACACATTGTAGACTGATCCTTAACTCCTGATATTCCGGTAAAAAATATCTCTAAAGTTTGGTAAGCTAATGATCTAGAGAGAATCTACCAACCACTGGAGTAATCCTAAGTTTCATGGAATCATTGAAAAGCATTCCACTACAGCAGAAATAGCAAGAAATATTTGAACGAAACTATCACGGTTTTTGGGACCAGCATATGCTAGGAGACTACTGTTGGAGTGTCATAAGAGAAACAAATTTGAACTTATGTAAAAAAAGAAATAAAACCCTTTATTTATAATTTTTTTTTCTACACTGATGTTACTTTTACGTTTTTTGTTTTTAATAAATATCTAAAAAGTTTGACGTCTAGGATTGTTTTTGTATTTTCCCCGTAGATAGAGGTTCTAAACTAACATCACCATGCATGTTTCAACTTATGCACAGATATCAAGTAAACTAGTGTTATTATATATTATAGTGTTGATAAATTGTATAAAAATATGTAATTATCAAAATTTTACAAAATCGTCATAAATATCTTATTCAAAACACATATAAATTATTTTAATAAATTGTCGGGATTCTTTTATAATTTCTAAAAATATGAAATATTTTGTTTCCAATAACATGTGAAATCATAAGAGAAAACTTCCAATAATATGTAGTTTCGTACAATTTTTTTTTGCCCACTGTGCACTCTTTTCAATGACTGTCGTGTAAAAATTACAGTGCAATTACTTGAAAGCACTCCATCGTCATCAAATTCAAACCGCATACGCTACTTATTCGTTCATTCGCTCATTATACGCAAATGGTGACAATACAAACAGTTTCAGTTTGTTTTGCGACTGTTTATTTTGTGTCATGTTCAATTGAAGAGGTCACACATCGTTGATTTGATAGAATGTTTTCGGGACATGATTTCAATCTTTTTTTACTCGGTAACGTTTTTAGTTTAAATGCACGTGTTTTAAAAAGCGACAAATTGGTCTCTCCACAGTTGACTTAATAAAGAATAAAGTTTGGAAGCCCTTATTTATTGATATGGATTTCTTTATTTTATTTTATCTTTTTTTTCAACAGTTCTATGCGAAGCCTAAGTCCATAAAGAATTCGAATAAAAATTATTAGGAAATTAGAATAAATAAAAAAAAACGTTTGCTAATACTTTCCCCTTTTGAACACAATTATTTAAAGCAGAATAATTTTTTGCCAGCAGTACACTTCTCGTGCATCTCGTATAAGTTATTCTAGTTTTTAATAGTTTTAGAGGCAGATTTTAAAATAAAACAGCTGTACGCAAAAAAGTCAAACGAAAAAATTTTAAATTCCTGTTTTCTCAATGTATATTTCTGCATTTCACTAATCGCTTTATTTTTATTTTTGAATCACGTACGAAAATGTTAAATTGCAAAACAATAAATAAAAATAAAATTAAAATTGAATGAAAACAAATAAATTAAAAAGAACAATTTCTGGAATTAACCGCTCATGTCTCAATTGTTGAAAACACGTAAATCTTTGTTACGCATTAAATGCAACAAATTGGCACGTAACTAAACAGGACAATGGGATATAAGAACAATAGGTTCGAAAAAGCGATTATGTTTTGGCTATGAAAACATTAACAATATTACCGAAAATATTTTATTATTTAACACCATATGAGGTAATTGCATTTTATTTTATTTGTAAGAAGCCAAACAACAAAATGATTTTTCAAACAACAAATGATTTTTTTTTTAAATGAGTTTAAATGATAGAGTCTCACGTTTGATGCCTAAATTTATAAATGAATGAATGAATCTGTGGTTGACCGATAATCAATGTTGCAGAGTTTACTTTAAATGCCTTCTTTTGTGTCAAACATTGTTTAAGTATATGTACGTAATTGTGTTTAAAGACGTAAATAAAATAAAGCGGTTTATTCTTCGAATTAAAAGTACTTTCATTTTGTTATGGTTTCTTATTTTGACTATTGGAATTTGATAGACTTTGCTTTTTTTTGTATTTCATGTCATGCATATCAAAACATTATTGTCATCCCTGATTCTACAATTAATTCCTCCAGCCTTGGAAAACATAAAGAGCAAGTAGGATTCGACCGGAGAGATAATGTGTGTACCATTTTAACACAACGCGCATTGTCATTGAGCAGTCTATCGAATTTAACAGCAGCCTTTACTTACTTTGCTTACTTCTTGTAAACTTCGAATTCAACACGGTATCTAGCCAAACGCTATGGTAATGCACTAAGTTACAATGGAATACCGGCAAATATAGTCCATCTTATTCGTTATACAAAGGCAAAGAAAGCCAGCCATTTTTGATCAGTACAGGAGTAAAACAGTGATGTGTTTTGTCCCCCACTCTATATTTTTTCACTGTTGGACTGCATATATCAGAATACAAGCTCCGAAGCTTCATATGGCGTCATTTGGAACGTTAATAACTTCCGTCATGATGTCGAGTTCGCTGAAGACATATTCCTTATCGCACATCGCTCCGATGATATAGAAGCAAGAACGCTTATAAGCTAATGCGCATAAATTTGGCCTAAAAATTAATGCGAAGAAAACGAAATTGATGTGAATTAGTAATAGCAATACGATACCCCTAATACTTAAAAGACTTCTGATCGAAGGCATAGACTTTTTCTCTTACCTTGGAAGCAAAATCTGCAAAGACAGTGACTCTAGTACTGATGTTGCCGGCATAATTAACAAAGCCCTGTCGCATTCTATTCCGTGCACAAAATATAGAGAGCATATAATATTACGACCAAACAAGGCTCAAATTTTTTAACAGTAGTGTCAAATCAGTAATACTGTATGGTTGCAACACTCGGAGCACAACACAATGTTCACTCTGGAAGCTACAAGTCTTTCACAACAAATACTTGAAACAAATCCTTTGGATTTTTGGCCTAACTGGATAACCAAAGAACAACTGATAATGTTAGCAAACCTGCAAACCAATTTAATCCGAAATTTGCAAACGAAAAGAGTAACCCTCCCGCGGTGCTGGGAGAAATTGTCGTTTATACCTATAAAATGTATTCCTCCTACGAAAAATTTTAAGAAATGTATTAAAATTAATGATTTGTATTGACTACAAAGTCATACAGACCAAGTTCATAAACTGCCTTCTAACCGTTCTCTAGATATACAAAAATCAATATTTACTTTGTATGAGAGCTGCCACTCACACTTATTCACTTTCGCTCATATTTCGACTAATAAGATTCAGCTCAACATTCCAATTAGAAAGACCGAATGCCATTGTACACATCAGACATTACGTTACTCGTATATGGTTTGGTAACTTTTCAAGTGACAATAAAAACTCATACAGAAAATGGAGGGCATTTTGTTAATATTTGTGTGGGAATATATAAAAAAATGTAAATGCCATATCTGCGTAACCACTGGACCGTGCAAACTTCACATAAACCATGTACAGACAATCCCCAACGTACCCTGAAATTTTGGTTGAAATAAGTCGTCCCGGTTCCGTAGTTAGGGGTGATATCAAAGTGTACACTTCTTTTAATACATATAGATGGAAATGTGTACATTTTTCATGCATCAATAAAAAATTTATTGTAAGCTTGTATTGAATATGTAACTAAGTATGTACAGTGGCGAGCAGAATTGGATGAACACCAATGAAGTTTAAATTAAAGGGTTGGCAAATTTGAGGTTAGAAAGTAAATTGGCTTAAAACAATTTTTTTTTTTTTTTGACAAATTCAGTTTTATTAATACCAATATAAAATAGAAATATGGTAATTAATAATGGAATATGATGTCGGGCAAATGTCCACCTCTAGCACATCGGCAGACGTCCGTCAGTTTCAAAAAAATTTTAAACACAAAGCTTCTCTTATCTTGTCAATGCAGCGCTGTATTTCATCTTTCAAAGCGTCAGTTGTTTGTGGTTTGTTTACGTAAATCCAGTGTTTGAAATGGCCCCAGAGAAAATAATCCAGCGGCGTTAAATCACAAGAACGAGCCAGCGAAGTGATATCGCCAAATCGAGAAATTACGTGACCGGAAAATTTCTCATGCAATAACTGAATTGTTTGGCAGGCTATGTGGCTTGTGGCACCGTCCTGCTGAAGCCAAAGGTCACTGATGGCAACATTAGCCAATTGTGGCCACAAAAAATTGGTTATCATGGTTTGGTAGTGCAGAGAATTCACGGTGACGGCGTTTCCTTGCTCATTTTCGAAAAAATACTTGCCGATGATGCCGCATAACCACAAACCGCACCATACGGTCACTTTCTTTGAATGTAATGGTGTTTCGCAGACGGTTTGTGGATTTTATGAGCCATATCTGCGACAATTTTGTTTGTTTACATAACCGCCTTATTGAAAATGGGTCTCATCACTAAAGATGATTTTGTTGAAAAACGCGTTGTTTTCGTTCAGTTTTTCAAACAGCCAATTCACAAACATTCGACGCAAACAATGATCAGCTGACTTTAATTCTTGATCGAAATGAACTTTGTAAGCGTAATGATGAAAATCTTTATGCAAAATGTTGCGCAAAGTTTCTCTGGTGATGCTCAATTGATGCGAACGTCAACGAATTTATTTTCCAGCCTCATTCTCAACACTTTGCATTACTACGGCCACTACGAGCGTTTGTTTTGATCTATTGTCAACAGCAGTACCGTGAGCTTCGAATTTAGCGATTAAATTATGCGCAGAGGTTTCAGGAGGGGCCTGGCTACGAGGAAATGCTGCTCGAATTTTACGAAGTGATACAGTAAAATTTTCACCATTTTAATAGTAAATTTTCACAATTAAATTCTTTGTTGAAGAGTGTAGCGTTCCATAGTTAATATTACCCAATTTTTTACTAATTAAGTTCAAAGGTTGGCAGATCAATTCTTATCATTTCGTCATTGGACAGCCTATTTCTCTTCCTAACCTCAAATTTGCCCAGCCTGTAAAAGCGCAGTAAAACCCAAAAGATTTAAGGAAAGTAGTTCGGCTTTTTGTGTAAAATAACACTGGTCTACATGCGCTGAATTTAAAATTAAAGTTTTCAGTTTTTTTTTTTTCATCGCTAAAATTTTTTTTATGTTCGTGGCAAATTTTTCGCCCAAAATATGGTAAAGTCAATATATATTATTTTAACTTGAAAACGACTTGACCGATGCAAGTACCAGCAAATAATGAGGAATAAAATTTTCTATAAATAACCTGCATAAAATTTGTTTGTATTTGCAACAGCTTCGGAATTATTTTCGCAAAAAATTAGAGCAATTTTTTTATTTTCAAAAAATTATAAAAAAATTTTAGAATGAAAACTTTACATATTAAGCTTTAAATGCTTAAAATCTTAAGAATAAAACAAGCTATAAATTATGAAAATCCTTGGTTACAGTGTGACCAGATTTTAAAATTACATAAAGCTAAATCGCGTTCAAAAAAAAGCTAAAAAATTTTATTTTCGGCTAAACACAAACACAAATACTTTTTCTTTCTTAGAAATTACGATCTGTCAAACGTCAGCTGTTAAAATTTTAGCCAAATTCATCGATTAGTTTATTTCTTGTAGTCGTTTGAAGTAAGCAACTTTTGTGTTTCTTGGAAAATGGGAAAAAGTGAATTTTTTGTAGTGATTAAACACTATTATTTGAAAGTCAAAACGGCGAAAGAGACAAAAGAAAAGCTTGACAAACATTACGGCGAATCTGCTCCGTCAGATTATATGGTAAAATATTAGATTGCTGAATTTAAACGGGGCCCAACAAGCACTGCAACAATACCATCAACAGGAAGGCCAAAAGAGATGGTTACTGAAGATAATCCTCGATATCGTTATAAATGATCGCCGGGTCAAAATACGTAAGACTGCTGAAATGGTAAACATATCATGTGAACGTGTGTTCAACATTTTGCGTGAACATTTGCATATGAAAAAGCTATCGGCCAGATGGGTGCCGCGTTTGCTCAGTGTTGAATAAAAACGAGTTCGACAGATTACTTCACAGCGGTGTTTGGACATGATAAAGCATAATCCTGCTGATTTTTGGCGTAGATTAATAGCTGTTGATAAAACGTGCGTCCACCACTACACACCTAAAATCAAAAATCAATCGAAGCAATGGGTGGAAGGTGGTGGAAGTGCTCCGAAGAAGGTGAAGACAGCGAAATCGGCTGGCAAGGTTATGTCCACTATATTTTGGGATGCACACGGAATATTGCTCATCGATTATCTTGAAAAGGTATCACAGGAGAGTATTATCGTGCATTATTGGATCAATTGTTTGATGCAATTAAGGAAAAACGACCACATTTAAATAAGCACCGGTTCACACAGCCTAATGCTGCATTTGTTGATCATCCACCTTATAGTCCAGATTTAGCCTCTAGTGACTTTTTCCTGTTTCCAAACTTGAAACAATGGCTCGCAGGAAAAAGATTCATCTCAAACGAAGAAGTGATTACCGAAACTAATGCGTATTTTGAGGAGTTCCCAAAACCGTATTATTCAGATGGTATAAAAAAGTTGGAAAATCGTCTTACTAAGTGTATTGAGCTAAAAGGAGACTATGTTGAGAAATGAATGGTTTTGGAAAAAAAAAATATTTTTTTTCTACTTAGGTAGCTTCAATATCAATACGCAATCGTACACAATTGTTAGTTTCATAGATTTTTCATATACATATATTATAAATAATAATATTATATTATAAATTATAAATATTATATATATATATATATATATATATATATATATATATATATTATATTACAAATAAAATATAATTATATTATAATTAAACTGTTATTATATTATAAATATTATAAATTTGTTTGTTTGTTTGTTTGTTTGATTTTGCTGTAATTTTCAAGACAGAAGAAGATCCAGCAAACGATATATACTATGCTGTTTTTAAAATTGAACCTGGTTAAAAAAGGGCCAAATAAGTCACATGGGTTGTCACTTCATATTAAAAATTTATTAAATTGTTAAACCTAAAAGTTTGCAAATAAAACTAAGTTATAGTTTTGTTTCTTCAGTAAGTTTATGAGCCAATCACGCGTAAAGGACTGAACCGATTTTGTTGAAATAAAAAGCAAAAATACAGATTCAGCTTACAAAAATGCAATAGGGGATGTTTTTTTAACTTTGTTAGACATCGGCTTTTCGTCTGAAATGACACTTATTTTTTCTTTTAAAAGCAATTGCCAACAGTCGTCATCTACTTCAAACGTCTTTGCATTTGCCTTATAAAAGCAAATAGGTGGTCCAAAATCGGGCAACACCGGATAATAAAGGTAGTTTTAGTTGCAAAAATAATATTTGGTAAATTTAGATTTTATTTACTCAATTTTATTATTAGCCATTGGCTAATATTTTATTTTCTATTTGTGAGTTTCGAAAAACCTGATAATCCGGTCTCAAGGGTGAAATAATTGAAAGTTCCCAGCCAATTTTCGGCGAATCAAAAATGTCCATTGACATTGTAATAATTTAATCTTAATTAAGATTTCTTTCGTTGAATATCCTTAGTCTTTTTCCCTTTTTTCACCCCTCGTACTGATTCACTTAAAAAAATTTAAATTTTTAAACTAGCGGCGACCGAAAAACTCCATTAACCGGATATATAATTTGAAATGTCATCTTCTAAAAAAGTGCTCCATTTGCACAATCGAATTATTTATGTGCGACTGATGGCATTTTCATTTCTGACAAAAATGTTAAATATCAGTTTCAGAAATAAACACAAAACCATTCCTTTGTATTATATTTTTTTAAAAATGAATACAAAAAAGTAAGGGCAACAATAGGAAATATTTTCAACTTTTCTGTCAAAGTCATATAAAAAAGAATATGAATTTACTAACTAATATAAGTATGTAAGCAATGCAGAAACTATTGTTTCTATGTTGCTACAATTTCATTGTTTTTTGATGTCAGACTTTACAAATTTGAATTATTTTTACTCTTTTGTCATATTTTGTTGAAATGTTTTTGAAAAGAGCTCAAAAAAAGCTAACAACTAAATAAAAAATTTCGAAGCTAAATCGAACGTAAACAAGCTAATATGGTCACGCTGGTTGGCTATTGCTGATTTTATTCAAAATTAGGTGCAGGTACCTAACTTTGACCAAAATTAGCGGAATTTTTTTTTTTCCTGCAAAACTATGTTAATTTTTTTTAGTTTGTTTCTTTCATTTCCAAAAAGTTATAAAAAATTCTTAGAGTATAAATTTTACATTTTAAACATTAAAATGAAAGCCATATAAAATTTGTTGAAAGTGAAATAACCCATAAAGGCAGATTCCTAACTTTGACAAAAAATGTGTGATACATTATTAGGCAAAACACACAAAAATAGTGAGAGGAAATGTCTGATAGGAAACAGTACATACCATATAAGTACATACATATGTTTTTCGTAAAAAAATTGTTTTCAAATCAATTATATAATTTTTTTTCTTTCTTTTCATATTTTCAGTTGAAGTTTCTCGTCGAATCGACCAATAAAAATCTGCAAGCATTCTAAGTCTCGAACAAGATCATTTAGGTCAGACTTATTTATAAAATGAGGTTTCTTCAATGGTCTTCTATGTGAAGATGAATAAGTACCTACAAACCCGTAACTGGTTTCACTCCGAATAGAAAAAACATCTTCTACATAACCTATTTCGTGACGTTTAGGAGGCATTTCAGGTAAAGAAAAATTATTGTTTTAAGAACTGGTCGTCGGGCAGATGAAATGTTCGGATATATGATTTTATGCATTATATCTGGCTTTCATTTAAGTCCTTAAGTATAAAATTTATATTCTAAGAACTTTTATTATAACTTTTTGGAAATAAAAGAAAAAAACCACTACTTTTGCAAGAAAAAAAGTTTCCGCTAATATTGGTCAAAGTTAGGTACCTGCTAATTTTGAATAAAATCAGCAATAGCCAACCGACTTTCATTATTTATATCTTATACTATTCTCAACATTTTAAGCTTTAAATGTTTAAAATGTAAAAAATGTAAAATTTTCATTCTGGAAAATTTTTATGATTTTTTTTTAATCAAAAAAAATTGTTTTAATTTTTCGCAAACAATTTTTTTTCCATCTAAGTCATGAATAACTCCGAAACTTTTTAAAAAATAAAATACAAAAAAATGTTACTGAGGTGATTTAGAGAAAAAATTTTACTCCTAAACAATTGCTGGTACCTGTACTAAAATCGGTCAGGTCATTTTCAAGTTATGATAAAATATATTGACAAAACTGAAAACGGATTTGAATTCAGCCCACCAAATTAGCGTAGGAAAGATATTTGTTTGCTCTAGTTCAAAACCTTGTTGGCTAGTGTAATCAGAAGAGGAATAAGAAAAGTTAATAAAATGAAATTCACTAGCATTTAAATTTGGTGTTATGGTTTAGGCAATTTTATAAAAAAAGTGTGTATGTGTGTGTGTGTCTTTACTTTACAAATTTAATTTTATTTTTAATTTAATTAATTTTAATTTTTAATGTCCATATCAATTGTCGTACAAAACCACAATAAATACTGAACCATTTTTGACATTTTGTTATGCCGCATAACTATCTCTCCAGCCGTTAGGCGATTACCGTACCAATTATTGATGCATTGCAACAATCGTATTAACCCGGCTATACACGTTACAGATACGACGCCTGGTCACATATAATATTATTTACATAGAATATGAATATAGTATGTGTAATTGATTAATTGAAATATTATTAAAACCAAAAGAATATATATTTTTATTTTGTTTTTAAATATTTAAAGTTAAATGTGTCTCAAGTGTTAAATAAAAAATATAAAAAAACATGATTGCACTCATTATACAATTTCAACATGAAAACTCAAAAACGCAATTCAACTGTAAATTACTATTAAAATTGAATAATTTAAGAAGCTACTTCGGACAAGTTTTAATTGAGGGAGGCTAAATATATTTTATTTACTTTAATTATATTTTTATTACTTTTACTGAAATTAGGCCAGAGGTTTTCAACATCACCTGCAGCTAAAACAATTAAATTCTCTTCTTCTATTAACACGATATCAAATTGTAAAAGCAAATCTTTTTTACCGGGTCAAGAAGGTACCACTCAGTGAAAAATAACTAAAACAAATTTCAAGCGGCATTGCAATTAATTATTGTCTCTTTTCCTGAAGAAAGATGTTCATGATGCTGGAACTGAATGTGATATTTTACAAACGTTTCACACCTAAAACGAAAGAAGTGGAAGATAAATTAGTGTAAAAAATTACAAAAAAAAATATTTTTATTCACCCTACTTTTAAAATGATTTTAATAAAGTTATATGCCTTGTTAAAAAGTAAGTAGTTATCCGGATCGTACTTTATGATAAAGAGCATTATTATGATTTTTCTTTTTCACTTGATCCTAAGTACTAAATAGGGGGAAGGAGAAAAGAGGGAGTAGTATTTATGTAAGTTTGATTTAAATTTGTTGAAGTCGTTTGTTGCAAAAAAAAAACTCCAGCGGGAAGATGGCTCCACAAAAGAACGGTACGACTAAAGAACGCATTCTCTCTATGATGCGTTATGTGATTCACTGCACAATCAACACAGAGGGATGTGGTTTACAGGAAATAAGAGTACTAATGAAATTACTGGGTATCATTTTTTATTTTGTCAGAACACATTCCATTTATTATTGATAGAACAATAAAACACAAGCCACATAGCGATGCTGATCCTTCGTCCCCTCCTGTACGCTGTCTAGAAACTCCAAAAATACACTTTTAAGCACCGGCACATACATAAGTGTTGTACTCCAATTTTGAGTCGGTTGTAGGTCTTGTAAATATTAAGGAGATCAGATGGTGTCAAGTATTTCTTACAGCGTATTAAAAAACTAAGATGCTACATTTGGTTCTTAAAATATGTGATCGTTCCAACGAACGTCTCAGTGCATTCTTATCCCAGAATATCAAGAGCATCTGATTCCTCAATTTCTACATTATCTATAGACACAGATGACACCACACCACCACATCTGTGGTTGGCCTTGCGTTCACTACAGTCGACCCTGTTAGCACGACTCCACTCTGAGATTTTCACCAGGTCGCTTGTGCGTGTATCGTTCATATTCATACTTTTTGCCCCAATCTCCAAGACTGTTACTGTCATCTACGATAGAGTAGATATGATTGAAAAAGAGAAGAAGAAAGTCGTTAAGAAATATAAAAAATAGAGCGGAGAGAGAATAGAGCCTTGTGGTACCCCTGAGTTTATCCTGTAATCGTCGGATAACTACTCTTATAGAGTGATCTCTGAAAAAGTTCGATATAAATCAAGAAAAGTGACTACTGACACCAAAGGCAATAAGTTTCAAAATACGAGCCTCATGCCAAACTTTATCAAGCGCCTTTAAAATATTCAGAGCCACATTACTCTCGCCAAAATTATGAATGGACCTGTTCCACTTCTTCGAGAGCACCACCACCAGGTCATCGATTTGCAAATCGTTGTAATCCAAATACCTCACAAGGTGGTGGATTATCATACTCTCCATAACTTTAGAGTGCAGAACAAATTGCTATTGAGTAGTATTTCTCAGGGTTACTAACCTCGCCCTTTTTAGGGATTGGTAATGTAACACCAACCTTTCAGAAAAATAAAGAAATAACGCCGTGATATGACGCGCTGAAAAGGTTATCTAATGGAAGCACAAACGTCGAAGAGCGGTGCTATATGACCAGTTCTAAAATGCCACCCGGCCCAGATGACTTGTTAACGTTGAGATTTGCAAGAACCCTTTTTACAGCACCGGATCAAAAGACAAGGGAGAATTGCAATGGGGAGAAGGGAGAATTAAATGGTTTGTCTTTTCAACTGGGTTAGTGAATGTCTTGTCATTTTTTATAAGGACAGGAATCGAACTAGTGCTGTTCCTTTCTCTTTTAACGAATGGAAAAAAATTTTTGCTTCCCCCCGGAAGAGTAAGAACTTTAGCATGAAGACACTGCTCGTATATAGCTTTTTCGCTTCTTAGTGCTGCATTTATTATTGCGCGAATTCCTGAAAACTTACTCTTTGAATTTGACTACCATTTTACACGTCTGATTAAGCCAAGATTTTTTAGGTTTAATCGAAAGCTCAACGAGCACTCCCATAATTAAAAACAGAGCGCTTCGTAGCCGTGGTTAATCCTCATGTAGAACCAGGGCTGCCAGATGAAATTTGCAGAAAATTGGAATTTTTCCGATACGTTTTAAAAATATCGTCATTTCAGTTTCGGAAAATCGTCAGAAAAAATCGTCAGAAAAAATCGTCAGAAAAAATCACCAAAGAAATCGTACCAAAAAAAAACAAGAAAGTTTTTAGTATTTTCAATTCTTTTTAAAGTACCTGTAAGGTACGTATTATGCAGATCAATTATTCGACTTTTTTCAAAAACCGGTTTTCGAATAATTCGAAAAGAAGCACTTAAAAACCGGTTTTCGGTTGATAATAATTCAAATAACCGGTTAACCGGTTCTTTTATTTAAATAAAATTGTTCCTAATTCTTAAAGTGCCGAGCTGGACCACGTCGTTTCAAAAATAAGCAGAAGCTACTGGAGAGCTTAAAATTAAAGTTTCAATCAATATTAACAATAATTCTAACAAATCTCATAAAAACTATGCCAAAACGGTATGCGGAGACCATAAAAAGCAAAGTTTATGGCACAATGGATTGAAAGTTGTTTAAGTTTCGAACAGCTACTCAAGGAGCTAATTTCGTTTTTGTTGTATTACTTGGTAGAGAATGGAATTAAAGGTTTGTTATTATAGTTATAATTTAGGTGCCTAAGATAACAAAAATTAAATGTTTTAGTTTTAATAAATCTATTAGTAATATACGAGTTCAAGTCCTTAATTGCCTCGACAAGAAAATTTGCTTAGATTTCGAGCAGCACTGTATGTAAATTTATGCACCACCTATTTAATAGAGTGTGTGTCACTGTAGTATGTTAGGTAAGAAACCACCTTCCAACTAAGAAGACGTCGGTTCAATCAATTTTCAACATCGATATCACCTTACAACCTTACTAGCGACTGGTTATGTGTATTCACGCTGTGAAAAACTTCACTAACTAATATATCTGTGTGCTTTCAATTAGTCGAGTTGATCACTCTACATATATAAAAATCAATATTTATTTACGGAAGATGAGAAAAGGTTATATTTGCTCAAGAGTGCATATCTTTTTCGATCTACCATGGTTTTCTCCTTCTTTGTGAGACGTTCAAGATTGTCATATATACTCGTACCAAAATAATTAAATTTATACAAATAGTTAAGCGATGAGCATATTTTCAATAAAAAAATATACAAACGTATAAAGATTATACTTGCTTAAATTAACCGGTTTATTGGGTATTCGAAAAATGAAGATTTTGAAAAAGCCGTATTCAACCAAACCAAAAAAACCGATTAAAACCGGTCGAATAATAACCGTCCGGTCTCCCTAGTGCGTATACAAGATTACACATTTTTAATACGTTATTAAGGCTGTTTACGAATGAATATCTCGTTTGTCAAATCGATTAACTTCACTTTTAGAGTTTTATTAGATAGTGATATCAAAACACTGTATTGACTCAAGATTATATTATACTCAAAACATATTTCTCTAATAGTAACTTTTAATAATACTAAACGACAAAATTACTTATAATTTAAGTAATAGCTTTATAAAAGTGTTAAAACTATTTTCTAATTTTTTTAATTGATTTCTTTAAAATGTATTTTTTTCGCTTTCAATCCTTTTCAATAATTTGAAAAATAATAGAGAAAGTAGGGAAAATAAGACAATTGCTGATAAATAATTGTTTCTATTATTAGTTAATTAACTACATAATTGCTTGTATTTCAGAATATAATTAAATTAAACTTAAAATACAAGTTCAACCTGTGCAGAAAAATAGGAACTCTTCAAGGAATTTTCACAATAGTAATAAAAAACATGTAATAAAATAATAAATTTACACTAATTTCAGTTCTAATTTTGTTCTAGATTGGTTAGTGTTTTTTCGAGGCTCCGTAGTTATTTAAAACTGCCAGACATATCATACCACGCGGTCTAAATTAATTACCAAAACTCAAAATAATTTGTGAGACACACTGTCTGGTTGATGTTTTTACTATATTCCACAAATTGCCTATCACGTTTAAATCTGCAGTGGAACACTAATTATAGTAGCTTGCTCTCCTATTTTTAGTTTAAAAAACTCATGCACATATTTCTTTATCTTTAGCTAGTTGGGTCAAATATAAAGAGTTCCAACTACTTTTACAGCTGCCAGAAAACGTCAATCGCCATTTTGCCAAAATTTTGTTAAAAAATCGTCAAAATGACGATCGTCATTTTAAAAATCGAAATCGTCAAATCTGGCAGCTATGTGTAAAGCGAAAAACGAGAATGAGGCAGAAATTGTACAATGACCCGAATTGCCGAGAGTTGCAAGAACCTCAACTAGTTAGTTCAATTAACTAGATTTATCAATTATGCTTAGGTGTAGAGTTTCAAAGCTTTTCTAATAAAAGTTGAAAAATCCGCTTTATTAAATACTTAAAGTAAAATGTAATTCAAGAATAGAGAATCGTAGTACAATGCTACATGTAAAGGTTGAGCAACTTTTAAGTTAAAGGTAAACTAAAGTCATGCATAAATTAATATCGCCCTATCCTATAAAGTAGGGTACATATAACGCTTTTTAACAAAACTAAAATAAATTGTTACATTTTACTACAAAATGGTTCATGTAATTCAATGATATTTGTCAAGATGGCATTAAACACTTTGGAAAGAAATGGCTTTAAAACAATTATAAAAAGACAAGAAAAAATGTTTTACGTCTTGATATCAAAACGTAACTACAAATATAGCATCACTAACCAATCCGTACTCTGAAGTATTTCACTTACAAAAAAGAGGTCAAAAATGAAAGAAAATATAAAAATATTTTCGTGACATTAAGAGAAAAGTAAACGTAATTAAATTTTAAATGGCAACTGGTAGCATAAATATATGTACATACATATGTACAGTGACTCCAACGTATAATCGGAAACTTTTTTCGTTTTTCGAATGCTGGTGAGGTAGTTAAATGGTTACATTTGCTTATCTCAATACTCGAAAAATTTAAGCTAGTTCAGGGATATTGGGTACTTCAAACAACTGCGAATTCTATCAAAATAACACACAAGTGCGTGATTTTCGCAAAAGAAGTCGAAATTTTTTGTTGTTTGGAGCAACAATTATATGATTCACTAAGTACACTTTAACAATAATCGACAAGTCTATTTTGCATACGTTTAACGTACGAGTACCACAAAGCTTTAGTTGATTCACAATTGTTCCGAACTTATACAAACTCATGCGTGGAGTCCAGAACCTGATGTAAATGGACGTCTTTGTGAAGAATTACTAAAGGAAGTTAATCAAAAAAAGACCAACACTCTGTTTAGCTTAATATGTTATTATTAGCAATATTGAACTCCACAGAGCCAAAAATACTACTTTGATCAAAAAGTTTTCGGAATAACCCCCATGTGGTGGTCCTATCATGCCAATTTAATTTTTTGTTGTTGTTATTCCCGCTAAATCTTAGCGTCATAGCATGACATTTGCATTTTTTATATTCGGTTTTCGGTATGTTCATCAGTGCTTTCTGCGATTTTTCATTATTTCCTCTCGGCTACTGAAACGCGTTCTCCTTAATGGTTTTTTAATTCGATTGAACTAAGAGAAGTCACAATGAGCTAAATCAGGTGAATTCGGTGGCTGTTCGATGGTATTTGTTGCATTTTTCGTCCAAAAATTTCGAGACGAAAATGAAATGAGTTATTTTTGTTTTTGTACAGAAACTTACAGTTATTATAGTGTCGAAAGTTGCCCTTAAAATACATTTTTTTGAAATCGGGTTTTATATATAAATTTAGCGTATTTTATGTTCCATTGGCATTGGAAAACAGTTTAATCTCTAGAATTAATCTTAATTTATACCTATAATAATCTCATGGATAATGTTTTTTTATCAATTTGAATATTAACCCTAGAACCGTAACCTTAGTCGATTCGACTCACATCGCCTTTATATTCATATGCTGCTTTTTATTTGGTTGCGCGATCAGCTTGAACTCTTCTGTATTGTCTGTCGCCAGTGTTATTCACATTTCTTCAGTAAGTATTGTTTTTTTTTTAGTTATAAAGCTCTATTAGTTAATTCGAGTAATGGTTAGTGTTTGTGTAACTTTCAATCTTATATTTTGTTTTATTTTGAATGAATATGAATTTTTGTTGGGGAATGAAAATGAGTATAAAAAATTATGATTTAAAGCAAATAAAAGAAAGATTTGCGTTTTTATCCCTATTAAAAGCATATACAAATGACAAACTCAATATCGACGAAATGTGGTAAGAGCGTAAGCAGAACACACGGAAGAAGCGTGCAACAAATGATAATAAAAATTAATAATATAATATTTTTATATTATTTACTTTAATATGAACTAAATTTGTGGATTTCAATACTAATTTTTTGTTATTTTTTTGCTTATTAAAATAGTTAATCTCAGTAAAATAGTTAATCTACAATATCTTCATAATAAACAATTTATTTATTCTTAAATAAAAAAGGTACAGTGGTTCACTTTAATAACCGGACAGTTAAATGATACGTATTTTTTTTTACCAAAGCAAACAATATCTTTCCACTAAACTAAACAAATTTTATGTATTTTGTTTATTTACATGGAACTGTTTAGAAGTATGTTTACAATGGATGGAAAAAACTCTATAAAAAAAGCAACAACAAAAAATTCCTTATTAGATAGAAAAAAAGATCAAATGAATAATCGGGCACTTCAAAATTTCTAAATTTAAGCCAGCGTTGTTTATAATTTGGTATTTTTTGGTCAGTCCTTTATTCTTGAGAATAGCCACTTTGGAACAGGTTCCTCTAACTTTTTGCAATAGTAAAGATCAACTCGTTTCCATTCCTCCTGAAGAGCGATTTGTAACTCAGTGATGTTAGATATTGACCGATATTTTAATTTATTTTCGAGATATGCCCTCAAATTCTCTACAACGTTGATATCAGGAGATTTTAGCGGCGTTTCCATAACATGGTGACAGTTGTACACATTATGTGCTTTGTGCTTCGGGTCGCTATCTTGATAAAAATTAAAATTGTCCGAACCAGCACCGTGTTTCATCACACATATGAATGTTGCAATTATGTAATGTTTTTCGCTCAGATGGGCAGTCAGATATTCTGACAAAACCGAATGAAAAATACGCTGCTGAAAGTGTAATAGTTTTCAGCTGTATGTCTATATCGGTCCCTGAATCTCGTGAGTCACTTGCTGTATATCCGTTATTTGGCAAGATAGCAAATTTTGAAAGCACCAAGCTACTGGAAATTAAAAGTTGAGACTACTGGAGAAAAAAAAATGCTTTTTTATTTTGTGACGTTAATTTACACCATGCCTAACCTTGTAACCTAAAATTGATGTAAAGCGCAATGTGACCAGATTTTAAATTATCATAAAGCTATATAGCGTAAAAAAAGGTTAAAAAAAGCTATAAAAATTGTTTTCGACTAAAAAGCTAAATTTTTTAAACTCATATTTTGGATATTGGAAATCACATACGTATGGCTAATATAGCACTATAAAAATTGTTTTCTTTAAATCTAAAGAAAAAAAATTGGTTAGTTAATAAGCCCGATATCATTTTCAAACCTATTTTATCGGTATCAAAGTTAAAGTATTAATTGATCAAAAATTTAAATAAAAATTGGAATATAATACATAACTGTACATAATTTCAGTTTTATACATTTTTCAAATTCATATTCATATAAATACAATGTACTTACATACATACTCGTATATTATAAATTTCAATCGTAAACGACTGAACTGATTTTGTTGAAATTTGCAAGCCAGAAGAAGATCCGGCTAACGAAATAGACTATGCTGTTTTCAAAGTCGGATCTGGCCAAAATTAGATGTCGCCTAATTTTGATTGTTAGCGGTCATCATCCACTTAGCATTTTCCTTATAAAGACAAATAGGTGGCAAAAAAACTGATAGGATCGGGGTATAGGGGAATGCTAATCTCATTTATAATAAAGGCATATAGATTTCCATTCAACGCCTGATGAGTAATAGTAGTTTTAAATAAAGTTGTAGAATAAATTTTTGGTAAATTTTGATATTATTTGGTTAGTTTTAATATCAGCCATTGGCTAAGAACCTAAAGAATGAATGAATTGAAACCTTCCGGCCAAATATGTTAAATTTTCTGACGATCAAAGATGACTATTGGCATTGTAATGGTCAAACTATTTAAGATTTCTTTATTAAAATTTCTTTAGTTTAATATTCTTATCCTTTTACCTTTTCCATCCCCCATAATGATTCACTTAGAAAAGCTCGATTTCCTTGCGTTTCACTAATGACAATGCGATCAATAAAATTTGTTTTTTCAAGAAATGTGGCTTCTTTGGATAGGCAGTCTTTTCTAAATGATTTTATACTACAATATGATTGATATTTACTGCCGCAGTAGTAGCGAGATGCCTTTTTGATATCAAGACAATCTTGACAACTTTTGACTTCTGGGCTCAGCGTTCAATCACAGCATTCTATTCTTCTAATTTACAATTTTTCAGCATGTCTGCAGTTTCTTGTAATTTTTTATATCAAAAAGTAACACCTGGCGTTTTGCTCCAAAAATGCAAACTAAAATGTTAGCTTTCAAACAGGTGCTCCATTTGCACAATCGATTTATTCTTTCCCGAATTATGGAAACAATTTTATATGAATAAACATAACACAGTCGATTAAATTCACAATAACAGAGGTACAAAACCAGAAAAAAGTAAATTGCATAACAAACTTTTTGAAACATAAAAAAACAAACATAATCAGATCAATTTTCTGCTTATATATTATACTTATACTCGATGTCAGGGTTTTCAGATCTCTTTTAAGCCTTTTCGCCAAATTCAAATTAAAAAAACACCAAAATCGCCAAATCAACTTTTTTTAACATTTTGAAAACATAATTTATATCTTTTTAAGTTAAAAAAAATATATATATATAAAAAATAATTTGTTCCGATTTGATAAATTTCGCCGAAAGTGAAAAAAATTCGCCATAATGTATATTTAACTAATTTAATTATTTTAACCAAAGCTATAAAACTGGAAAAATAGTTTTTATGGTTGAAAATCGGTTTTCCGTACCTTCGCATACTTAAAAGCTAATAATTTAGCTGAAAACTATCCGATTTTTGGTTTTAAAAAGAAGAGAAGTATACCTTTTCAGTGATGTTCTATTTCAAAGCCTTGAGAAATATGTGTGAGTTTTTCAAGCAAGCACTCATTTTTTTCATATTTTTCAAGTTTAAAGGTTTTTCGTACCACTTGTGAACCTATTTTCTTGCCAGTTGCCGAAAATTGAATTATATAAGTAAACTGGAACCCAAAAAACTTTTACTTTCAGATCCATATAGTCAACTACAAAATACTCTTTGCCGAGAACACAATTTAAGTCCAGATGACAGCGATAATCGCCACATTAAAATAAACTATGCTCACGAATTTCACATAAAAATGCCAAAATTATAATTTTTTTTTTCGTACATTTTGTCAAAAAGAGCCAACAAAATCGCCATCTACTCGTATTTTAAAAATCGCCACGTCGCCAAACCGAAAATTAGGTCGCCAAAAAACTTTTAAAATCGCCACGTTTGGCGAGAAGTCGCCAGATCTGACAACCCTGCTCGGTGTAGTAAGCAAAGTTTTAGCTCTCTTCAAAATCTCTGAAATTAAAAAAACACAATAACATGCGTTACACCCCATATTCGTTAACGGCTAACTAGCTACTGAATAAAATTTGTCTCTCACACACATGTTTATTGTTGTAATTTAGTTGCCGTTTGGAATAATATAAACAAAGCGTATGAATTTTTTTTAACAAGATTCTTTGGTATTGTTAATTTAAAACAATTTCTTAAACCTTTTTTCCATGAATTATATATACATAAACAAGATGATATAATGTCATTGCTAACCGTTTTTTATATTAGCTCTTGTTTTCGAGATATACCGTTATTTCGAGATATACCATTATATTCGCCTTAACTCCAAAACAGTTCAATTTATTGAATAAACTAAAAAAGGAAATTCTGCAATAAAATTACTTTTAAGTTAAGCTACAAATTTTTTTTTAATCTGCGCAGTCGGTATAGAAATATACTGGGGTGTTACAGAATCCAAGACAGAATTGTTTTTTATCAAAATTGAAAATCGATTATGATATGAATTGGTGTCATGAAATCGTCTTGGTTTTGCCTTATTTTTTAAGGTTTTGTTTACATTTGGTTGGTAATGTTTGTATTTCGTTGTTGTTGTTCTGTTTACATTTTGTTGGTTTTGTTTGTAACCGGGTGGCGTATAAATTTTAATTTTTATAACAATTCTAAGTTACATTTTAAAAATTTAGTCGTAAAGAAATTTTGGTGCATATATTCTTTAGCAAAATTTGAATAGTAGAGGCTGCAGCAACATTTTTATTAAAGGATGAAGTGTGTTGTGAAAAAATCAAAAGACAAATTTTAAGGGATTACAGCAATCGAATCTGGAATTACCAGCATCAGCCCAAGTAGACGTGTTTTAAGCCGAGAAGTTATTTTAAATTTTGGTAAAATGGTTTGCAGATTTATTAGAGATTATCACTTAAATAAAGATGCTTTTAAAATGTTGTTGCATATTATTACAGTACATTTACCACCATCCAGAAGAAGGGTCCATGGCAGAAGGGTCTTTATATCCTTTTTGAACAAAAACCGAAAACGAACCAAATTTGCTATCAAAAAACAAAAAAGTTTGAACAATTTTTTTTACCAGTTATTTATTTTAATTTAAATACAGGGTGGCTGATGAATTTTGCTACATTAAGAAACTCAAATAACTTTTTTATAATTAATATGAATGGTTGACTATTATTTCATTTGATACATAGATGGTTCTATTTTATTAAATATTTTCAAAGGTTTTTAAAAATAATTAATTTTATTAAGACACGCATGTGTGATAGCTTTTCATGACTGACCGCAGATTTGATGTCGAATTAACTGATTTTAATAATTTAAATTAAATGGTTTCGATTAATACACTTTCTTTTTACAGCAACCCCACAAGAAAAAAATCTGCTACACTTAGATTTAGAGACCACGAAGACCACAGAATTGTTGAGTTTTTTTAAATAATTTTATTTGAAAATTTTCAGTCTTTCTCTGCTATAACGGGCGTGGCAAGGCGTGAACTTGCCCCCTCTTGTTTAAACAAAACAAAACTGAAATGAACTCTCTTTTAGAGCATTTCAGAAATCCTACTTCATGAAACATTTTTAAATAACGATATGCAGTTACAGTATCCTTTTCAAAGAAGTATGGTCCCACAACACAGTTTCATGATACTGCACTGTAATTCCTTCCCTTGAAGAATTTGCGGAATAGAGTCAAGAGTTAAGAAATCTCATTATTGTCCACTTCCGGAGTCACAACTCCACGTTGTCTCAGGAAGTGCGCCAAAACTTTCATTGAACGAAAATTATTGACTCGTGTGCGTGCTAGCCTCGTAAAATCCAAATATGGGTTTCATTATCCAAATTTTGCATTTCTGCAATATTCAGAAATCAATATAAAATTTTAAAATAAAATTAAACGAATAATAATAATGTAATAACTTGTACTTTATATTACATGTATATGTATTTTGCGCCAATTATAAACCTCCTAAAAGAAAAATCAAACTAAACAATGCAACACCCCTGTGATAAATCTTTTTATGGTAAAAGAACAATAGGATTACAATGCTACGTATGTATGTGATATTTTATAATTTATAAATTATATTATATATATATCACTCATAACTACGTCCTTAAGTTGTATGTAGTGTGATCTCATTATTCTTTTGCCAAAAACATGTATATTTCTAATACCACTGCGAAGAAAATCGCAACTATCTTTTTGTGAGTATCACATACTGTGTGAACTCTCTCTTTCTTTGCAATCAATGGTCAAAAAAAGCGATAATTACAATTTCGGATTAAAAACGTACTAAAAAACTTCACCACAGTTTTATTGCGCAAATGGGGTGAAATTCTTACTTCAGAAATTGTAATTAAAATAACGAAATTGAAAGTAAAAAAAACTGTTAAAAACTGTAAAATCTACACACTTTACAGAAAAATTATTTTTTAACCAAAAGACTTCAAAACTGATCAATGCTTAAAAAAATAACAAAACTTCAAAATACAGATAAATCTGCACATTTGGCAACGCTGGTCTAGATACATGTATATCCAAAAAAGTTCTCTAATAGTTCTTCATGGATTTTGTGGGCCACATATGCGACAATTTTGTTTGTGTACATAACCGCCTAAAGATGATTTTGTTGCTAAATGTGGTTCACAATTTTGTGTAAAGACCGGATGTCTGCCGACGTGCTAGAGGTAGGCATTCCCATATTTCTATTTTATATTGGTATGAATAGAACTGAATTTGTCAAAAAAATGTATTTTAAGCCAATTTACTTCCTTACCTCAAATTTGCCCACCCTTTATTCAATATCTGAAATACCCTCTTAAGTATTCACCAAAAAAATTTCAGTTTCGTTCAAATTCACTTGGTCATCAAAAAACGCGGTTTCCATAGGCGGTGCAAAGCAGCATGTAAAAGTCGTATTAGAACTAAGTTTTACTAGAATGTAAATTGGATTTCGACCGGGGTACGCTCCATCATCTTCAAATGGATCTGACGAGTTCGTTCAAAGTTGATTATGCAAAAAAAGTGTCCAAATTGAAGTAATACTAATACGATACTAATAATGCTACTTCTTCATTCAACTTAATTCTCAGAGAGCAATTTTCATGTTCTCACTGACACAACAACATTTTCATCTTTAAACCACCATTGATTTAAACTAGGATCACACGATTGTCGAAAATGTACCAATATGACAATTTCTATCGTGCTTTATTGTCGTAAAATGTCAAAATTATCGCAATTTATTCTACGAAAATAAATTACAAAATTTAAACATTGGTACGTATTGTCAACTTCTATTGTCTCACAAGAACGTATTAAAAATTGGCGCATTGTAATATTTTTGTTGCCGCATTATTACTTATTGGGCGGTCAACTGATTGCCGTGTGATCCCAGCTTTAGAATCAAAAAATAAAAATTCTGAATAAAAATTACAAGTAGAAAAAAAGGGCAGCAAAATTTTGGACAGTCTTTATATTACTATTGATCTTATATTTTAGCCTTGAAATTATTTAAATATTTTTATTCACTTCTGTTTTTTACGACATCAGATCTGCAGCTGTACTTTCTACTTATTGCTCAGGTTCGTTAGTTTTCCTCTCTCTCGATGAGAGTATGCGTGACGTAAGCATAGGCAAAATAATTTTTTTACATGGTAAGGACTTTTACAAATAATTAGAAAAATATATATATAAAAAATTGTAATCGAATTGTTTAACCAAGAGTGAAGTCTGGAGGCGGTAACATGATAATGTGTGGGTGTACGGGGATAAATAAGGAAGTCAAATGCGTTAAGTTTTGGGGCAAAACTGTTGCGGACATCATATCCCAAGCTTGGACTCAGAGTTACGGACTCGAAGTACTTGACTGTACACTTTAATTTCCGGATATAAGCCTAATAGAACATGTATAGGTTAAGGCTAAGCGTACACTATCCTTGTGGAGACTTCTGCAAAAACGGAGTCCATACAAAAACGTATCCAGGCTATAATTAAATCAAAAAAAAGGTCTTTTTATATGATAAATAATAAATGTGTTTTAAAGTTAAAGACTTTTTTTTGAATTTTTTAGTATTATTTAAAAAAGTACCTAATTTTTTCTCAAAAGTAAGTACTTTCAGAAAACATTACCTCTAGGACAACTTACCATAACAAAAATATAACGACAAAATTTGTTGACATAATATACATATCGTCATATAATATCCAAAAAGCTGTAAGTTGGATATCAAAACTTTTACAGAATAAGCAAAGAAACTTTTTAAAATATTATAATAAACCATTCAGGTTTGGCTAGGAATATTGGTAATAAGAACGTTTTTCGGAAGGGTACATCATAATCAATCGAAAAATCGATTTTAAATTTTTTGTAACTTATTTAATAATATTATTTTTATTTAATCAAAAAACATTCCAGTCGTTGTGCGTTAATAAAACCTAAAATTATTTTGAAATGTATTTATTGTAAGTTTTTCATGCGATATAATGCTTAAAACATACTCGTATTTCAAATATATTTGATTTTACTTAAATATGGGTGTAATAATTTAGTTTTGATAAATAATATTAACTTTTTTAGCAATTTCAAATAAATTTTTGATATATTACATAAACATAACATTCTTTTCTTTTCACAATTTTCATTAAAATTTCATATAATACAGGCCAAGCAATTTTATTCTATTATGGCGAACATGCGCAGTAGAAAATTATTTTAAAAACCTGACGGCGTCATCTTTGTTTATTGCTTCATGTTTAATACCAATATTTAAGCCAGTTTTATACTGAACCTGCCCTTTTTCTAGATCTAGATCTAGATTACTTTCTCAACAATGGTTCAGTCGTAATCTGTTGATACTTATATTTGATATTTAATCATAAAAAGCTTTTCAATATTTTGATAATTACTTAAGTTGTTTTATTATTGATGGTTTTGGTATTGGAGTTCATTTCAAGTCAGATTTTCACTTTAACAAATTTTAACGAAAAACTAAAGTAAACTTTAATTTATAAGATTTTTTCTCACTTTATTTACATGTTTGGGTTTTAAAGGAATGTATCCACATTATCTGTACATAGTATGTATTTGAAGACATAAAAACTGCAAAACAATTTTTTATTTTATTTTCCGTCAGATTTTTTCTATTCTTTACATTTATTGGAAACTTGCTTTAATTTGTTTTTATTTTCATTTTTTGTGCTGCGTTTCTTCTTTTATTTATATCACTTTCGGTTTGAAACCATAAAAACTCAATAAAATTTAATGCATTTGTAGCGAGTGTTTTTATCCACAAAACCTGACAAATTAAAAAAAAGATGTGAAAAATGTGAAAAACTTTTATAGAAAGCTTTTAGCAGCGGAAATGTACCTGATTCCACATTTTAGCTAATTAAAATTGTTCACACAAACCTTGACAAATGTATGCATGTATTGTGCCGATGTATTAAGACTGCTACATACATCAATACGCACGGCTTAATACATTTCATATGAAAAACTTATATACATAAGTAGTATGTCATGTCGATGTTCCGATAAAATGTCGAAGTATTTGAACTGGAGCAGCGTTAGTAGTAGAATTAAACGAATTTGTATGAAATATTTCCATAGCAAGTACATTATATGGGCATTTCCCGTAAAAATGCAACGTCAAGCCAGATTGTTTTTGCTTATATCTTCAAAGGCTTTAAGTCGATTGTCCTAATTTTTTAACTGAATATAGTAATTAAGTAGCACTATATTTAGTAAAAAAATGAGAACAATCAAGCGAAAGGCTTTGTAGATATAAGCAAACAAAATCTGGCGTGACGTTACATTTCTCTCGTAAATGCCCATATATATGTATGACGGTTATTATTCGATATTGGGTTTTTCAAATACGGTATTTTTAAACTGTCCACTGTTCGGATACCGAATAAACCAGTTATTTTAACACGAATAACCGGTTATTGTAAAATGTATAACTTTAATACATACGTTTTTTATTTTATTTATTTATTTATTTTTTTGCAATATGCTTATAATTAAGGTATTTTTCCAAGTTTAATACCTAACGTTTTATTTATATATACCAATTATGAAAACCTCGAACGAATCACAAATAACGTCAAAACCATGGCTGAACGAATAAGATATGCACACTTGAGGAACAATAACTTTCACTCATTTTCTGTAATGGATATTAATATTTTATGTATGGAGAATGATGATCTGCTGTTTAATTAGGTTTTGGAACCGTTTAAATAAAAATAGATAATTGTAATCGAAAAGGTAAAGTATGAAAATATTTCGAACATGATGGCTAGTATTAGTCTAGTTGTATTAACTATCCTAATATACTAATTTTACATCCTTATATCAATAACACCTAACGAACTATAGGTTCATGGTAATAACTATGAAAACGTATTCTGTTCAATTAAAAAGCACAGGCGCAAAAGTGATGCCCTCCACTCAGAGACCAAAAGTAGTTTATTTTGGATACCATTAGTAGAGAGTTAAGAGATTTAAATTAATATAACCAATAACTACGGAAACAAAAAATGGAATAAAAAACTGATAAAAATATGATAAGAGAACAAAAATGAGCAAAATAAATGTCAAGACCCACCCTACTCGGGGAGTCCCACACCAGATAACTAATGCCTAACAAAAATCCCTCTAGATTGAAGATTCTGGTAGACGTAACCTCATTAAGGCCGCCGAAGAAGTCTCGTCACAATAGCCTGAGTCTGTGTCGCACAGCCTGGTTTTTGCGTTAACTTATAATACACAGAAATCCTAGTAGAATGAGAGACTCCACTCCGTCCTAGATTCGGAACCCATTTCGTCCTGGAACGGATCATACTACTCTTCGACACTAGGACTTATTAACTACCTTAAGTACCATATTCCATAAGACTGACGTAATTGTGTAGAGTAGTTAACACTCTTGTAAAAATCAATCACTAGGTGAAATATCAGCACGTTGTATTTTCGATGACGGAAAGTCTCTTAAGGTCATAAAAAACCGGAATGCTGTTCTAGCATATTTACTAGCCAGAAACTGCAATATGAGTCGAAAATTATAAATTTTATGTAATAAAACAACAAGAATGTTTACATACTAGGTCGGAAAGATCTGTCAGCGAAGTTTGTTTTGGAGACGTCTACTTCTAAGCAAATAAACATTTCTATAAACATTGCTTAGCAATTATTAAATTACATTAAAGACGATTGTGATTCGCTCAAAAAAGTACTAACTGGTAAATAGACACCAGAATCTAACTTCGATAAAATGTCTGTGTTTCTTTTCATCACTATTGTGTACGGACAACGACAAATAAGAAGGCCATTGAAAATTGGAAAAAAAAACAAACAAGATTATACTTATTGGCTGTGAAGGAGTTTTTTTCAGCGGGTCACAATAGATTTCGATGAGTAAATATGTAAATGTTTTCACAAAAGTTGTATAATGTGATGCAGATTTTCATAGAGTCAGTCACGATCAGTTGCACAAATATTTCTTAATTATAAAATTTCTTTGTAAATTAGTAAATATCGAATAAGTGGATCATCGAAAAACTATAATTTTTTTTTTACAAGCTAGTCATAGATCTCCCATGTTTCACATTTATTTATTGAATCAACTGTAACTCTCTCTTTCTATAACAGCCCGTTTGGCGAGGGATAAATGCATATTTTGTTATTTCGTAGACTGCATTTTATTATGTACTCACATTTAAAACACTTGAATTTGGAGATTATGCAGTGAGGAATTTTAAACACAATACAAAAATACGAATATATCGGTGAGTGTATATATAAGATTAAGTGTACATGGGGAAAATGTTTGTTTAAAAACGTTAATAAAACCGCAATTGTGGTAAAATTCTCAGCATTCAAATGTGGTTGATATTCTCAAAAAAAGAATGAAATAAAAAGCAGACAAAATATTCCATAAAATAATTCGTAACCAAAAGATAATAATAAAACCGCAATTTTAAATGGGTTGACAATTTGCATATGACTATGACTATTGCTGTACAGCAACAACAAAATAAAAGAAAAAACAAAAACGCATACATTTATACGTATAAACCGTAATAGTTGTTAACAAACCCAAAAGTGTTGGCAATAAAAATGTTCTACTTTAGATGGCACTTGCGATATTATCAATTTGATAATTTTGTCGGAAGTTAAAGTGATGCTGTTCACTCCGCATAAATTTACACAAAACTTCCTTAACCGACGTACATACATGCGAGTACATAAGTTGAAATTCATTTATTAAATGAAACTGCTGATTGTATATTGTTTTTTTCTTGTTCTTGCCAAAGTTGTAGGCAATATGTGAAAAAATATATTTAAAGTTTAAAGGTCGAAATTTCATTGAAGATATTACTTATTTTGAAATTATTATCATTACTTTTCCAAAATTTGAGTACCTTTATGAAATAATTCAGTTATTTATGTTACATTCTATTTAGTTAACAATTATTTCAATACTGTTAGTTTAGTTGGCCTGCTTTAACAATGCGGCAAGACCGAAATAAATACTGAGGAAGTGAATTTTTTTATTCAAGAAAATTTTTTTTTGCCAATTTAGGTCAAAGTTAGGTACCTGCAATTTAATTTTAAATAAAATCAGCAATAGCCAACCGATTTTCATGATTTATAGCTTATTTTGTTCTTAACATTTTTATCTTTAATTTAAGTGCTTAACATCTAAAATTCGCATTCTGAAAAATTTGTTACGACTTTTTAAAAAAAAAAAAACAAAAAAAAAATTGCTCTAATTTTGCGCGAAAGAATTTTTTTTTCGCAGCTAAGTTGTGAGTAACTCCGAAACAGTTGAAAATTCAAAAAAATGTTGTTCAGGAGATTTATAGAAAATTCTGTACATAAACGTTTGGTGTTATGATGAAATATATTGACATAACTATCATATTTTAGGCGTATAATTTGTCACACCCTTAAAAAAATTATGAGCCCGATTGAAAAAGCTGAAAACGGATTTGAATTCAGCGCATCAAAATCATTATAGTTTTATTGAAAGATGAAAAAATTGTTTGTTTTTTGTAGACCAGTGTAATTTAGGTTTCTTAACTTTTTTAAGATTTTAGCGGGCTTGGATAGAAGAGAAATAGGCTTTTTAAATGATATATAAATATCTCATTTAAGTAGCCGTGAGTATCACAATTCTTATCCAATCTTTTCCACATTTAGAAATGTTTTTGCGTACCATTTATGAGTTAATTAAAAGATTATGTTCAACTAGCTAAAAGTGGTGTGCTTCGGTACGTGCACCAAAATGACTTAGTTGACTTAAGCTTTCGTAGAGCAGCACAGTCACAAAGAAAGTGTTGTACCAAATTCTCTTTGACAGAAATCATTCGCCGGTAAGCGCAGTCTTTGCGCTTGCTGGCCCATAATGCAATGCCCAGTGAGGATAGACAGAGTAGAGGAGATACTCCCACGATCCAATTTAACCAACTGATTTGTGCGCCTACCATCCAATCTATTTTATTGGGGCGATATTAAAATTTAATGAACTTTTAATTTTAAAAATCATTAATTTATGAATAATTGATCCATTAATAGTGATTAAAAGAATAAGTTACTTTAGGGATAACAGCGTAATTTTTTTGGAGAGTTCTTATCGATAAAAAGATTGCAATGAAGTAAAATTTCCCCTCTACTCAGCGGTCAATTAGCACTTCTGCCTAATAGACAGCTTAACGGAGAACAACGGTACACCCCTCGTGGGTAGGTGACTGTCTACAAGGAGTGTGCACGCATTAGCAAGCTCATCAGCTACACAAATAGCCATCACTTCGGTCTATAAAACACTACAGTAGTCAGGAAGTCGGAAACACACCTTGAGGTTGAGCCTTTTGAAAAAAATATAGCTGCCCACCCTGGGGCCGTCAGTATACCACTCCACCGTATCGCCGGTGATAACCGAGCCAGATGCCCAGTCGTCTACTTGGTATCAAGAAATGAAGCACTCCATCCAGCATCGTTCCGTATGGAACATAGTTAACATCATTCAGGGCTGAAGCCATGAGAGTAATGGTTTTTTCAACTGTCAGAGAAGAGCAGAGCATCCTGGATAAGCCTGCAAGTTGTAGTATTAGACTATCTGCGTTCCATGCTACTTAACGCCCACTCATCTACCAATCACAACAAGGATCACACTAATAGATGACCAACTAGCTGCGCACTCATCAGCAAAATCATTCCCTCGTATGCTCGCATGACTCGAGACTAGGGATGCAACATTGTTCATAAAAACATCAATGTTGAAAAACATCGGTAATAAAACCGATACATCGATGTTTTATTTTTCTATCATTAAATAAACGAATATAAAACCTAAAGCATTTTAACAAATTTAAAAGCCTAGATACAATACTTTAGTGCAACGGCAAATATATACTGCAATCTAGATGATTGATTATGATGCAAAATTTTACACTCTTGCGATCGAAATTGACAACTTTATAACAATAATGTGGATTGATTATTTATGTGAAAGCATTGCTTATTAAAAAATTTTTAGCTTCTCCCATAACATATTTTTAGTGTAACATAGATCCTTTATGAATTCATATGACGATAACTAACGGTCTTATCCATAATCACTTAAAACGGCTTTATAACAGATTAAAACAAAATCCAAAAATTTGTATTCATAAACGACAAACAGTGTTATAAAGCTCTTATCAACTGTTTATAAATTTGAAATTTTTATTGTAGGTTTCGATCTGCTTTACACCTTTAATGAGTTTTTTTTCTATTTGTTTTTATTTTTTATAAATAAAATATTTTCTGTTTAATTTTCATTCATTTGTAATCATAAATAAAATAGAAATACTATAGAATAGAAAATTGAAATACATTCATCTAACGTTTGCTTGTACCCAAATTAGGCGCTTAAGCCCAGGACAGTGGCACAGTAAATGTACCATTGTTTCTATCTGCTCTAAATTTTCGCAAAACATACAAAATTTTGGCCAGCGGTTGTCTCATCTGCTTATCATCCCCCTTATGAAGAAGTGAACAACCATTACCCGAAAGAACCTTGGCAGTCTCAGGATAGACCACAATGTCCTAGAAAATCCACAGTCAAATATTACCTTCCATTCATTATTCGTCCCGTCCAGAGTCTATTCCCTTATGGCCCTAAGTTAAATCATAATGGATGCCTCTTATGTTGTATGTCCAATTGTTTTCATACAATTTTAATATGCTATGTTCAACAGTAGGACTAAAAAAGATGCATAAAGAAATATCCAACCACCTCAAATTAAAACCTTTGGAACAATTACTAGAACGCAACAACAAGGAATCGTTTAGATATATTTCAAAATTTCTTTTAATTTACTCATATTCTACATTAGTATAATTTCCAAAAATGGCGCATCGAGAGAGGATATTAACAACCACGAACAGAGTGCAGCAGATTTTTGGTTGTTTAATACCAATTAAGATGGTTGCTAGACGTAGAACGTTGCCTTTCGAGACATGCAGAATATCCAAGAGTTTGTGATTCAAGGACTTTACAAGATGTTACGAATAATCCAATCAACAACCCATAACAATGGAAACAAAAAGAACTTAATTGCTGTGAATTGGCCTCACTTTAAGAAGGTTTTGGACCGACGTCTTTATAAATGCCATTGACTAAAACGCTCGGCCCGTACGTGGAGGAAACAAATTCATGTGGAACTGGCCGGAATAAGTAGATGCTGGGAAAAGTAACAGCATTGGCACAGATCAGAGGTATATTCAACAGATGTACATATAAACATATGTATGTTATACATATGTATGTTATATATATATATATATATATATGTTATATATATATAAATATATGTATATATATGTTATATATATATATATATATATATATATATATATATATATCAGAGGTATATTCAACAGATGTATATAAATCTGATCTGTGCCAACGCTGTTACTTTTCCCATATAAAGGGTCCGCAATCTAACGTTTTTCTTTTCAACTAGTCCTTATTTCGTGAATGGTAACACTTAGCTCATGTCTGATTTGAGAGATAATTAGTTTTATTCGTCCGCCGAACGAATATAGTTGTGTATACGCTTGACCAACGCTGGTAAATATTGCGACATTATTTTGAAAGTAATGGTAATGTTGCAGAATCTAAAATTAACTTTTCAGATCAAAAATCATCTTTTCACTCGATTTTTGCGCCCTGTTTTTGAAGATCGCATTATTAGCTGCAGAGCTGATGTTGTTTGGCCACCTCGGAGCTGCGATTTGACACTGTTGGACTATTATTTGTGGGGTGCCGTCAAAGATAAGTGTTACGCCAACAAGCCAGAGACAATTGACGCTTTAAAGGACAATATTCGTAAAGCCATTGGTGAAATACAGCTGCACACAATCGATAATGTGCTTAAAACTTGGACCGATCGTGTAGGCTACTGCATGGCCAGCCGAGGCAGCCATTTGAATGAAATTATTTTCCAATATTAACCGTAAGGATTGTACTTTCAAATAAAAAAAGAAATTTGAGAAAATATTCAGTAGTTTTTTTTACAGCATTTTAAAAAAAAAAAAAAAATTATTTGGCGGAGCCTATATATGTATGTATGTATGTGTCTACATGTATTTACTACATACATATACGAAATGTAGGCCACTTTATTCTTTTTATATACATGCATACATACTACATACTCGTACATACATAATTTGTTTGTAAAATAAATTGTTTTATAAAAATGAAATAAATATAAATAAAACAAAACAGTGATGGACAAACAAAAAACAAGAAGAAAAAAAGAAAGTGGGTACTTAATTCCTTTTTTATTCAGTAAAAAAGACTGTTTTAAAAGCCAATTTTGTTGATTTTTTTAAGTTGTTTTAGTTAATTCTTTTATCAATGCGTAATAGAAAAAGTGTTTTCTAAACATCGATGTGTCGTTTACACCCCTAGTCGAGAGCCATATCAGTATGACACTCTGTCGACCAAGCTAGACCATTGCAGCTGAGGAGATATTTCGACCTAACTTTATAACTTTATTTTGTGATTTATTTTGTCGACGCAAGTCTGTCCATGTAGATATCAATATCCGAAGGTTCGAGATCTAATTTCCGAACACACTTGAAAGACAGTGTAGTCATCGGGACGTCTGAGAGACACCGATGGACCAAATTTATCAGTGTAAAAACCTTATCCTGTGCCCAACGCTGTCTTCGAGCAATCGGTATAGATTAAGATCGCGTTATTACTCACAGTAAATTTCATCCATTCTAGCATTATCTACTTTCTTCAATATTTTTTTCCGTCACTCCTCTAGTGAGCATATTGGCTTTCAACAAAGCATCCATTGCTTCTGATGTCTGATGTCTATTATCATCGCCAAAATTAGGCCCGATGGTCAGGGGATACGGATTTGTCTGGAGGCTGGTTGAAGTCTCGTTATTAAACATTCGAAGCCGTAATTAAATTTTTGTTTTTCGTCATGTACTCTGCTGGAGTTGTATGCCTGCGAATAAAGTAAAATAAATGTTTGAAATCCCATCTGTCACAGTTTAAAGGGCTGTTTTAAATTAAAAGGATATTCAGGAAGACTATACGATTTGCTACACCAGGCTTTTAATTTAATTGCCATTCTACCATAACTGACACCTTCATTGAACTATTCAAATACTAAACCGAAAATTGAATACATGTGCATATACACATGCATACATACATATACGAGTATTGTAATATATTCAAAGAAAAAAATAAAAAATTCCACTGTCCCAACACTACATCCGTGACATGCGTTATAAATGATTGCTTTTTATATACGAGTAAACATTCGATTGCAATTAAATCCAAAAGTTATTACCAAGTGTTTGTAAATGTTGATGCCAAATAATGTACAACCTGTCACAAACACTTCAACGCATGTTGTAAAAGCAATAAATTATGAATTTTATTAAACCTCGGAAATTTGCTCAGAGCTCAACATGATGATGCTCAATATTTGATGTTTTCATGTCACATGTTTGACATGGAACGTATGTCATAAAGACAAGTGAAAAAATGAAAACTGTTCGAACGTTTTTTATTACTTTTATTTCTGTTGCATGTCAAAGGGAAAGAAGAGTGAGAGAAAACAGTAAAAGGACTTAAAACCTAAAAACACATACAGCCTTAGAATGTTAAGAAGGGTAAATGCAAAACGAGAGAGTAAAAGTAAAAGTGTGTACATGAAGCAACAGATGCTGCCACAAACACGAAACGAATGCCCTATTGAACAGCATCATCAAAAGATACCAGTCTGTATTGGGTCATCATTATCATTTCCAAGGATCATTTATTGCAATTTGTAAAGTGAAACAAGCCATACAAGTAAGTATGTTAAGAAACAGTAATATTGAAATGATAACGATAATGATGCTTGGATGACGATTCGTGCCAACGATTCTGTCAGTTGGTGTGGAGTAGATAAATAATAGGTAGAATGTATTATTTTTTGGATACCATTCTCAACTGTGAGTTAAGTCACTCACTCATTAAGTCTTCTAATGACATGCTGTCAGATTTCTGTTGCAACTAAACTAGCAACAGTTGTTCTTTACCGTTGCTTGATAGCGGCACGTACATTCATATGAAAATATATACGATCTGTAAAAACGAAATGAATTTTCACTTATTTTTAAACGAAATGGAAATTAATTGAAAGTGAAATAAAAAATTATAATAAAATAGTGTATGATATATTCTCCATTGAAGTAAAGAGAGACTTGAGCAGTGTGCCTAATGAAGGCATGACTAAATTGTGAGCTATGGTTGCAAGATGATTATTTGCTTTCTGGTTGCATCATATTGAGGCTTGTTTAGTTTTTCTTTAGCCTTTGTTTTCTTTTTTGTCTCGCATTGTTGTTTCTCTATTGCGGCTTTGTTTGTTAGATTTTCAGTCGGTGGCACATGCTACTTTCGATTTCAGAATGAAAACATAGCCAGTCGTTTGCAATTTATTTGAAAAATAAAAATTAGTTTTGACGGGTCTCATGATGAGTCATTTATTTTTTGTGTATAAGGATTCCAAATAATTCAGACAAAAGAAAGTTGTTTGTCCATCTGGTGTGAAGTTGAGGTTCATATTGGCTACCATTTGTATTTATTAATATTTTATATCAAACAGTATTTAGGTGAAGCATTTCTTTTAGAATAATTTTGCATTTTTAAGAAGGGATCATATGGTAGTTAACACATGTTTGATTTATTCTTCTTTTTGTTTGTTTTATAACCCTGATAATAAATATTTAATTATATATCAATGCAATATATATAATTAATACGCTAATACATTTGCTTGTATTCCTTTTACTCCCGCTCTACTGCACCGGTTTTTGAAATATATATATGACCTTATCATTTTGACGCATTGAATTTTGCACTTATTTACATAACATACATAACATTTTATAGTTTGGATGAATAGAACAAATATTAAGCTGACCTCATCATTTTGAAGCAAACCTTATGGGCTTGAAGCTTTTTCTGTGCAGATGTGCACAGTATTAATATTTATTTTAATCGGTCCAGTATGTTAGGTGTAAACCGACTATAAAATTTTTACTAACACATAGAAATTGGAAAGGTTTTTTTTTATGTAGCTACCATGTAGGTAATGCCAATAGTGCAATATTAGTGCTTTACTAGTGACATTGTGAGTAGTACTATTGACCAGGTGTATCCTAGCCAACGTAATCATCTATTGACATTGAACATTAGCTTGTCATTGAGAACCAACTAGACTTTAGCACTATTGACGAGGTAGTCCTTTTACGATTATATGGAGTCATACAAGAAATTATAACCAGAAATACACTAGAACTGTTGTGTCTAACGTATCTTTCCTCGCTCATAAAAGCAAAGTTGTCGACACTTTAAATAGAGCAGTTGTCGCTAGAAAAAGAGTATTGATATGTAAACACGTGATTCTAGGTTGACTGCAGGGTATAGATAAAAAACAAAAGGAAATATTGTGTCCAGTTTTTTTATTTTTTTGGAAAGAAATTTTTGGAAAAAATTATTTTATATTTTTAGGCTTATATATATATACTCTTATATTCATAGAAATATAATCAATATTTCAAAACAATTTTAAATAAAATTCAGTAAAATGATATTCATAAACGAATTTTAGCTTAAAATTCCTATTTTAAATCAATTTTGAATAAATGAATTTTAAAATTGGTTCGAACACATTTAAAAGCTTTTTTAAGATGGCATTTTCCCTTAATGTTTATTTTATTTATTTTTTTTTAATTTTATTGATTTTGAATATAAAAATAATAAAAAAATATTTTTTTAATTTGAATATCTGTTTAAGATGAGGTAAAATAATCAAAACAATTTAAGGCAATTATGAACTTTTATGGTATGGACTGGCTCTATACATATACAAAAATAGGAAGGGATTTTATTCACTGAAACAAATTTTATTTGTTTACTTATGTAGTTAGTTTGCGGCTCCCAACATTGGATGTATTGGCAAAAGTTAGTAAAGCGGTGCTTTGGAGTTCGTAAGCGATGTTTGGCAGATGTTGGATGGATTATTGATGTGTAATCAGTCAAAACCAATGAGAAATTCGGTGCAATAACTTTATTATTTCTAATAAAATTATCCTGTAAGTTATATACTTACCTCACATCTTCTGATAGCCCCTTTTCATTTCTACTTAATAGCTATGATTTCATACATACATATTTTACTTTACAAATACAACGTTCTTCTCAATTACAACAAAAATGTACATGGTTTTTCTTATTATAATTTACTGTATGCCAAATCATCATGCCTACATTTTCTTATAAAGAATTTTCTTGAAGCCCTTTTTTTAACAAAATAAATAAAGTTATCGTTTTTATACCCTTTTAGATAAAAATTTTTTTTTTCGTCAAAGAAATAGACTATCAATATAACAGTTTTAAAATTTTTAATTTCTAATATTTACATAGATCATAGATGAAGGTTCAGAAATATACACTTATAAATTCCTTATTAAATCTGATGATGATCTGTTTCGATCCTCAAAGCTTTTTGTTAATTTACTGATTACTTCATTATGGTGTTTTCTTTGTAATATCTATGTAATCGAAATGTTAAGTAATGTTTTGATAAATTATATATAACTTTAAGGTTCTTATTTTGGATAATCTGCAACTTTTTCCGATATGTTTTTGCGACTTTACTGTACCAGACTTAAGATCCAAAAGTCATTATTGGTCGTATGTACATTTTATATAATAACAACTTATTTTTAATGAGAGCGGAAAAAGTGCACGGTCACATTTAATAGCCTTTTCGCAAGTTTTCAAACATGGTTTTTAAATGTTAGTTTTTTATCTAACGTTATACCGAGATATTTCACTTCATCATGTATGGGAATTACAGTTCCCTGAGTGCATAGTGGAATGTTCAAAACTCTTTTAGCGGATTTATAAATGGAAAGATTATGGCTTGAGTTTTAGTCTCATTAATATTTATCTTCCATTTGGAAAAATATTTATTGACATGTTCAAAAGCTCTTCTCATATTTTTTACAATGGCATTAGAAACTTTTCCGGTAGCCATAATATCCGTATCACCTACGTATAGGGCTGCGTGTTGAATTTTTAAACTTTAAAGTCGGATGTATAAAGGGAATACAGAATGGGTGAAAGTACAGAGCCTTGCGGAACCCCAGCTCGAATATTTCGTTCTGTGGAATTACTTCCATCAATGGCAACAATAAACGTCCTGTTATTTAGAAAGCTTTGAATGATTTTTTGTACGTATATCGGAAATCCTAAAATGTTATGTTTATATAAAAGACCGTTGTGCCATATTGCGTCAAATGCTTTTTCAATGTATGAGAACACAATTCCAGTGCTTCGTCTTATGCGTTTATTGTATTGTATAAAATTTACTATTCTTTTGACTTGATGAACTAAAACCAAACTGTTAATTTTTTATTAAATCATTATCCTCTGTAAATACAATTTTTTCAAAAATTTTCCCAAGGCAATTCAACATACTAATTGGCCTATAACTTTTAGGTGATTTCGGTTCTTTTCCTGGTTTTAAGATTGGAATAAACTTAGCCCCTTTAAAACTATTAGGGAAATAACCGTTCATCAGACACCAGTTAAATATGTTCGTAATAGAGGTGAAGAAAGTGTCAGGCATATTTTTTAACAGAATTGGTCTTATATCATCAATACCAGGAGATTTCAGTTTTTGAGTGTATTTGTAACCACTTTAATCTCTCCTTTTGTACTTAAATTTATACTGTTCGGTATATTTTGAGAACTAAGCCATTGTACATGATCCATTACTTTTGATTCTACTTTCGAGGTCATATTTGTTGTTGTTTGATGAGAATTTTCTTACTTCTTTGTATTTTTCTCCGAATTCTGTTTCTCTGTCAAATTAAGAGTAATGTAGCTGAAGAAATTTTTTTCTGCTAGTTTTGTTTCTCTCCAAAGGAAACTTGTTTTTCTGCTTCTTGTGCTATGTAAGTTATTTTGCTTAACAATTCCTTTATATTCGAACTAGTCACAAGTGTATGGTGAATATTGTTTTCTTTTATCTTTGTATCGACCCATTTTCTTATAGCTTTCCAATTGGCAAGCTTGTACAAAGGAATTTGAGGAATAATTTCAAACGTTGAACAGTGAATCCTGCATGAGATGGGCACGTGCTCAGAGTTGAGAGTTTTCGGGTGTGAAACAAGCTAAGATATATGCAAAGAGGAATTCGAAAGAATAATATCTACGACAGATGATTGCGTTGGAATTAAGTTTTGACTAAAGCGAGTAAAAGAAGTTGTGGAATGAATATAGTAGTTTGAGTTGAGTTGGTGATTAAATAAAGCTATGCCAGCAGTGTTGTTTTGTATACAGTTCCAACTGGTGTGACGGGCGTTGAAGTCACCAAATATAAAGTATTCTGTTGATGCATCAGTTAATTTATTTAAATCATTTACAAAATTAGGGGTGTGTTTTGGACAGAAAGCAGATGTAAATCTAACCGGTCTATTGTTTATGGATATAATGATGGATATGTTTTCTATTGCAGACGTTAATATTTTGGATGTACGGTGCTGTGGAATGGATTTCCTAATTGCTATTAATATACCACCTCCATGCATTGGTCGATCTTCTCTGTATATATAATAATTAAGCAATTTTATTTTGCAATTTCTTTTTAAAAATGTTTCATTGATAAACAATCGTGGCTATTCGACAAAACGCGGTTCACATCTAATAAAGTGACTTCACTTTCGTCGTTTTGTGTTTTATGTATTCTAAAATACTTGTGATGAATTATCGATAAAAACTATTAAATAATTGTCATTTTACGTAAAGTTTGTTAAAAAAAAGCAAGACAAAAAAGTCTTAAAAAAAAGATAATAAATATATTTAAATTTAATAAATATGGATTCTATCGCCTTTTTTATTGAAGAAAGATCAGGGAACTTAATATCTGCGATGAAAGAATTAAGATATAACACAATGGATGTATTCGAAATGAATGATACCAGGTAGGTTTATGCATTGTATGTACTACTATTCTCTTGAAAATTTCGAATTTCTTACAAATTTTATTACGTATTATTGATAAACTGAATCCTTTTTGTGGTTATCTTGAAAATACAAAAAGGTAACCATAAAAAAGAAATATTTTATTACAAGACATTTTCAAGTACTAAAAAGATACTTAATAAGAAACAACAAGAGAAACACTGGCGACAAACATTCCATTGGCGCGTATGTCATGGAAGAAATATGAACGCAATTGATTAAATCGATAAAAATCTAATCAAAGTTTAAAGTACTCTGGCAATGGTCAAATGATGTCAGAATATTTGAAATAGAAAATAATTCCTATAACTTAAAATATTATATGCATATATTACAAAAAAGTACCAAAAGTACTTTATCAAAAACTACCTTTTCCAAAAAATTATTACTTTTGTTATTATTATATTAAAATAACAGTATTATATTTTTAATTTATACACAAATATAAAAATATCAATGTAACAATGACATTAAAATGCAAACTCTTGAGACAGTATTTAAGCTTAAAGAAAAATATTATAAACAATTGCCAAAATAAATAATAAAAAAAGTCCTTCATGGTTAAATACCCTAAACGAATTTAAATAAATAATTCAAAAACAATAAGATTTGGAACAATTGGCTTTAGAAGTAATATTTGTTATTTGTTGCATTTGTTTATTTTTTTAGTGAAATAAATTTTTATGATAATTTTATTGTAGTAAAACCGTTAACTTTTTAGTTTTTTAATTTTAATAGACTTTATTTAAAAAATTGTATAAAATATTTCAGTTTTTTTTTTTGATCTAGTATTACAATCCGTTTGAAACCAATAACAATAGCTATCCATATTTAGTTTTCGGAAAAGTTTTAGAATATATAAGGAAGCCTTTAGATACGTTTTATCAGAAATAGAAGAAAAGCTCCGGCCACATAATCGTTTGGAACGCCGACGACGTGTCGATAAGCTTGCAGCAGCATTGCGCTTTTTCGCTGAGGGAAGCTATCAACACGGAGTTGGCAAGGACTGGCAGCTTAACATCTCTCAGTCAACCTTATCAAAAATCCTTTCGGAAGTGTTGGTCGCATTTGAGGAAAAACTGTCTGATATCCATTTATATCAGCTATTATGGATGAGCGAGAGAAAGGAGATACACTTTTGTATTTTTTCAGAAATAGTTCGATTCCAGGAACAATAATGGCGGTTGATGGAACACATGTAAAAATTTGTACACCGGCAAACTCTCGTCATTTATATTACAATAGAAAAGGTTATCACAGTATAAATGTGATGCTGGTAAGTATAAACCTTAATAAGTACAAATCTAATTAAAAAAAACTTTACATATTTTCTTTAAGGCTGCGACCACATGAATAGAATCAGATTTGTTAACCCACGATTCCCATATTTGGTGACTTTCAAACGAAAGAAATTATTTTGAAAACCAGTACCATCTTGGCGATACTTCACGTATTTTGGGAAAAGCTGGTTACCCAGCAGGAGCTCTGAAACAGCCTTCTCCAAATCATTTAAGGGGATATTCTTAATGGGACCTCCACCAGTAGCCTCCATTTGCTGTTTGTTAGTTACCATTTTTTTCTTTGTGTTGGCTTTATAGTTCCTCCAAACCTATAAATAAATTTCAAACCAAAGTAAAAAGCCACAATAATACTCCATTCGTACATTAAAGCAGTTATATCGTATATCTGGCTTACTTTTTTCCACGCTGGAATATCTCTTATTGGCGGTTTAGTAGAATTGAGTTTTAGACTCAGTTCTTCCCACAATTCATTTTTCTCTGGCCTTTGTTGGCTGCTACCCGTTTCTATATCAGGATTAGCTACCATAAAATCAACCATTATTTTAATTGTTTGGGAGTTGTTTGTTTTTTGGACCTGCAAAGTGGTATCGTGTTAAAAAATTGTTTAATTTTAGGAAAAGTTATTACTTACATTTTCTGTTTTTATTTTATATATTAAAACACAAAAATATTTATATTTTATCTTAAATACGCAGCAAATTTGTTGTCGAAGAAAATTTACTATTTTCGGTTGCCAAAATGTGTTTTAGAATAAATTAATGTGAAGTAAAACTTATGTTTTTTCTTGCTCATCGCTAACACATATGTTAAAATATACGGCCATCTCTAGCGTTTTTTAAAATAGAAAAAGACCAAACTTGCGCGATTTTATGGTGAAGGTGACTTCTCGAATAGCCATGAATATATCTATTTGTTTTTCTTGGAGAAAGTCTTCCAGCTGTGTAATGGAGGCTTTGCTCGTTATGCCCCTAGCATTCCAATGCATAACGTTTAATACCTGTTTGGTAATTGTTTTATATGACATGTTTTAACATCATGCCCAAAACACGCATTTTGTCATACTTATTTTTGCACTTCTGTAGAGCATCAAGTGCTTCAAAATTGATTTCTATAATCTTTTCATTAGAAATATTATCATCTTGGTTATGCTTATCTTTGGATTTTGCCATTTCTGCATATCAAATGTTGCAATTATTTCCTTTTGATATACCAACAGACGTGGGAACAGGATCTTCAAAGGCAAGAAGAGAACTTTCATCATCAGACGTCATTACGACATTTGAGAAGCTTTTTGAGACCCTGCTTAAGGGTTGTTTCTGCGTTACTTTACGTCGAACCTGTAAATATTCTTTTCTAGATGGACATTTTGGATCGTCCGCTCGGTGATTAATATTTTTTAGGTTTCTCTTTATACAATTATAACATTTGTATACCACTGGACCTGCATCAGGGACTTTGTTCAATTGACATTCAGCATAATCGTGAGGACGCGCACAGCCCAAGCAGACGGCCACACGATGACAGTTTGAAGATCTACGTCCATACATTGTACATTTCGTACATTGAGTGGGGGCTCTAGCACGTTTCAAAGGTTTCGCTTTTAGCAACTTGAGTTCTATCAAATTCCACACAATATAAAGCATCATCCGCACTTAACCGGACAGTCGGAATTTCTTTAGTAGTAAGATGATTTATATTGAAAGCTGAATTGTATCAAGCTTGGGTAGACGAAATAAGACTAATTTAAACTTCCTAGTATCTTTAACGTGGTGAGTAACAAATTTCAGCTCATTTATTTTTAATTTCTTAATAGCCTCTTCGTATTCCATAAGAGAATTTGGTAACACCTTAGTCCCAATAGATAAACGTTTATACTTAGAGTTTATCCCCAAGAGTTTCATTACGTCTTTAAACTTGTGGCAATTATCTACAGTAATTGGTGGTACTCTATGCTTCTCTGGAATGTCGTGCCCTACATCCACACTAGCATCATCGTCATCTCCATCGAGGTCAGATAGACATTGATATCTATTACTGCTGCTTGGTATGGCAGACTTTTGTTTCTTGTATTTAGGGCTATTTCCCCAGAAACCCCTACGCTTAGAACTATTTTTTTATAATAAAAGTCAGTTAGTCTTTATGATACGAATGTTGCAATACGACTGAATTTATCATATTGTAAAAGACAAATAAAATAATGTAGTATTGCCTGTTTCAAATTAAAAAAGGCTTATAATATGTTTTACTTAAAATACTGTTATGAATTCGAATTTAATTTAATTTAATTTAACTAATTTGTATTTTAAACCTGAAATAAGAAATTTCTATAAATACAGCCATTGGTACATATTTGAACTCCATTTAAAGAAATTTTTGTATGAAAAATTTTAAGTAAAATGCATTTAAAACTCATTTATATACATAAATATATGGAGGTTAATTTTAAAACACAAATTTATATCCGTGTTAGATGCTAGAATGCGGCTGATTGTGTCAGCCACTGAGTACACTAGTATTTATGATTTAACAATTTATACGAAGATATTAGCTACGATTAAGTCAACGATATTTACCTATACATCTAAGCCAATTTGTGGTTTTTACCGTGAGCACATATGTATTTCGTCGAATTTTAGTTTAATTTGAGTTGCTACTATGTAACTAAAATGTAACTTCTTAAATTGCCTTTTATACATGATGTCCTTCTACATCCACAAATGTACTTTTAAATATAGTGTTTAAGACGGTTTTCTAATTACATGTTTTCTGTTTCAGTTAAATTGTAAATGTAAATAATAAAAAATTAAGAAGTTTATTTCAAGAGCGTAATGATTATAGAGCTTGGAATCGCAGAGGGTTATATCCAGATTGCAATAATATTTGCTTTTGAATTGAATTAGTTATCATGTATCTAATGTATTAAAAATTTTTACGAAAAGTAAAGAAAAGCTAACAACCGCTGATATCTGTTTACATCCTTATAAGATACAGTGATGCCGGAATACAGCGAGTTCGCTCATGTTATCCTTTTATAAAAAACATACCATATGATATACATATATACATATGTACGTATATGTGATTTACTAGGACTGAAACTTGGCTGACGCTAATCTTATTTATAAAAATGAATATGTTTTCGTATGTTTGCTTTTAGTTAGCTTGTTTGTTTGTTTGTGCCTTATGGACAGCTAACGGCTGAGCTAATTTTCTTGAAATTTTTAAACTATCTCTCTGTATGTCTGGAGGGAACTATAGGCTATTCAAAAAAAAAAAAAAAAAAAATTGAAAAGTTCCAACTGAGCGGTGCCATGCCTGTACAAAGTGTATATTTATTATACTATATCTTCAAGATGGTAACAGCAAATTCTCAAATTTGACCTCAAATAGATTCAGAGTCAATGAAAACCATCAGTAAAACAAAAGCTTCTGAGTTTGGTCTGAATGACTTCATAGTAAATACAAATTATCTGGCAAAAAGTGGGAGGAATTGGGCAAATGGGTGTGGTAGCTCCCATACAAACAACGTCGTGAACAATGCACATTATCAGTCAGTAAATGGGCTAGATTAGATACACTGGCTTGGCAAAGGGCTAAAAAGTGTAACTAAGATAGCATATAAGTTAATGATTGTGATGAGGGTAGCGAAGCTCTCCGGGTTTTAGCTAGTTAAAAATATGTTCATATTATAAGTATAAGCAGTAAATTGGTAATCCATCTTTCCAACGCCCCCGTTACCTTTATCGTAAAAGGCAGTGTCTGTCTATATTAACATACGCTTCACTATTGATTGCAATGGACTTAGGACCAAAACGTGGGGGTAATAAGTGGCCGCTAAAATAAAATTTTACTTAGAGGTCTTTTCTTTTTAATAGGGCACGAGACAAGCCACAATCTCTCCCATTATTTCAAACCAGTTTTGAACAAAACAAAAATTACTTTGATGAAAAATTTCAAAAATTTGCAAGTGTTGCTCTAGTGTAAGTCTATTCATAGTGAGATGTCAAACGAAACTAAGGAAAAAGGTTGTCAAATAAAGGAGTGTTGCCAACTCAAAGTTATGAAACACTAAAAAACACCCTTACAACTGAAATTTTTGCTCTTAAATTTCTAAATAGAGTTATAAATTTTACATTCTATGAATTCAATAGCTTTTTTTAAAATACTATACAATTATATTGGATCTTATATTTTTCTCTCTCCTTGGCATTGTTTTACTTAGTGCCTATAGTTTTGATGTCATCTAATCTAATCTTAAATAATGCCATACAAAATTCAATAAAAAAAAAATATTTGTACGTTTATTGTAATAAAAGTAGGCGCATGCGCTTCTTTAAGACTAGGTTATCTAATTTTTGTTTTTCTTTTTTGTTTGCTTGATTGCTCCTATTTCTTGGGATGGACAAAGTAGTAAATAAATGAACTCATTAGACAACTAATTAGTTAAGAGACTTTATTTAAAATACAATTAAAGACATGACACACACATACTTAAACACTTAGTAACAAATATTGTTAGTAGCGGCTTTTGCAAGAGGCTAAAGGACTAATTAAATCAAATGAGTGTTTGTGTCTTAATCCTGACAACAACGCTGTGCTCTATGGAGACACACAAACGTTAAAACTTTAAACTAAATTGTTTCGTTTACTTGACATGGATGAAACGTGATTAGCAATGGTAGTAGACAATCAATTCATTTAATTCGTAAATCTGATTTATTATATTATTTTTAAGTAGATTACGAGCATTATTTAAAATTAACCCTGACATTATAGTTACTATTGAAAATGGAAGATGTTTTAGTGTTAAAACGAAAACTTTTTAATTTGTATGCAAATTTTGTGAAACAAACTGCTCCAGTTCTAGGGACAAAATACATATGATGATCTCTTATGATCCTTCTTTCCTTTTTCAAAAAGATTTTCAAGTATTTTGCGATATCTGAAGAAATGTTACAATTAAAATGTATTAACATTGCCGTTGGTGTTGCACTAACATAAACGGATAATCTTATGTGCGTGATGCATGTTATTGTTTAAACAAACAATGTTGCACGTCCAAAAGCAGAGAACCGAAACAATGTACAGGACAATTTAGCAATTAATCTTTGCTCTAATTGTTCTACATTTTCAAATAAAAGGAACTGAAAATAAAAGCCGATTGTTTTCAAATATTTGTATTTACGTTCATATGTATGTACACATACATATTTGGATATACATATGTATGTCCGTATTTCAATTTTTGATTTCTTTTCTTTTTTGGTTAAAAAAATAAATTGTTTTATTTTTCCTTTTGTAGTTCTTTACAATTCAATGATTTCTTCTTTGTTTTGAGTTATAATTCGTTTCCTTTTCTAATTTTCTTTCAGGCAATTATTTCCGATCCGGTTTAACCACAATAATTTCTATATTTATCTTCTTATTTCTGCAAAAATTGTCTTTGAGCGGCGTTTGTGATGTTTAATTTTTTGGTAAAAAAGGAAAAAAAATTCTTTTTAAGTGGATCATAAGTAAAGAAAGAATAATTAAGTAAACCTGCCTATCTAACGGCTTCTAACTCAGCATGTAAATACAGACCGATTTTAAACAATGTTATTATCGTATAGCTCAAAGTATTTTATCTTTATGTTAACGAACTCCTCACGAAGGGAGCTCTAAAATTTGTTATAGACATGGAAGGTATAGCAGTCTGCATTTAACTCTAAAGCCGTAACCTTTTTTTTGTACGAGATCACTATTTACATGTCGAAACGAGTAATAATACTGTTAAGTTTTTTTTCAATAATTAACTTTATGCAGTAACTTATTTGACTTCCACTTCACACACAAATTACTTAACACTTTTACTAGCACCTTATCACGACTTTACTCTTTGACGGTTGAATTACGACTAACTTACTAAGCATAAGACGCCGCCTCTTATAGAAAATTGTCATTGAATTCGAATGTTCTAATAAATACTAAAACCTTCTATTCAGCTGCGTGAATTAAAATGTAAAATCGTAATACCCAAAAATTTTAATGGTTACACTGTTAATAACACAAACAAATATAGCATTGCCAGGGTGATAGTAGCCTTGAAACAAACCAATGGAATAAATTTTATAATAAAGTTTGTATATATACAATCTATATATACAACCGACGTTTTCAGTAACTATGCACAAACTAGTAGACAATATATAGTACATTGATGTTTTAAAAACACCCGATGTAACTAACCGATACATCGCAACAATTCGATATTTTTTATTGATCAACATCGATGAAACATCTATGATTTTTATTCATTGTATCAAAGTTACAAACTTAATTAATACAAATACCTTATGGCCTAAGATAAGTTAAATGTCATTATCAACTTAGTTTATTTGAACTAGACCGTAGGCAGAATATGGGGACTCAAACCTGCCATCACCTACTGGCTTTATAAGGCAGTGGTAGAACCGAGGTGTGTAGATATCAGTGTCACTGAAAGGTGATATACAGAGTGCGCAGACAAGCTGCCGTCCTGATCACCAGTGCACTCCGCTCCACTCCAGCCAAAGCCTTATTTGCTATGCTTAACAGGCTTCCCACCGACCTTCTTCTGAAGCAGATGGCTGAGTTGGTGGCCTGACTCAATATGGACTTTGGTCATGCTGCGATTATTTGAGATCATAGACATCTTCGGGCCGATTACATGGTTCCTCATAACTTTCTCGATAGGAAATTTCACTTTGATATACCCAGAAGGGAATTCTGGTCTGATAGACGAGGGTTTCCTCAGAATGCCCTTGAGGTCTATACCGACGGCTCTAAAATGCACGGAAGAGTGGGATATGGTATATTCTTAAGGAATTCTGACACAAGACTGTCTTATAGGTAGCCTGACTATTGCAGTGTATTTCAGGTGGTGGTCATGGCCATATTGAGGGCCCTGCAATGCTTGTTGGACAGTGATATATTCTCTTAAAATCTTCTGATCTTTTCGGACAGTCGGGCTGTGGTTAGGTCTCTCGTGAACGTCACCACGACGTCTATCCATCATATTTTGCTTTCATACAATTTTATAGTCTACGTCGCAGACTGTGAAGTTTACGGAGACAATGCTGTAACTAAAAAGCAGCAACGAAATGGTTTGCTCGTTTTCTTTCTCATAATTTTGATGTTAAAGATGCACCACGGTCTGGTCGCCCGAACACTGAAAAAAATCGATTTAAACATGCAGTAAAATTAAAAAGGTCGCTCATAACCACCGTGAACATTGCTAGAGACCTAAGCATTCATCACAAAACAGTTATCAACCATTTTAAGAAAGCCAGATACACAAAAAAGCTCGTATTTGGGTACCACATAATATTAATAGACCTAAATTCTATTTGCGATTCACTGATAAAATGGAACGAATGATCACGGGCGAAGAAGAGTGGATCATGTACGATAATAATATGCAAAAAGGATAATGGACAAAGTAAGGTGAAGCCTCACAAATGGTGGCTCAGCCAGGATGTATACTGAGAAAAATAGTGAATGGTGGAAGGGAATAGTTCATTATGAGCTTCTACAAACTGCCAACAGTTAATGAGTTTGAAGCAAGCAGTTAAAATTAAACGGCAAGAATTGATTAACAGAAAAGATATTGTGTTCCATAATGACAACGCTAAGGCACACACATCCGGCAGAAACTGAAGAGCATGGCTGACAAGTTTTGATGCATTCACCATATAGTCCCTCAAGTCCACTCGTTCGAAGACCTTGTTTGTATTACTGAACTGGCTTCCAGTGGACCTGATGGCTAGACAGATGGCAATCATGTCTGCGATAAGGTTGATGATGGCGAGGGCATGGTCTGAGAGGGATTACGGGTATGCGACCATTTTTTGGTATTTGGATACGATCCCTGAGAGGATAAATTACACCCAACCCCTTCTTGGGTAGAATGTTCTCCGTGCGTAACTCACCAGAACCGGTAATTACACCCGGTTCTGTTGAGGTATACACAGATGGATCGAAATCCCCGGAAGCTGTCGGGGGCGGTGCCTTTATCCTGCATACAGGGTGAGAGTATCCTTCAAACTGCCGGGCCACTACAGCATCTTATAGGCGGAGGTCTCGGCGATAAAGAGGGCAGCGGACTGGTTGATGTAATATTGGGTATATGATGTTAATATCCGGATCTGTACGCACAATCAGGCTGCGATCTCCGGTGCCTACTTCGCGAATTTTGTGTGAATTCCGGGCATCTCTGAACGAGATGGCGAGACTTTCAGACCTGGAGATTATATGGGTAAAGGTCACTCTAACACCCAAGAGAACAGTGTCACATTTGAACCGGCGAGAGTGGGCTCTTGGTTGAGATGCCACTTTCCACGTGCTCTGTATCGAGACAGATCTGGCCACTGTACGCTCGTGGTCTATCAGGGATGCCACGACAAAGGCTGCGAATTCTGGTGGCTGTCATTACCGAACACTGGGTGGCTGGTACGCACGCTAGGAGATCAGGTCTACCATTTAATGAATGCTGTATTGTCAGGATAGGGAGGAGGAGCAGACTGTCCAAATCCTTCGGATATTTGAACTGCTTTCCTTGGTTGTTCGTTTCTGCATGCCATATCGGACCTGGCTGATGTTAGTATCAGTAGGATTTCTTCTTTTGTCCATGCGTCTGGTTGGTTCGGTTCGAACCGGAATGCGGACATGTTGGTCCGCTTGGACGCTACCTATTTTAGGCATCACAGTGGGATCAATATTGGACCCAAATGGCTACCCGTCGTAAATAACTAACTAAAAAGTCCGGACCTTGCACCTTTAGATTATTTTTTGGTTCCATCTATTCAGAACTCATTTAATAGTGTAAATTTAATGCGATTGGATCAGTTTTACGCTGAGAACATCCAGAAGTTCTACACTGATGGAATAGTGGCTTTACCCCAAAACTGGCAAAAGGTTATCAATTAAAATGTCACATACTTTGTTTAATAAATATCGTTTCAAATATAAGAAACAGGTGTTTTATTTTGGCCAAATTTATAACTGAACTCTTTTAAGCACCCAATATGTGGGTAATACCTCTTTTATATTTGAAATGTAATTAAACTTTTCGTAGCCACGTTTCTTTTTTAAAACTTTTTTGTAAATACAATCGATGTAATGAAAACGTCGAAGTATTCTGCAATAAATCGACATGACATCGATGCTCCTTTGCGATGCATTGCCTAGAAAAAAAACATCCATGTTGATTTCGAATGCCTACCTCTAGCACAAGTTGTCAATTGCATTGTTAAAAATCGTTTTTTAGCTTCGTTTTGAATAGAAATTAAGCAAAATTATGTTTTTGAAAAAACTATTAGTTTTTAAGGTTTATTAGCATTCCTTTTTATTAAACACTATTTTTTTAAATTTTACCTTACGCAGTCTTTTGGCTATGTTACACGACATGCATTCATGATATAATGAAAGTTAAGTATACATACTTATTCATTTTTCATCGATCCAAATTTCGTATGTCTTATAAATTGTGAAATTTCATTGTAGATTTCATCGTGTGCATTCGTGTTACTGATCTCATTTCAGATTACATTCGAATTTCAGAATGCGCAGTCTATGTCGTGATTTCATGTTTTAATCTGCTTAGTTCATTGAAAACACAGCGTACACAGTAAGGACACCAAAGACAGCTCAAAAAGCGAAAATCAGCTGTTTTTCTTTGTTTACAACAATTTACAACTCAGCTGGAGTAAAAGAAAAAACAACATTATTTTCCATAAGAAAATAAAGCAGTGCGAAAAGCACAAAATATACTCGTATATCCTTTTTCGTATGTGTACGCAAAAAAAGAAGTAAATAAAAATAAAACTTAATGTAGTAAAATTGGATTGATTGTGATTTTTTTAAGATACACAAAATTTTCTGTTTTGTTTAATGAAATAAATGTACTTTTTTTAACTAATGAAGGTAAGTAAAAAATTTGGAATAAAATTTAACATTAATTTTAACAAAAACATTGTCAGAATACAATAATAAACCAAAATAAACAATTTTACAACTCAGCTCGAAAGAAAGAGAAGCTATATTATGTTAATATTTACTATCTTGTGTGTCCCTCCCTACTGAGTTGTAAAATTTGTTGCATGGCTGTTGTTATTTTTGTTGATGGGTCGTCACTGTATACACTGTAATTGAAAACAAGCAAGCTGTAAGCATCTACATTACGATTTATTTTTTCAACCGTACTTCTTTCGCGATGTTATGCTATAATATAAAATACCAGAACTGAAATTGCGTTTACAATATCAGCGTGTTTCTAATTGCTGTGTGTGTGTTTGAAAACATGCATTCTGAATAAGAAATGCGTTGCGTAAATGGATTTCATTGTGTGTAGCCAATATTAGTTATAAGTGTCCTTAAACCAAAGGAGTCCAATTCATGGCTATACGATTTAGATACAGATTACAGCGAAGAGAATTTTGGTCATACATCTATTGTTGTTAGATCTGAAAAGATTACCATACTATGGCGACAATCATTTGTATTGCTGTTTTAATTTAGAATAAAATTTACACACTAAAAAACCACTCATTCTCTCCGTGCACTTAGACATTCTTTTCCTTTTCAATGTGTTATAGTTACAAGAAATAATTCTTTAGTTACTGTTACAGAATACCAAAATATGGTTTAGATTAGAGTTCATTCAATTCACAGGAATCATTATTTACATAAAACTCCTTTTCTTAGTAATCTCACCTTATCCGAACTAACTGTTTAACAACTTCCTCATACAATATTAAAGCGAATTTAGGGTTTAATACCCTCCAAAACAACTAGACAATATCAATAAAAATTTAAAGATGAATCCACCTTAAACGCTACTGTAATATTTAATCAGTTTGTACATTCAAAAAAATTAAGATTTCCTGGAGCTGGAACATACAAAAATTAAGATATAATCGTTAATGTCATCTGACTCCGGGTCAACTGAGGAAGGTAAGGAAAACAAGATCTAAATAAACGATAAGACACCATTTAATAAAACCAATACACGTGTATAAATACAAAAACAAATAAATGCTGGCGTTATGGTTATGGATGGTTATCATCATATCAAGATAAACGATTAGAGAAACACAAATACTATAGAGATTGAAGAAAAGATCTTCTCTCATAAGGAGAACGTGAATTAAATATCTATTGCAAAACCAAAAACTATACACAATAATAACAACATGATACTTACCAAACCTATAAAATGTATTTGTCACAAGATCACAAATCTATTAGAAAATAAACGACGGACTCAAAAAAAAACAACAACAACAACTCTAACATTTCTCTGTAAAATGAAAGTGAATGTTTGTGTGACATTTGGTTTGAAAGTAGTTCTAAGTTCTATTTCGCTTGTAAGTATGTATGTATTAAATATTGGCCGTTATTTTAGGTACAACAGAGAAATAAGGGTGATAATAAGATTCCTAAGTAATAATTGAAATTTGAGTACAAAAAAACAGTTAGAAATTATTATCATTATAGGTATGTTATTCAAATATTGAGAATGGTAACACTTTTTAACCAAAATTTAAAGCATCTTCATTGAAGCTGTAGAAGGGTGCTAGAAATTTCGTAATCCAAGTATTAACACAACAAATGAAAATAAAAATCGTTATTATCCTTGTTGTGGTATATTTCTTTGGAGAAATGGTTAAATGTGAAAGAAAGATTACAGGTAAATGCCATAAATTTTATACAGAAAATGAAAATTGGAAATGCACCAGACTATCTAGTAGAACAACTGCGATATGTTTGTGAGGTTCAACCATACAGATTAAGAAACGCCATGGACTTCAGGATTCCACAGGCAAACACAAGTGCTAAACAGAGAACGTTATTTTGTAAATGGCTGAATCTGTATAATATATTACCATTTGATATTAAAAATGAAACAAATTACAATGTATCTAGAGGAAAATTGTAAATTTTATAAAGAACATTAACTAGAGCTCATATACAATTTGTATTATATTTAGTAACTGAATTGTAATTTAAAACTCTTAATAATACTACTTACTATCAATAAAAAAAAAATTGCCAACTTGTAATGGCATATATACATATCTTTCAAAAATATTTGTTATCATTTAAAGAAATGGATAATTTGTTTTAAGTCGATTTTCCGAGTAGGATTTATCACAAAAACAAATACATATTCATCTTGACTTTTTGTATTTCCGCCTCAGTAAATTTAACACAGCTCCTCTTTATTGTTATCTGTTATTGGACTGCTGTCCAATTTCGTGCATGCTGTGTCCATTGTAGGCAAACATTATTGGTTATCTTAAAGGAAATGAAAAAAATGAGTTTTGTGTGGTGATTTAGATTATTTTTTAAATGAGACCCATCGTCAAAACTAAAATAACTCCATATATACTGTGGAGACTCCTCTATGCTAATTTCAATAGTTCAAAAGTGGTTTAAGGTATTATTTTATCAAACGTTTAGGTTAATTCATCACGACATATCCATATACAGTGAAACTGGTATATAACGAATCTGAAAGAGATAAAAAAATGCTTCGTTTTAGCTATTCACTCGTTATACATACATATCGTCACCTAAAACCACCGTTAGCAACAAAATATTCAAAATCAATTTTTTGGTTGATTATGAATTTGATTTTTTTTTCACCTACGGACTTTTGGATTTTAGGTGACGATACGTATCAGTAAAAACTTGTTATAAAGAAAATTTGAAGAAATACGAGTAAAACGTTATAAGTAAAATTTTTTATCTAAACTATTTTACATGAAAATTCTAATAAAAAAATTCTCTATAGAAGTTCTCGTAAATAAAATATTAAACATTTTTGTGTTTTTTATTATTTTAGATTTTAATCAAATATTGTGTAAAGGAGGTATTACACAATATATATTTGTCATCTGACTTCTCAATTTTATTTCACCAGTGTTATGTCAAAATTTTCTGCCTGTGTGTGAAAATTTTACTTATACGTACTCTTTATCGTATTTGCTTTCGAACGTATACATGTGTTCAATAAAATCAAAGCTGACAACAAAATATTTTTATATAAAATTATTGAAGCTGTTGTTAGAAAAAAAATATTTTCCATAGGGTGCTTAGATCTGAAGGACGTTAAAATGTAGAGAAAACAATCCAAATCAATGACATGCATTTTTCTTTTTAAAACAAAGTTTTTTGCTTGCTTACATTCATTACCCACTAAGTTGTGTTGTATAAAGGTACAGATATTTTCAAAAGTTGCACTTTGATGGACTAATATGGTGTAAAAGGAGAAGTGTTGTGACATATTACATTGTCACGAAACCCGTAGTTATTACGCTATATCTTGGAAATTATGAAAGGTAGAGTCTTTAGACTTTCCACACTTTTCTGATAGGCATTATCAAGTACAACAAGAGTTTGTTTTTGAAATTTCTCAATCAGTTCTAAAATCTAGAGTTACGGGTAAAAAAAAAAAAACCTGAAACTAAAAAATAAAATTATGAAAACGGGACGGTATTTTGTCTCAAAAATAGATTTTGAGGGATTTGAAGATTGATGAAAAAGACGGTAATCTCTTGCATTGTATTGACACACCGTAACAATTTTCGGCGTAAAATCAAAATTAGAAATCAGACGAATGCACCAGTAAAAGATAAACTCATACCTAGTTAGTTTCTAAAAATGTAAGCCGTAAATCGAAATGCCTTTAAACCAGAATAATCTGTGTTGCGATTGCTTCTCTTGTGTTAAAAAATGGACAATACACGGTTTTTTAGCCGTAGAACTAGGTAATTTGCTCTTAAAGCGAATGTGTTCTCTAATTCATAAAGGCCGTTATAGCGAACGCATAAAGCATATAAAGTAAGCCCGTACAATGAGATGTGAGCAATGTTCGGAAAATATGGCGGATACGGCACTTGATCGTTTCTAATAACTGTTTTGAAACTTTTGTGAGATGAGGTCAGATGTTGTCATTCAAAGAATAACTTAATCATGTCTGTCTTTATATTCCGGACTTTTTCTTCATAATGCTAGTCGACTAGAACGAAATTTGGAGCAGTTAAAAAACCAAAAAACCGAAAAAAAGCTCATCAAAAAGTCCAATTAAGCCCGGTGGCTTGGGTTTTCAAAAAATCTGGGTTTTTTGCCAACCCTGACTTGTACACCCCATATATTTCGTAAATCTTTAAAACTTTATAAAATAATTTAAATTCTTAACGCAGTTTTATTTCAGATTTATTTATATTTAATTAACTGTTGTGGCATATATTAATATCTAACACATTGTTTACAAAAGTACTAATTAAAGAAAAATCATAGGGACAAAAGAACATTAGTACTTTGTTTAATTATTTGCATATTGAAATTCTGCTTGTTTACACTTTTTCTTAAATATCGTTATATATTCCCCGCGCAGATTGTTTTTTTTTTTTAATATTTAGTTGGCTTTGAAGTTTTGAGCAATCAACATGTCAAAAATGGGCAAGAAAAAAGAGTTGAGCATGGATGTAAAAAAATATAATTATTGAAGAGCAAAAAAAAGGAAAATCTCTCTGGAATATTAATGATTTGGTGAATTTGTATCATTCCACAATATATTGTAAACAAATATAAGAACAATGGATTTTGAAAATGCACCAAGATCAGGACGGCTAAAGAAGGTTTCTGGTCGGGAAGTGAGCTTGGTGTTTTTTTTTTTTGTTTGTTTGAGACCAGCACTCAGGGGTTAACTCCTACTCATGCAATGCTTGTACTGGTGCTAGGAAAAGAGGTTGTGAGAAGGAGGATAGAGTGAGTAGTGTTTATGGACGTTCGATTTGAATTTGCTCATGTCGTAAGTGGCAGGGAAGACATTCGCAGGAAGATTGTTCCACAAACGAACAGTGCGACCAAAGAACGAATTCTCCCTATGATGCGTTGTACGATTCACTGGACAATCAACTACAAAGGGATGCGCTCTACGAGAAATACGAGTACTACGTAAAAATATATGATTACCAGGATTTAGCTTCTTAATTTCGTTAGAACACATTCCGTTATAGCACCGATAGAACAGTGAAATACCCCACACAGTGCGACGATGCTCTAATGAATCGATAGAGTTGGCTACCCTACCGTCATTAATAAGAACCTTCGCCCACTCCTGTATGTGGTCGAGAAGCTCCAAAATAGACTATGAAGCACCGGCCCATTCATGAGAGTTGTATTCCAATTTGGGTCGGATATAGGTCTTGTAAATATTAAGGAGATCAGATGGAGTGAAGTAATTCTTACACCGTATTAAAAAGCCTAGGAATTGAATGCTTCTTTTGACACTCGAAATATTTGCTCGTTGCAACGACCGTCACAGTTAATTCTTATGCCCAGAACATCAAGAGCATCTGATTCCTGAATACCTACATTACCCACAGATACAGATGACAACACACCATCACGTCTGTGTCTCAGAAAACAACATTGGGTCTTGCGCGCGTTAAAGTCGACCCTGTTTGCGCGACCCCACTCAGAGATTTTCGCCAGGTCGCTTGTATGCGTATCGTTCATATTCTGCCTTTTCGCCCCAATCTCCAAAAGGTTCGGCCTATGATCAAAAGAATATGAATGATGAATGTTGCTGTCATCTGTAAAAGAGTAGATAGGATTAGAAGTGAGAAAAAGAAAGTCGTTAAAAAATATTATAAATAGAGTTGAAGAAAGAACAGAGCCTTGCGGTATTTCTGAGTTTATCCTGAACTCGTCGGATGAGATCCCATCTATAACCACTTTTATAGAGCGATTTCTGAGAGAGCTCGATATGAAACGAGAGAAGTGACTACCGACACCAAAAGCAATAAGTTTGGATATGAGAGCCTAGTGCCAGACTCTGTGAAACGCATTCGAAATATCCAGGGCTACAACTTTACTCTTACCAAATCCATGAATGGACTTATTCCGCCTTTCAGAGAGTAGCGCCAGCAAATCACCAGTAGAGCGTCCCTTACGGAAAACGTATTGACGATCGCTCAGCAAATTGTTTGACTCCAAATACTTCACAAGGTGATGATTAATCATACTCTCCATAACTTTCGAAAGTGCCGAATAAACTGCTATTGGGCAGTACTTTTCAGAGTTACTAGCCTCACCCTTTTTAGGGATTGGCGTTACATTAGCAAATTCCAGCAAGATGGAAAAACACCCGCACGATAAGACGCACTGAAAAGATTATCCAATAGACGCGCAAGCGTCGAAGAGCACTGCTTCAGGACCAGCGCTGGAATGCCATCCGGCACTTCAGGCAGAAGGTTTGCCTTATCAACCGGGTTAGCGAATGTTTGGTCATACTTTATAAGGACTGGAACCGAACTAGCGCTGTTCTTAAGCCTTTTAATGAATGACCTAAAGTTTACTTCCACGCGGAAAAGTAAGAACTTTACCACGTAGGCGCTGTTCGTATAGAGTCTTTTCGCGCTTAAGTACTGCGGCACACGAAGAACTTGCCTGTTTTCGTACCGAATCAGTATGATCGCATTTGTTCTTATGCCAATTTGTGAATGCTTCCTCTCTGGATCTGACTGCAAGCCTGCACGTCTGATTAAACCGATATTTATTTATTGATTTAATAGGAAGCTTTCTGGATGGGATACAATTATCCATCCCTAGCTTTATTATATTGACAACCATTTCGGCCATGGCATTCACGTTTGAATCAAGGAAACAAAGTTTCCAATTGTAATGCCCATAGAAATCGTTAACCTCAGCCCAACGAGCTCTCCCGTAATTGAAAACAAAGCGCTTCGTAGCTGTATGTGAAGCGTTGTGAAGGGTGGAGAACGGGAAAGAGGCAGAAATGGTACAGTGATACGAATTTCCGAGAGGTGGAAGGACCTCAACTACATACTTTTCAGGGTGTGTAGTGAGGAAAAGGTCGAGGTGTTATTTTGGTGCCCACCTACACACTATATGTAAGCAGGTTCATTCACTAATTGCGCAAGGTGGTTGTGCTTGGCAAATAGCTCTACGTTTTGGACTTCTGGAGTTGTGCGGCCTGAATGGCGTAGCCAAGACGAGTTATGAACATTGAAATCACCAGCAACAACAATTTCACTGTTCGGGTAATTCGCAAGAATACTCGATATAGAATCCGGAAGAGAGTCAAAGGCAGATATGGAAACCTCTCTTCCCGCGTTTAGGCTTCTATACAGGAACCCGAAATGCAAAAGTTGCGCCCTGATTTTGAATTTAACTCAAACACAGTTAAATTCTGCATCATACATGCCAAGTGGTTGCTGGTACTGGTACACAACTTCATCGCGAATGTACATTGCAAAACCTCTATGAAAATTAAAAAGGAATAGAAAGTGATACCCAGGAATATGAAAATCCCGTGGATCAGTATTTTCTGAAACCTGGGTCTCACATAAGGCGAAAACATGCAGCCCATAGAGACAAATGTGCGCATACACGGAGAAAAATTTCACCCGTAGACCGCGCACACTGCAAAAATCAATCCTAAAACGTCTTGACATTATGTACATTGAACAAGGAAGATACAAAAATACAATAAATAAAAAACCATATGCAAATAAAAGGAAATGTGTTGCTGCTGATTGATTATTCAGTAGCCAGTGTTATACCTTCGCTACTGAATAATCTAACAACAACCCCCAAAGGCTTAGTAGGGAATAAGGAAGAGGGAAAAAGCACCGATGGTGTTTTCCACTTCGAACAGTTCATCACATATTGGCCCCTATATTTCAATATTGTCTATCTTTCATTGCCGTCTTGAACTATTCATCCGTTTGGGAGACAGATGTGTGATTAATATTTCACAATAGTGTTTGTCGCGCTTGTTTCACTTTATTAACATTTTGTTGTTTGTTAATACTAAATATTGTGATACTTTGGTTGTGTTTGTTTTAATGTTGATATTGTTTTTTTTTTTTTTTTTTGTTTCTCCCTATATTGATATTTTGTTATGTGTTTTTTATATATTAATTCGGCACGAGTGTTGTCACTTTGTTGTTGAATTAGTTACTATATTATTAAAGAGCTTTAAATTGCTTTGGAGGGAGCCTGGTATGAAATATCACCAGATGATGCGAAAAATTTGGTCCGATCGATACCTCAAAGATTACAGGCTGTGATTGATGCAAAAGGAGGACCCACAAAGTATTAAATTTACCTAAACTAAGCTTCATATGTAGACTTATATTAAATGTACAAATACTTTTGTCCACCGAATTTTCATTATTTTATAGATTTTAAACAATGTGTTGAAAATTATTTTTTTTATAATATAATTAAATAAAAAAGTATTTGAAATAAAACTACATTTAACATTTTTAATTACTTTATAAATTTTTAAAGATTTGCGAAATAAATAGGGCATACAAATAGTTTTGTCCCTAACTGTACATACACCTTGCAAACGAACGTAATCACACAAGAATTTAAAATCGAATTTTTGATTGATTGTGGGTCGTTCTATCAAACTACATGCTCATGCAAAATATTAGACTCCTGTAATCAAAACTTACGACTTTATTAATGAAAAGTAAACGGACGTAACTGGAAGTGAATATACTATACAGTATCTCCATTTAATAGGCGCTCGTGTAAAATATTTAAAAAAAAACATCCTCACCAACTTAAAAAATTGTTTCTGCATAAAATTTATTTATTATTTATTTGTTCATTTAAGGCTCCTCTTACAAAAAGAATACCTTATTGTTATTAATTTTGTAACGTTTTTTACTTCTACTGTAAAAAAATAAAAGTGTAGTTATGTCTGTTTGCATTTAAGGTGGCGACATAACCATAACCAAACTATTGAGAGTATTTGTCACATGAATCTTGGTATGTCACATACTACATTCATTCAACATTAACAGCAACAACAATGACAATAAATACGTTTATTTTTTAGTTAGTTATGTACCTGTAATGATATGTAAATCATAAAGCGTCAGTACCAGAAAATGAAAATTTAAATAATTTACCTTAAGGGAGTCATAAGGATTTCTTAATATACGAGAATTATTAATTTTTTTATATTTTTTCTTTTTCAATAATTTGTTTATTCTTATTCATGCCTTCATAAAAACAAATAAAATTTTATGCATAATTCATTTGTGATGATGTTTTTATTATATTATTCATATTGTTAACTATTATTTATTGAACCGAAATAATTTATTGTCAAATAGAATCGTAAATATACATGCATCACTTGCATACGAGTACATACTCCTTTTAAAATCATTTATTTTTGTAGTAGCACGGTCTATGATTAAAAAGGACTTTTTTACTTATCTTCATATATATAGAAACAAACGTATAAATGTATGTATAAATCAAATAAATTAAAGTAAAAAATATGAAAGTTATTGTCCATTGATTCCAAAGGTATGGCGCTAAATGTCCACAATGTCCTTTTTGACATAATATAACTCATGGACAATATAAATAGAATTGAAAATTTTAGACTGACCAAATTCAAAACAGTGATGAAGGATTGAATTACATGAGTTACATGTCCTTACACTTTACCACTAAGTGCATCAGCCCGGACCACAATGAAAACTCCAAGCAAAACTAAAACTAAACAAGTTCTTTTTTATTTTAATAATTGAATGATTTTCAAGCATTATTTTATTACTGTTTCTATATTAATTTGTGATTATTCAGGTTGAGGAGTAGGTGTTAGACCCTGAAGAGAAAAACTATAAAGTTAAAAAGTGGATCAAGAATAATTTCGTGTTTTAATTCTACACTGCTTCTTGATGGGAAAAAATATAGGGTGTGCAATTTAAAAGTTTAAATTTTAAAATGCAATAAAACAAAAACGGTTTGAAATTTCGCCAAATTTACTGTTTTGTTGTGAAGTAAAATTGTTCCGTTTAGAAATTAAATATTATTTCATTAATATGGCTGCCGCTGCTGGCCTCACAGTACCCCGTATCTTGGCAATGGCAATTGTCTCTGGTTTGTTAGCATAACACTTGTCTTTAACGGCGCCCCACAGAAAATAGTCCAACGGTGTCATATCGCAGCTTCTTGGCGGCCAACTGATATCACCATTTCAGCTAACTAAACGGCAATGAAACGTTTGACAGAATAAAACGATTGTGGCATGAGATATGTGACAAGTTGTACCATCCTGTTGAAACCAAACATCGTTCACATCAATACCATGAAGAGCGGGTACAAAAAATCGGTTATCATGGGGCGTTAGGTGTCTCCATTGACCGTAATTGTTGCGAAATATGCAATTTGGGCCAATGATGCCACCGCTTCACAAGCCGCACCAAACAGTCACTCGTAATGGGTGCATTGGCTTCTGTAAGACCACGTTTGGGATTTCTGAGCCGCAAATACGGCAATTTCGCCTATTAATGTACCCACCAAGATGGAAATGAGCTTCATCCGAATAGATGATTTTAAATGATGATGAATTTCCAATAAATCCCAACGTTGCTCAAACGTAAATCGATTCATTTCTTTCAGTGGAGATTTATATATTTCTTACTGAACTTATAATTAAAATTATAAGTTGATATTACATAATGGCAATGGCCTCATAGGCATATATATATAAATAAATATACATATTTAGATATACATATACATATATATATATATATATATATATATATATATATATATATATATATATATATATATATATATATATATATATATATATATATATATATATAGTATAGGAATTCAGATAGTTTACAAGTAAGTATAATTTCATATTTCATTATAAAATTTAGAGATTTAAAGGACCGTAATAAGAAATGATACATTTTCACCTATTGGATTAGAAATAAAGTGTAACACATCAGTGTTTTGCAGTACTAATATTCTTGAAGTACGAGTTTTCGGGCAATAATGTAAAAAGTGGGAAGGATTTGTTGGGTAGGATATGCTGCAATTGCAGAAATGCGTTATATCAGGGTTAAATAATGATCCATGGGTAAGCCTCGTGTGACCTAACCGAAGTCTTACAAATTTTATCTGATATAATCTACTTCTACTCTGTCATATAAATTTCGATAGAATTTAAGGAACTTTTAATCCCTCGGTACCAAAAGGAACTCTAGTCACAAATAGGGTTTCTATGCAGTGAATGGTAGTAGCTGGCTATCATTTTGTTTATATCACTAGAAACAAAATTCAATGTCGAATGTAGCGGATGATTTGTAGCACTTCTGGCGGTCAATCGTTACCTTGTATTCTTCTGTGTCCAGGAAATCTATTAATTAGGATGTTCCTTATGTTCACCATGTAAAAACTGCCCTAGCGCAGGGGCAATGCCAATCTTCTCTGTATCGTTCCAATCTTAGTATATGTTCTGCGGAAGCAAGAACCGTTCAGTGGAGATAATATACTGAATTTTGTGACAGAAGAGGATGACATAAGTATTGCCAGATTCGAAATAACCGCTGGTTCAAGTTTAAACTTTCAAGTTGCCCACCCTATACCATTAAAGCTAAGCAATGGCTTGAAAAGTGTAATGGAGACGCAGCGGACGTCCAAATGAGGCGGTAACATCAGAAAACTTAAAAAACCTACATAATCGTTTTGATGATCGAAAAGTGAAATTGAGTGAGTTAGCTGACATCGTAAAGATATCAAAAGAACGTGTTGGCTTTATATTGCTTGGGCATTTGAATTTGACAAAGCTCTGTTCAAAGTGTTTACCGCGTTTGCACACTGCTGACCAAAAATAATTCAATAAAAACAATGGCAAAACTACATAAACTCGAATTGTTTCCATATCGACCCACCGTATTCGCCAGATTTGGCTTCTGGTGACTACTGTTCGTAGACCTTAAAAAATGCTCGCCAGTAAGAAATTTCACACGAATGAAGCGAATCAAAAACAGATAAATCGTTCTACAAAAGTGGTATTGAAAAGTTACAGCGGCGTTAAAATGATTGCATTGCTCTTGATGGTGATTACTTTGATAAATGAAGATAAATTTGAACAAAAAAGTGTTTTCTTTGTTAAGCCCGGTTCTTTTCAGCCAATGCATTATTATACAGTCAATAATTTGACTGAATTTTTTACAGTGTTTGGTTTAGTTGCTATACCTGGCTCATCTTTTGCAGTTACTACCCTAACAACTTGAGTTTCGTACCCTATGATATTTTCGTTTATTATTTACTTATCATCCATATTATCGGCCCGATCAACGTGAAATGATTATTTTTTTAAACACAAATTAATGCTTTATTCAAACCACAAACATAAAGTTTAGTTCATTCTTTAACTTATTTTAATAAAATAAAAAATTCAGGTACCTTAGTACAAATTTAGACCATTATAGTTTTGTACTTCTTAACAAATTTAAAATAATATTTGTTATATCATCTCTGGAATTGATAACTGTAACGACAAGTCTCTGCATTGATTCTATAGAGTCAAAGCATTCTTGAGGAGTAATAGAATCCCATATTTCCTGTATTTTTCTTTTGAGACCTGACGTGGTTGTTTGGGGATCAGCTCTTAGCCGTCTTTTCATAATAAACAATTGATTCAATGGGTTTCAAGTCTGAACTAGACAATGGCCTCTCCAAAATATTGATGTTGTTGTCCGGAAACCTTATTTTTTGTCGTTTTAGAGGTGTGAGCTGGAGCTCCATCTTACTGTAACAAATATTCGTCAAAAGTAACTAAACTTGTCACAGTTGGTAAGAAATAATCTTCCAAAATAGTTATATACCGCGAAGAATTTACTGTCGATTCTATAAAACAGAGCCGATTCTATAAAACTTAAGCCATTTGCGGGCATGCATCCCCATATAATACTGCTTCCGGGAAATTTCACCGTACGTTTGTGGCAATCACTTTGATATGTCCCGCTTTTTGTCCGTATTACTTTACTGCTAGTGTTTCTTACGGACATCCCCAACTTAGATTCATCGCAAAAAACTATGGCCTGCCACTGTCGCTGAGTCCAGGCTTGTCGCTCTCTTGCCCATAATAGTCGCTTTTTTCTGTGTTTCAGTTCACTCCTTCTTTATAACAAATAAATCAACTAATACTTACTTTGTAAAATCCGTAGTGCAGTTTTTTTACATATTTTCTGGTATTTTCTCGTTCTATGGTTCTTCCAACTGCTGATGACCACTCAGCAGCCAAACTTCGAATGGCACTTCTCCTACTTTTTCTTTATCATACGGAATATCATGTTGCGTGTTATTGGAAATTTTTCCTAAAATTTTATAATTCGTGTCTAATGAATTGTTTTTTTTTTATAAGATTTGAAAATATAGTGCAGAGTAGATCTGGCCAAATGTATTTTTGTTTTAATATCTTTATAAGATCCGCCATTACTCACTTTTGAACAACCAATTCGCGTTTCTCTCTTGAGATAGCGTGTCACCGTGGCATTTTATTTTAAAATTTTTATAACTGTACAGACCAATACACTTATTAATGTATAAGACTTGACTGTACTCAGGCTTAAACAAAAACGAAAAAATTACGTAGAAATAACGGAACCTTTAAAGATTATGAAACTTAAAAAGTCATGCTTAAAAATATTTCCTTTAAAAGGATTTTAAAAAATCGTTGCATTTTAATAGTACGTATTTTTGTCTTAAAATATTAAGCTACTATTACACAGCTATACTAATATGCTATACAATAGCAAAAAATATATCACGTACTTTCGAAATTATACCTAACACACTCAAGTTGTTAGAGTAGTATATTCGGTGTGATTGTATTGTGCAATGTACTGTTGATAATAGTTTTAAAGACATTTTTTTAAAATTATTTTTCTTCGTAATATTTAATCAATATTTCGTAAAATAAACGCTTATTTGATTTGTTTAAAGATAATGGCAAAAAATAACTGTGTTAGCGCGAAAAGTACCAATAAAAGCGAACAAGAGTAAAATATTTTGCTACAGTTAATGTAATAACAAAATTATCAATACGTCCAGTATGAAAGTACACATGTGCCAAATTCATTACAATTATTTCCTTTTATTTTACCTCCTGTATGCCATCAGAACTCTTACCTACATAAATTCGATATCTTAATTCATAATTTATTCATGAATCACAATATCCAGCTTACTTTTATGCCATATTTCGCTGTTTTTTACGAAATAAGCCCGGTTAATCTCGTAGGTCAGTGGTAAGGAAAGAGCCGTCAAATTTGATGACTCTAAATTAGTAGAAAGCGTTAACTAAAGATCAGCTATGGCAGCGGATTTACTAACCCTTGACGCTTTATAAGAAAGTTTGCGTTGTAAAATCAAATAAATCGTAGTAAAATAATTCGTGGTCCAGCCAGATCCATTTAGCGTACTATTAAAAAAAAAAAAAAATAATGAGATTTCATCCCCTTAATATGTGTTCTTTTTTCTAGAATTATTGTATATGTATTGGCTTAGTATTCTATGAAAATGTTATTGAATTAGAAAATTTTAGAGGCTTTGGTGGTGGTCGCATAATAATCGGATATGTGGGCATGGTACGTGCCTCCCATACAAATAAATATTGATTATTTTATATCTTGAGAGGAAGTTTCTGAATTTGGTCTAAATGACTTGGCAGTCAATAAGAATCATCAGTTTAAAAGTGGGAGGTATTGGATAAGTGGGCGTGGCATCTTTATTGAAGCTTTAAACCAATAAATAATCACTCTGAGAAAGTATACAAACAATTGCCGTCTCTAAATAGCTGTCCACTTCTGTACATACATAGATACCCGCGCAAAGCCGGATGGTTAAAGCTAATGCCAAATAAAAGTGAATGAACCAGCGCGTTGACTTAGCTTAACTTTACGAAAATTGTGCGGCAAATTTTCGAATAAGTGATCTCTTTAGGTCTTCTGCATAATTTAGGTACTGTTTATTATACAGCATAAAAAAATTAAAAGAGAATGGAACACATCTTTAGCAACTGTTGTGACTTGGTGAACGTGTGAAGATAGAAAATAATAAATATGAAAATTTGTCTGTTTTCAATTAAGATTCTGATAGTTAGTTTAATGTTTTGAAGTGAAGAAAAGATATACATAAATTACCTGTTGATATAAAACCCTGAAAACTAGTAGAAAGCAATATTTTGGTTTTATAGAGAGTGTTTTTTTTAATATCGATGGACCCTTGGGATCACATTTTAACGACATTTATGATCAATATATTCCGGTAAATTATGCCAGAATATGGATAGATTGACGCTTGAGCAACAAATTATCCTTATTAACTTTGAAAATCAGTCATAAATTCGAGCAACTTATAGAGAAAAAAATTATGTTCAGCGTTGAGGCTCATTTTTGGCTTAACGTGTTTGTTAATAAACAAAATTGCCACATATATCGTGAAACCAGACTCTTGATTAATTCCTGTGGCACCACGTAAAGTTACTATTTAATGCTGATTAAGTGTCCGTGTTATCAGTGGCATATAACCAGCATTGCGTTTCAAAGTGGCTAACTGCCTGAAATATATTATACGAGTATTTATTAAGAGTTATTTCTAACCAAAATTGATTATTATTCCTTTGATGTGTAGATGTGAACTTTTTTGCCATTTTGGCTAATTTTTCTCGAAGTAAAAAAAAAAAATATAATGATTTAATTTAACTTTTATTATTCAGGTTCTTATTGAATGTATAACTTAAAAAAAACGGTTTTATTAGAAAACTTTGTGCTTCTGTTGTGATCTCTCCCCTAACATTTCGTGCCAAAAGACTGCTAATTTGATGCCAGAAACGTATCAAATGGTAGTTGGCCGGGCAAGGTCTATACTGCGGCTAACACTATTTTCTAAATAGTTTTAAGTGGTCTTGCAACATCTGGGTGAGCTTTGTCATGGAGCAATGTAACGGCTAAAGCTGCAAGTCTGATTTATTGTAAAAGATCTCGTTTTCATCGCCAGTAATGATTGAAACTGCAACAATTTTTTTATGGCTTTCCTGCAACATTTTGGACATAATATTTCATCTTCCAGCATCTCTCAGCATTACCTCGATCGGTACGCAATGCCATTGCGTTTTGATGAATCCTGCTGCTTGCAAATATTTAGTTTGAGTGGCTTTTAACATTTTTAGCATAACATTCATAGAGTAGTGCTTTCAATTTATCATCTCCGAATATTTTTAGCTAATCTGGGCGGTTTTTTTTTCAGTATTATAGTTATCACTTCTGAACCGCATAAATCATCTTCGGCACGTTTAGATCGATGGAATATATTCAGCATAAAATTTGGTGAGCAGTCCAACAAAAAAGCTTTGTTGTATCGGGTGGGCCATTTATCGGTTTAAATTTTAACCAGCGTTTATTTCGAATCTAGCAATACTTATGTCTTTATATTCTGTCACAAAATTCAGTATATTACCTACACTGAACGAATTGAATCGATTTACGATTGAGCAACTTTGGGATTTATTGGAAATTTATTTCTAAAACAAAGACAATTGGTCGGAAATTACACAAAAATGTCGTACACAATTTGGTCGCAGAGAAAGACCAAAAGTGCCCGGTACACGCACGTTTATTGCTAAAGTTCGTAAAACCGTTTTCATTGTTGATGCGCCCAGGCGTAAGCGTGTCCGTACAGCGCGTATACCCGAAAATTTGGAAGCTGTGGCTGAGAATGTGCCTGAGAATCCATCAACATCAACTCGTCATCGTTCTCAAGAACATTGAACATTTCACGCACCAGTTTACGTCGAATTTTTCGAAAAGATCTCGGTATGACGACTTACAAAGTTCAATTGGTTCAAGAGTTGAAGCCGCATGAGCATCCGCTTCGTTTTCGCTTCGCTAGATGGGCCAACGAGAAACGGCACAATGTTGTCGATTTTGCCAAAAAAAAACAATCTTTTCATCTTGGTGGGTACTTTAGTAAGCAAAATTGCCATATTTGGGGTTCAGAAAACTCAAATGAAGCCAATGCACCTAATTTCAGTAACTATTTGGTTCAGCTTGTGTAGCGGAGGCATCATTGGCCCATATTTCTTTGAAAATGAGGACGACGCAACCATTAAGGTCAATGGAAACACCTATCGCACTATGATAACTGATTTTTTTATGCCCACTCTTCATTGTATTGATGTGAACGATGTTTGGTTTCAACATGATAGTGCAACTTGCCACACATCTCATGCCAAAGTCGATTTATTGCGTCAAACGTTTGATGGCCGTTTAATTAGCCGAAATGGTGATGTTAGTTGGCGGCCAAGAAGCTGCGATTTGACACCGTTTGACTATTTTCTGTGGGGCACCGTTAAAGACAAGTGTTATGCCAACAAACCAGAGACAATTGAGCATTTGAAGGCCAACATTCGTGATGCCATTGCCGAGATACGACTCCACACACTCGAAAAAGTTCTCGATAATTGGTCCGATCGAATGGGATATTGTGAGGCCAGCCGCGACAGCAATTATGAATGAAATTATACTTCATTTCTAAATTTGGCAAAACCGTTTTTGTTTTATTGCATTTTTATATTTAAACTTCTAAATGGTCCACCCGATATATACTATTCCTTCAGTGGCTTAATGAAATTGAATACTAGATATTTACCGATTTATAAAATCGGTTTAAGTACAAATTTGGTCAGCAGCATTTTATTTCGAATCTAAATAAATAAAAGTAAAAGTTTATAATCGATTTATATTTACATATACATACATACATACATACATAAATACGTTTCATAATACCTGTTGTTTAAAATTCTTATTTAAAAGTTCTGGTGAGTTGTTACGCCGGAGGATGAAGCAATCAATTCTGTAAGTCCTTGTCTTTTTGTTATAATTTTTTTTTAAATATTTCATTTAAACGGTACTATTTGGTTTGGGTATTTTGCGAATTATTAATATATCTGTAAGTAGGGGCTATTGAGTCTAATTTTATAGGACTTATACCAAGTTTTTTTGATCGGTCTATATGCAGCCTATACTGCTATAAATTCCATACATAAAATTATATGTTGTTTTTTGTATTAAAATTGGGACTCAAAATTTTGATTATTTTTGGTAACTTTTTGTTTTGAAATTTGGTTACAAAAGATTCGAATTCCAAAATTCTAACTCAACATGATGATGTATGATGAATATGTTTCGTTTTTTTTCTATCAATTTTGTAATTTTGTTTCATTTAAGATTTCGTTTGAATAAAGAGGCATTTTCTATGATTTTAGTAATGATTGCTCCGTCTTCAGAGAGCAGTTATGTTCCAGAAACTCTGCAGTTAGCAGCAACGCTTAGATTTTCAGCTGTAGGCGCTTATCAAGGCCTTGTTCCTAATGATGTAAATATAAGGCAACTTCGTGATTTCGAACATAAACAATATTGTAAAAGGAAAACAATATGCAAACAAAATTACTTTTTTTCTAGTAAATCTAATAAATTTCCAAAAAAAAATAAATATATTTATTATATTTGTCTAAAAGCAACTTATTTTGATAAAAGTGAATATAGATAAAAAGTTTGATCCTATAACCAATATTTTGTCTTTGAAAATGTTATCACATATGTATATATGGTATAAGAAAAATCCATTCGTTTTACTTTCACCAACCTTTGACTGCTTGAATCTAAAACTAATAAAACATGTGGATGTGAAATACGAGTACAGAACATCAAAAATGCCGAAGTAATCAACTTTCGAGTGAATTCTAATTCTAGAACATACCAGATTGTTATAATTTGAATTAAAACTTCTCGAACGATCTCTATGCTATAAATATGCAAATGTACATAAATTTTCTTTGAAGAGTTTTAGTGATCATACCATCATGAGCATGAATAAAAATGGTAAGTGACAGAATGAAGGCTAGAAATGACCGAGCTGTAAAAACTGAGGGCTACAGCGAGGGTGAATTGGTTCTACTGGAGGAAGGACTTGTCTCCTAAGTTGCAAGCTAACTGGGATGGAATTTACAAAGTAGTCAAAAGATTGAATGATGTAGTCTACAGAATAAAGAAGCATAATAGCCCACGCACCAGAAAGAAAGTTGTACAATAGAGCGATTGGCGAATTATGAAAAAGGAACTAGTAAACCTATTAGATACGAACAGGCTTAAGTGGGTGGCAGTGTTACACAAATCGCTCAGTGGTACGCAAAGGAAATTAAATGACAATTCAAATAATAAAGTCAAACTAAAACCATATGGAACAAAATCGAAGTTATCAGATGATAGAAGCTACCAGCCGATCTAGAACTTTCCACAACTATAAGGCAGAACATTGCGAGTGGGAAAGCAGTTGTAATACAACAGTGTAATGTTGTCGCGTGTGCATAATATTCGTGCAATAAAGAATTAGATTAACACACACACCGAAATTTTTTGTTTTATTTTAATTACGACTTACGAACTCATAAATAATGTTCAAATTCAATACTATTTTTAAATTCGGTAAAATACTTTTGAAATATCATTAACCGGACCAATTATTGTTAATAACATAATTAGCTGTTGACCACAATCATATAGTTTAATTTTGTTGTTATTGTTGTTTAATACAACTCAATATACATAAACGTTGTGTAGCAGTGTGAGGCACAAATACATAACCCGATATCAAGTGTAAGGTTTAGACCAGTAACAGGCAAACTAATATTAGTGCATTTTACAATTGTGGTTGTAATTTGAGTGGCTCTCCCTCAGCCACTTGGCACTGTATTTTTTCACTTGTTTTCTCTTTACATCTCTTTGTCTTTTTTGCTTATATTTTGCCCATGCATATGAGTACGTACGTGTAAAAACACAAAAGAAGAGCAGCTCTTTGCCCAAATCTGGTTCAGGCAGAAACCAACCGATTTTATAGAATTACGTAAATGTTAGCGGACGGCATTATTCAAATACAATCAAAAAGTTCAATTATAAATGTCTTTTAGAGTAATGCCTGCTAGCATAGAACGAAGAAATATTCTTGGTTTTCTTTCGATCGTAGAGCCTAAGTAATAATTATGAAAACAACAACAAAAATACAACACTAATAATTTCTTTTTAAGTCGCCTGTACAGTGTTGAAAATCTTGAAGAATACCAGAAAGAAAACATTTTTTTAACACATTCAAAAGTCAGGGAGGTCTCTTAATAAGCCAAATACAAACTCACATCATTTGATCCTCTCCCGTCGATGGACTGTATGACTTATCATGTAAACAGCCAATTACTTTAGAAAAAAATTCCTATCCACACTGTTGCATGATGATTCTGTGACTACGAAGTGAATTATGGTGAGGGGCAAGAAAAATATTGTTAATGACACGCCTGCGGTTTGTTTTTTCTCCGTTTATATTTCTTTATGGAACATCGTACTGATTAAGAGCGGATTTTATGACTCCCGCTCTTATAATCATTTGATCGTCGCCTTTCAATATGCGTGTGTGCATGATTATCGTTTATTCTTTTATCCCTGTAGAAGGCGTTTTAACAAGTCAGATTGTTGTTGATTCTTATTCACATTAAAATGATTTAGTGCCCCATTCTCTCGCTTTCATTGTTTTAGTTTATCCTGTGAATCTTCAGAGTGTGTGTCTTCATCCTACGGTTATTGCATGTTTAAGATGAATGGAAAGAAGAAAATGTTGCACAATGAGAGCGTTTGGAATCGTTTGTTGTTGCAGGCACTCTTGAATGGCAAACTGTGATAATAACATGTTAATTGTTGCATTGTTATAGAGTTGTTGTTTCCAAAAGTTTCCACTTAATTAAAAAATATTCTTTCATTCTTGGTTGACACACACTTAATTGTGTCGAAATTTTTAGCAGAAGGTTGAAGTAAAGTTTAAGTTAAGTCATGTTTAGTAAAACTTTTGAAATAGAACATTAAATGCAGCTTATCAATATATTGTGTTATATTTGTATTTGTCTTATTTAGCCCCGTGACTATATTTTTAAACACCACTATTATTGTGTTCTATATTTTATTCACATAAATTTAATTTTATATTTTATTTTGATTTTATTAAAGAGGGCAGTGAGTTAGGTAGGTTTAAAAAATTATGTGGGAATATAATACTCCCATTAATTATTTCGTTTATATATAATGCATTAATAAACAGATTCATACATATATATTCGCAGTTGTATTTACTAATGAAAATACATTCAAATTAAAGTAATTCTGAAATTAATGCGTTTCTTGCCGATACATACATATTAAGGACGAAAGCAATTACAGAAATTGAAGTGGATTTTTTTTTTTATCAAGATCTAGTTTCGATTTGTTTTTATTTCAAACAATGGACATAAGATACTTCACCAGTGCATAGAGTCGACTTTGTCATATAATATAGTTTGAATCTAAGTATGTTTAGCAAACTCCACCTTGGAATGGTAAACTTCAAACACAGTCCTATCTATTTCATTCGACTCAGTTACTTTATCAGTTTAAATTATCGTGTGTTCTTCTTAAAGTTCATAAGTGTTGATTTGGCAACATTTTTTTATTTGACAACTGATTTAACAGCTGATAGTTGCTTTTTTTGTTTAGTTTGGTGTAACATTTTATTATGGATAGACTTACATTGCTGCCAATTAGGCGAATTTGCTGAAGCACAATTTGATATTAATAGAATTTCAATTCAAATTTTTTTTCTCCGATGAAGTCCATTTTTAGTTGATTGGGTACGTAAATAAGCAGAATTGTAGTATTTGGGGTGAATATAATCCACCATTACATCCACAGAAAATTACTATTTGGTGCGATTTATAGGCTGGCGGAGTCATTAGTCCATAAGTCTGCAAAAACGATGATTGTCGAAATGTTGTTTTAATGGTGAAAACGGCATAGCGACATATTTAGAAATTTTTTCGCACATCAATTAGCTGGCATTAATCTTGCTGACATGTGGTTCCAACAGGACGGAGCCACACGCCACAAAGCAAAGTAATTTCGCCAAATGGTCTAATTAGTTTGCCACATGGAAAAGTAAGTAGCGAAATACGGCCGTATATGCTGCGAAAAGTTTGAAAATTTATGTTCAGATTGCGCCTTCTACGTTTCAGTTGTGGCATCAAAACTGTAAAAAACACACCCGATATAATCTTAACTCTAACTGTCAATATACATAATATTAAAACGTATAAGGGATTTAGTTATAGAGTATAGACTCAGCATCAAACATATAGAAAATTCAAGAGCTGAAAAATATATACATATGTATGTATATGTATGTGTATCTAAAGAAGTTTAACTACCAATCTAACCAACGATTCCCTTATATGCAAGATAGCAGTGATCATTATTATTATTATCCAAGTTTTTAGATGGAATATTTTGCTTGATACTTCCATTTGTTTTAATACAAAATTGGAATTTATTGTAAAAACACATTTACAAATAAAAACATGTCGGTGTTCGTGCATGTAAATAAATAAAAAAAAATTATTTTATTTTTTATTTTTACGTTTTAAAAATAAGAGAGAAAAACCAAAAGCCATTTGACAATATTGCGGTTACGATTCCATTTTATGTGAATTTCTGTGCACAATTGTGATGGTACTTTTGATATGGTTGTAGGGAATACTTTGATATCCTGAATGCATGAATGATTTAATGAAAATGTTGAACAAATTACAGTTTGTAATATAAATATAAGTCTAATCAATTTCATGTTTAAGCAAATAATACTTTAACCTTAATTTTTTATTGACAAAAAAAAAAATTAATGAATTAAGCTCTGATTTAACTTTCTGGAAAACATTTTATTATTTTATTTAAAATTGTTGTTTTTAATAAAAACGAACAGAGTTAAACCAATATTGTTGTAGAAGTACCGTTGAAACAATGAAAATTGGTTTTACTGAAACCAAGTTTGTTCGGAAATAAAATGCGTTTTTGTTATAGAAGCAAGGAATTGATTCAGATTTAATATAATCAAGATAAAACCAGAAAGATTGGAAAACCAGAAGCCTTTGTCGATTAGACTGAAATCCATTTTTATGACTAGTATTTCATAAATCTGAACCTAGAACTACCACAGAGAAAGACTTCCTACTAGGGAGATCAATTATTCGACTTTTTTAAAAAACCAAGTTTTCGGATAATTCGAAAAGTTAAAATTTAAAAAAAATCGGTTTTCTGTTGACCGTCTCCTCTATTAAAATAAAATTCTTTTCAATTCTTGTTGCTTTATAAGACAAAAATTATAAATGTTATGCAAGTAAGTATGTATGCTAAAACAACCTTCACTTTTTTTAGGGTCTTAACCAGGGTTGACAAAAACCCGAGTTTTTTAACACCTAACCAACCGGGTTTTATTGGACTTTTTGATGGTCTGTTTTGGGCCTTTTTGGGTTTTATAACTGCTTATAAATTTCGATCAAGTCGACAATGTTTTTTGTTTGTTTATACAATCATGTTTTTTTAGATTTATAGTGCAATTTTGCACTCTTGCTGGGATCAAGGCGGCATTGTGTACTATGAGCTATTAAAACTCGGTGATCGGAGCAGACTGCAATTACTTCGTTTGAATTAGTGATTTTGCGAAAAACAGCCGTAATATGAAGACAGATATGATTAAGTTATTCTTTGAATAACAACACGTGACCTCATATCGCAAAAGCTTCAAAACAATTATTAGACACGATCAAATGCCGCATATGCCATATTCACCGAACAATGTTCACACATTCTTATATGGGTTTGCTTTTCTTGGCATTTCGCTATAACGGCCTTTATGAATTATAGAACACATTCGCTTTAAGAGCAAATTAGTTATTTAGCCGTAAAACATAAGCCGTGGATGGTCCGTTTTTTAACAAAATGGAAGCAATCGCAACACATATTCACCTCGTTTAAAGGCATTTCGGTTTACGGCCTACATTTTCAGAAACTGTCTAGCCCGTATAATGAGGTATGAGTTTAGCTTTTAGTATGTCACCGAATCACTTTCTTTGAAGAAATACAAATTCGGCTTGAAAGTTGGAGCGCCTTAAAAGACGCGAAGTTTTTCTGAGACGGGATTTGGAAATTGGCAGAGGTGAGAAAAATATGTAAACAGTGATTTGATAAATTTGTCATTTCATTATCTATTTTGAGCTCAAAAACGTATCAAATAAGTTTGTAGTCCCAATACATAAATAACACTTAATTTTGTTGTAAATAAACTACGAAAAACCCAGGTGAGTTTATTTTATAAAATATTATATCATATATAATATAGAAATTTATTACCCAATAAAACCTGTATGGGTTGCCAACCCTGGTCTTAACGATCCTTGGTCGTTCTCACCAAAACATTGATTTAGTTTTGACCGGTGTGTCGCTGTGGTGTGGTAGGTAAGACACCCGCCTCCAAACAGGGGGTCTTTAATTCAATCCCAGGCCAGACTATCTGACAATTTTCAGCAGCGGTATCTCCTGCGACTGGTAATGAGTATTTACGTTATAAAAAACTTCTTCAATTTAGAGATCTGCAGTTCAGGGCCGGCTTTAAACTGTAGGTCCTTTTTAATGAGTCTAAAAATAGAATCGGGTACAGCTAATCGATTGAGAGAGGTCAATCTAGTTCCACTTGAGATGTCATTGGTGGATGTAGTGGTGGAATTATATATGTATGTATGTATGACTCATTTCTGACAGCGTATTTTGTAAGAGTGTTATTTACCGGCGCTCTGAAACTGCAGGGTATGGAAACAAGTTTTCTTTGCTGCACAGTTACGTCACTTTTATGGACATATTTAAGTAATTAAGGAGATTAATAAGTTTTGGTATCGAGGACACATCTAGACCTATTCTTTCCTTCGCGTTCGAAATATTTCCACACTACAAGGGACACCTGTAGAAAAATATAAAAATATGTTTGAAGTTAATAGTTTAAAAGTTCCCACTGCAAATGTAATTTTTGGAATTTTTTTATTTTAATTTTGTATATTTATTTAAACATTTCCAAAGGCCAGCCGTACAGTTGACCATTATTATATAAACATAAAACATTAATATTCAATATCCAGAATAAAAAAGAAAAGCAAAAAAATTTATTGTTGCTTAAGTGTGCTTATCCTATTCGTTCTATAACAGTATTGACGTTCTTTGTGGGACGTTCAAGATTGTCATATACATATATAAAAAGACGTGATACTAGCAGTGCCAAAACTAAGTAGACAACCACATTCTATTGGAAGAGTACCGGCCTAACAAAAGAAACACTTTTTCTTGTTCAAATTAGCTTTATTCATCAACGTAATCTTCATCAAGAGCTATGCTTATCATTCCAGCGCCTCTCTAAGATTTCAATACCACTTTCGTAGAACGATTTATCTTTTGCCACAAAATAGACCTCAATTTCAGCGATAACCTCTTCCTTCATTCGTGCGAAGTTTCTTACCAGCGAACAAATTTTGAAGTCTGCGAACAGCAAGTAGTCGCTGGGAGCCATATCTGGCGAATACGGTGTATGTGGGAGCAATTGCTCATGCAATATAAAGCCAACAATATATTTTGATAATTTTAGGATGTGCTAACTCACGCAACTTCACTGTTCAATTATTCAAAAGGATTTTGTAGATTTTTTGATGTTTTCTGCTGTTACCGCCTCATTTGGACACCCGCTGCGTTCTGCATCATCGGGGTCTCTACGACCACGTTTAAAGTCAGCAAACCAATGTTTTATTGTTGTTTCTGCTGGAGTGGAGTCCCCATAACAGTTCTCAAGCCATTGTTTCGCTTGAACGGTATTTTTTTCCATCAAGAAGCAGTGTAGAATTAAAACACGTAATTGCTTTTGATCCACTGTTCTAAAAATAAAAAATAGCGGCACTATTACCACAATAACTCACAAACTAATCAATAGAATATCATGAAATTTTAGCAGCCGTCGTTGGAAGGTTAGTACTAACTGTAAAAGGAGTTGAATGCAATAAAACTAGCGCCATATATGTGTTAGGCCCGCTTTTGTCAGCCCATGTGAAATTTCAGTTTTTTATAAACCGATGAATTTAAAGATTTTTATTTTTTTTAAGGCTATATTTACGGCTTTACAAAATCCATAAAATACAACAACAAAATTCTATTCAACTAAAGTTATTCAATTCAACTAAAGTTATAAAACAAAAGCGAAAAATAACTTAATCTTCTTACGCGTCAAAAATAAATATATAAGACAAAAATTTATGCGATAAGAAAGAGTAAAGTAGAAATATCTGGGAAGTGATACTTTTTTCTGGCACGTGCTATCGAGTACAACAAGAATCTGATTTAGAAATTTTCATAGCACCTCCAAGATCTTGAGTTACGGGTTAAAAATCGGTTATTCATACCTTCAAGCACTTATAAGTTAATAACTTAATTAAATATTAAATTATGTATACTTGACATAAGTAAACTTGAGCAATCTGTGTGTATTTTTCAAGCAAACACATTTTTTATTCAATTCATTCTAAACTTTCCATGTTACGAGATGTTTTTCACGCTATTTATTAAGTAAAAAGTAAAGTAGCACGTTTACTTACGAATACCATGATATTTGATTTTTATAAATGGGATGGAAAATGTCGGAGTTATAAAGCCTATTTGGTAAAGGACTTAATGAAAAAATCATGTGATTATTAACAACGAAAGTTAGGCAACAAAAACAAAATTTACTCTATATCTTATGGGTCAAAAGACTAAAGGCCCAAACATTATATACTATTGCTTACTTAAGCTACTATCAAAACTCAACGAAATCTTAAGCAACTTTTTGGTGGCTATAATGTACTTTTTGAATAGTTGTGTTAGTGAGAACATGAAAATTACTATCTGAGAGTTGAGTTGAATGGATAATTACCATTACTAGTATTTGTATGAATTTATTTTTTATTAAAAATATAAAAATTTTAATATTTTGTGTAAACATTTAAGTATTATCAGAAAAATAACACAGTTTAAATAAAAATTAAAAAATCTGCATACACCCGATTCGCATTAATCAACGCTGTTTTAGTGACAAATAAAAGCAAGAGCATCCATTGCACAACGTGTTTCTTTTGTTATAGTTTTGCATATAACACACATACAGCTGTTTACGTACGTAAAGTGTGATTGTGTTCGCTCAAAACGTAATCGCTTGACTACGACATTCGATATTAACATCACCTTCGAACGCTTGCCTGTAATATCAACAGCAAACCTTTAGCGAACCTTTATCTAAAGCGAATAACTTTGCTTTGCTTTGAATGAAACTTGACGAAAAGTTTGTTAAGTCCATTAGGTTATAAACATTTAATTTCGTTAATTTGTGTATTCGCACAGTCGCTTAAGCTAGCCTACGCAGCCTTAAAATAGTCCATAAAGACATCTTGTGATTATAAGCCAGTTTTACACTTTTTTCAATTTCAAACTATCTAAAGTATAGGGATATCTATTATTCGACTTTTTCAAAAACCGGTTTCCGAATAAATCGAAAAATTGCAATTTTTAAAAAACCGGTTTTCAGTTATAAATTTATCAAATAACCGGTTGACCGGTTCTGTTATTACAATAAAATTCTTCTCAATTCTATTTGCATTAGCAAATAATATTAATAAATTTTTGTCCCGTGTTGTAGTTTCTAACAAGTAAGAATGCTAGAACAACGTTCGGCTTTCATAGGGCCTTAACGGACATTTCTTTCTCGACACCGCAACGTCCTAATATTTGCCAGCGCCTAGAGACTGCTTGAAACAGAGTCAAGTTTTTCTTGCTGCACAATAACGTCAGTCTCATAAACATATTTAAGGTGGTTAATAATTCCTTGTATCGAAGAGCTTTTTCAGTTTAGTATTTAAGGACACTTAATATATCTAGACTTATCCTTTTAATCAATTTCCAAATATTTTCACACTTCAGAGGACATGTGTAGAAACATAAATGCGTGCACAACGTATTTGATAGTGCGCGCCACTGTGGTATGTTAGGTAAGACACCCGTCTACCAACGAGGAAGTTCTTAGTTCAATCACAGGCCACACCATCCGACAATTTTCAACAGCGGTATCACCTCACAATATTGCTAGCGGCTGGTTATGAGTATTTAGGCTTGAAAAAATTTTTTTACTATAAAATCTGCCGTCTTTCAATGAGTCCAGTTGATCATCATCCTTAATATATAAAAAATTAAAAGTTATTTACAGACATTGAGAAAAAGTTATTGTTGCTCAAGTGTGCATATCTTTTTTGATCTACCATGGTTTGCACGGTATTTGTGCGACGTTCAAGGTTGTCACATACAGTATAAAAATAAGACGTTATATATTAAATTTAAAAAAATATTTAAACGAACAGCACATTTGTAATAAAAAATACAAGAACATGTGAAAATTAAACATATTTAAATTAATCGGTTATTCGTGTTAAAATAACCGGTTTATTCGGTATTCGAAAAATTAATATTTAAAAAATAATAACCGCTCGATCTCCCTACTAAAGTATCAATTTGCAAGATCTTACTGTAGATGTCTACTTAGAAAAATATTTAAGTTATGAGCATATTTGTAATAAAAAAAAAGATTTCACTCAGAAATTGGTTCTAGATCGTTTATTAAATTTAAGGGCTGATCAAGACCAACTTTTGTGTTTCATATAAAATAATAATGAAAAAAAAAAAAAAAAAAATACATGTAATGCGTTCATGATTTACAACTCATTTCCTCAAAAATTTGATCTTTAACTTACAATTATTATAAACACTGTTCTTTTTAATACTAAATATTTATTTTAAGACTTTTTTGGGCAATTTTTATTCAAATGCGGTTTAATTTGTGAATATTTATACATATTTTGCTCCCAAACATTGCAGATGTTGCATGATACAAAATGGCATGAAATAAAAAGGAGAAGTAGTTGACAAAATAATTTTACGCTCGAATAATACCAATCAAATTGGTATTAAAATCAAAATCAATAAAAAGAAAAAAAAAACGAATTTTTTAAATAACTTGTGGTTTAGGAGTCCAAAATAAAAGACATGATAATTTTTGAATTCAAACAGAAATAAGTTCAGAAATTTCCCACGACATAAATTGAAAATGAGAAGAAAAATTTTAATGTCAAAAGAATAGTTTTTGTTCAGATTATGAAACTTTAATTAAAATAAAAGAGATTTAAATATTTTCCCAGGTATCTCTATAGTACTTGGATATATTTATTATTAAATAAACGTTTTCATTTATGGGTGCCACTTACTAATCCCAGTTATGAATTTCACCTCACATTCAACTATCCGAGTAAACATTATCGGATAAATGACCATTTTTTCATCCAAATAACCCATCAAACTGGTATTGTGATCTATACCATCAGTCAGTTTCATTCAATCATTTATACACTCATTCGTTTATTCATTCATTTCACTGCTTTTGACTGGCTTACTGCACTTACTGACCATGTTTGAGCATGTATTTACACAACACTTAAGGTGTCATTCATTAAATGTTAATGCTTTTTAAAGCTGTTGTTGCTGTGCTGTAACTATAACTGCAGCTGATATTGGTGTTGCATATACAACAAATATGTTGCGTGTAATATAAATAAAATTAAGTAAAAAAAAAATAATAATAATAATTCCAATCGGCTTTGTAAAACTATGATCTTGGCTTTACTTCAATATAAACACGAACTGACACACAAAAACTCACATACATTTCTGGCTCCCATATACATACATACATAAATGAAGTAGATTTTCTTTTTCTTCTTATTTACTTACAGGTGATCATCATGGGAATATTTTATTTATTTATTTTTTCTTTTCAAATTATTTGTTTGCATTCTTTGGTATTTTATAACATTTTGTTGGTGATCATGTCTTAACAACCAAACAAACAATACAAAGATTTCGGTAAGTTTCAGTAAAATGTTTCTTTATTTTTCCATTTTTTTGTTTTTATTCCTTATATATTATTTATTTTTCGGCGTTTGTACATAGTTTTTAAGACGAAATATTCAAAACAATCGAAATAGTTTTATATTTTCTTTTGATCTGGTTTTTATGAATTGTTTTCTGTATTAGAATCATTAACAAACGTATCGTTAAAAATCTTATAAAGTCCGTGTGAATATCTTTATTTCGTGTGGGTGCTTCTTGTTTTTTGAGTGTGGAGGGTATTCTTAAATGAATGTTCGTATATGTCATTTTATTGAGAAATCAATTCGTATTCAAACATTTCTACATATCTATGTACATATATAAAATGAAATCTCAGTAAGATGAGATGGGTTAGTTTTGGCACGGCATAAAGAGATTTGTTATTCGGTATTTGATTTATTTGTGATTTAAAAGTAGTGATTTCAAAGATGGATTTGACCAGTATGACATTTGAAGATGTAAGATTTAAGACTCCAAAATTGAGTTTACCCCAATGGCAAAAGATAATATTGCACGTCCCAAATGTTATATTGTTACAGGCGATTAAAAATACGGATACATTATAATGCTTTAACCCTAGGATGTCCTATAAATACTTCACGATCTAGATGCAGCTTATGGTCTGGCCAGACCACAGTTAAGCCCCCCAACCAAAAGTAAAGCTAAATAAGTGTTTGTTTTTCCATTTTTTCTTTTTTATTTAAAAAAATAATTAGTTTCTAGCATTATATTAATATGTTTTTAACTGCAATAGCTTTCCGCTTTAACGAATATTCCATGGCACAATAAATAAGGTACATACATGCAGATCTACAACAATTTAAACAATAACACGAACAACAGTTAATTTGTTTTTGTATTTTTTTCCACCAGTTCGAATGTGTCAACAACAGCTGATAAAGTATAGGGTTGCCAGATGTTTTGTTTTATCGATAATTACAGACTTCATCTAAAATTTTTTGAATCGATGTATCAAATAAAGGTAATACTGAGTTTTACATGGATATAAAATATCATTAGGATCTTATACCGAAGAGTGTTTTAAAATGAAGGTATATAAATTCCGAAATTTTTTAATATTTCACTTAATAATTATTCAATAATATGTATGTTCTACATATGTATATATTCATCAATAAGAATATTCACTTCAATATTTTTAATTGAAAATATCTTGGCAATATAAGGGAAATCATTAATTATATATATTGCTGTTGAAAAAGCTTTTTCTTTTTCAGATGGTCTGACCTGATACTGAACCGAGGTTCTTCTGATTGGTAGGCGGCAGTCTTTAGCAGAAATTTCACCGAATCTGTTCGGAAAAACAAAGTTTAAAAATTTATAAAAGTTTTGAAGTAGAAGTGCATTTAGGAATTTTGAGAAAATATGCAATTTGTATAACACATTCAGACGTTTTAACTGATTTATTTTTTAGGTTAAATGTTTTTGAATTAAAGAAAAAGAGAAAAATTATATACAAAGGACAAAAAGCTAGAAACATATTAACTTGTTTATAGAAGTATGTACATATGCATGTATATTGCTTATATTATTTTATAGTAAAATCGCTACAAAAATAATGGTATCTTTTGCAATTATTAATTCAAAAAATTTATTTGAACTGTTCTAAATAGAATAAGTTTTATTTGTCGTTACATATTAAATATAGTTTTTAATTAAATACGTACTATTGTTTTATAAATGAACTGATTCTGATTTTTGTAATTTTAAATCTGGCAACGCAGATTTCAAAAATATTATTTTGTACTCGGTATAATGAACAAATTTAAAATTAACCAGACTAGATTTAAGAAAACGTATGGCATACGAATTTTAAAGCAGAGTTGAGAAAAACTTTCGTCAAATGCAGATGAGGTAGAACCATGATATAAGAAAATAGAATGTAGTGCCACTCTCTCATTTTTTCTGACATATTACCATTTGACAATAAAGGCGAACTGACATTTATATTGAAATTCGTGCTGCCATACCCTGCTCACAAAATTCCATTTCTCACATACATTTTTTTCCAATTCGATTATTAAACCGTAAGGCAAAACAAAATGTTAAATGTTCAAACGAAGAAAAAAAAAATCACAAAAAAAACAACTTAAAACAAATCTTTAATAAAACCTTCAAATTTCCCATTTCAATACATATCTTTTAGTATTTATTCTGAAATAGCCTGGGTTGAAAAACATACATACAGTATATATTCAAAATTAACATTGGTACAAAGGATAACAATGCTGGTGTGCAGTAATTCAAGCGGTAAGAGAAAAAAGTTACACCTTTATTAATCGGCAAATCTCAAATACTACGCTCATTCCGCAACAAAAAATTGCCTGTTGGCATTTACAAATTGGTTTTTCGCTCACTGCATTCAAAGCTTACTACATTTTTAACTCTAGGTGGAATAGTTTTTTACCGAAAACAATTTACCCATTAATGCCATCTGACTTTTGGATAATGCGCCTTTTCATCTCCACACAGAAGAAATGATAAAAAGAAGAAATTCTGGAAAAATATGGGTGATGTACATGCCACCAAATATAACGCCTTGATCGATGGCATTATCACTAGCATGGAAATCAGTTACTGAGTATTCCCTGGCAAAATGCTGGAAGAAGCTTTTGGACGAAAAGGTTGATTTTGACGAAGAAAACAATCTGCCTCTGGCATCGCTTTTACGTCAAAACGAAGTAAGTATAGCAATTAGAACTGGAGTCAATTTGCTAATATTAACTTTTCAAATGTAAATCCAAATTAAATGTCGAACTTACTAAATTATTAAATTCGCTTATATAATGTTTTCAAATTTACAATAAATCAGGTCGATATTGTATAGCTGATGTTTTGAATGGATGGATTGAAAATAGCCCTTTACCCGATGAACAAAACGGATGTAAAGAAGAGCTGGATGGAACTGAAATTCAAAAACAGGCTGTGCTTAAACAGTTTTTTAAATAAATTATTTTTGTATTACAGTGTTTTATGAATTTTTCTTTTACTTATATTTTAATGAAATATATATGTATGCATGTTGTTTTCATCTTTTCATAAAATATTAAAAATATTACACATTTTACATACTTCAAGTTTTGAATTAAATAGAGCACACTTTTCCTTTTTAACGAACAATTCACTTTAACTATAGGCCTGACAACAATTTGTTTCGTTAAATCGGAAAACTACTGTATTTTACATCACAGTCATTTCAAACATATGTTTTAGTCTCTTTGCAATGTTGTAGACACATGGGTTCGCCGTAATTAAGACAAACAAATCGAGTTTTGCATTTAGTTTTTAATATCCTTACACTTAACACATAATGATCGATAATTTGTGTGGATGAAGGACAATTTACTGTTTCCGTACTAATTTGTGATTGTTCAGGCTAGACCTGTAGAGAAAAACAATAAATTGAAGTTTGTGATTCTTATATATTTTCATATAGAAATGTAGAATAGTTACATATATATTAAGCTTTGCCATAGCGTTTATGATTTGTAGATATCGTAATACACAAGGTTTTGATGAACGTAATTCCATGTAAGGGTTTACCAACTGATTTGACAATTCAACAAAAAAACGACGACTATGGTCTGTTTGCTTTGATTTTACCATATCTGTATAAATAATAAATCAAGTCAATCCTGAAATGTCCAGCACATTGAAAAACATATTTATTCCACGCTTACAGCTATAATATGAAACTATTTAATCGATTGTATTTACCCCTGCTTTATTTCGGTTACAGTCAATAATTTTGTTAGGTTTTATCTGCAGTTTTTGGTTACGTTACTCTACCTGGCTGACCTTTGGCAGTTATATTCGGTGTGATGTATTTGTGCAATGTTCTGTTGATAATAGTATTAAAGACTTAAGTATTTTCTTTTTGCGAAGCACGGACACAGATTATTTTTCTTCATAATATTCAAACAATGTTTCGTAAATAAGACGCTTTTTGATTTTCTAAGGGAAAATGGCACAAATGCTTTGTTAGCGGGAAAAGTACCAACAATAGCAAGGCGAACTATCGTCAAATTTTTCGCAAGAGTAAATCTATTAAAAAAAAAAATTTTCATAGTATATTGTACATTCAGTAAGAAACTACTTTTGAGACAAATTCATCACAGATCCTTCTTCTTATTTAAGCTCCCATCAGAGTTCTTCCCTGTATAAATTTACTTTAATGCCATATTTAGCTGGTTTTTGAATATACCGGATTAATCTCTTACGTCAAAGATAAAGAAAAAGGTGGTAATCATAATAAAATTTGTACCTGGGGAATATGATTACTCTAAATTAGTAACAGTTATACTAATTCTTGACGCTTTGAACGAGTGTCTTCGTTGTAATATCGAATAAATCGTACACAGAAAGAACAAAATGTGTTAAACAACATATTAAAAAATTAAAAGTTGATTGTTTGTAGGCAGACTTACTACGTTCCTTTGGAGTTGCGTTCAAAATTTATATATACCGAACACATATTTAGTTTTTGAGTATAAGCATTTAGTAATTTAAAATGAATTTTAAATTCTACTGAACGAAAAACGAATGCTCCTCCATGTGTGAATTGTACGTTTCGTTTGAATTTTTTTTATAGTTGTTATAACCTTTGTCCTGAACTGGCATTCAGAAAAACGGAATGAAATATTTAGCCAATTATTCCATAGAAAATGTAAAATGTTTTATTCGAAGCGTTCGATCTGAACTTCTTATGCAAAAAACCGGAATGCAACGTCGTACAAATACTCTTTATCACTTTTTATCAGTTACCCAACAACCAATTTTGAAAATAATTTCATCGAAACTAATATATGGAATCACGTGAACATTTCTTTATCCAAGCAAAAGCTATTTTAACCCTCTCACGCACAAAACTGATAAACATAATAATTTGAGAATCTGAATATATTTTGTGAACTAATTAATGTTATTTTAAATATCGCTAAAAAGAACAAAATTTAAGTAAATAAGTAAAAATCTCTAGGGGCAGATGTGTCCCAATATGCTTAAACGGTCGATAATACATGGACTGATAAAATACATAGTTAAGGAGCAAATGTAAATTCTTTAATATAAAACAATTGCTGTTTGCTGTAAGCTATTCTTATTGCACAAAAACATAATTGAATTTGTCGCTTTAATTTTCGTATTTAGTCAAAACCTGAAGACGAAATAAAGCTTTGTTTTAGCTGGTATTGATTATAAAGAAGTTGTTAAATTTTAAAGAAAATCTATTTTAAGCATATGAGGCACTGGTGTCCCATATCCTCCAAAGGGTTAACGTTTCTTTTTTACTTAATAGAAAAACAATTGTGTACACATATTTACGAGTATATAGGCATTATTTTGATTACTATGTTGGAAAAATGTTTATTGGGTAATTTATACATTTTGTTTGAGTGAATGTCATACATATTTATTTTTAAGTTTTCAACATGAAAATTAATTTAAACTATTTATTTTAACTTCTTCGTATGCGTTAAATTTACTTGACAGATTTGTGAACCGCCTTGGTAACCACAAAAACAGTTTGGTGAGAGATGTTTTTAGTTCCCAAAGAGAGTTAAGTTCGTCAAATAGTCCATATATGTCCCCAGTTGGGATTCTACATGAGAACATTCGGGATTTACAATCTTCTACAAAAATACCATACTCCAGAGTTCTATTCCCATTCAATTTTAAGTTTTAATTGTTGGTGAGAGTGTAGGTGGTGCTTTGGATACTGTTCAACGATCGTGGGGTTAGTTAAAGTTTCAGTTATTTATTACCCAATCCCATTGTAAATATGTTAACTTAGCCTTAGTTTATTTTCAAATTTATTCATAGTGTATCAACTTTAACTAATTAACAGTTAATGTAAACTTTTATTATTTTTTGAGCAATTTAATTTTAATCTTTATCGTTTAATATAAAAATTGTGTTCTTCCCAAATTATATAAGCACGTAGCGTTATAAAATTTACGAACTTATGTTTATTAAAAAAATACGGTATAGTTTTAAGTCTTGTACACCCATAATTATAAGTCTCAATAAAATTGAAAATTGAAAAATATTTATTTTAACAAAACTCATTTATATATCGGTTCTGCAGAAGCAGGAATCGAAATAAGCTGACGCAATAAAAAATTTAGTCTGAGAGCAGAATTTCATGAAAACTTTGTGAATCGTGAAGTAAAACGCATAATACCAGTAATATGCATGGATGTACGTTATAAAATGTGAAAAAAATATGTAACTGTTTTAATAAAAGAAATAAAAATAATAAAAGAATTCTTTTATTTAAATCACAAAATGCATTTAATTATGGATAAGATGTTGAATGCGCATGTGTTTTTTACGAATTTAAGCTTAGTTTACTTAAACTAAATACGCATTGTTATTTATCGAAGATACATTTAGTAATACTGAAACTGAACGAACGTAGTAAATTTCTGAACGCAGGTTCATTTTTAGTGAGCCTGAATTTTACATAATTGGAAACTGAATGTACGTTTCATTCGAGGCTGAACGATTTATTTTATTTTCTTCGACAACCATTCTCGGTGCAGAAAACGTTAACGTTCACAAAAACTACATATTTGTTCGGTTTTCTACTACGTATTTTTTCTGTGTAGTAAATAATAATCGGGTCAGCCAGAAGACAAACATCTATTTAACGCACAATTTTTAAAAATTAATGTGTCCCGATTGTCATTAAATAAATTTGTTTATTGCTTTTGTCTAAGTTAACTAGAAGGAAATATATTGAGCCATAAAATAAAATTTGGTCTGGCGAGCCAAAGTAGGAAAACCTATGGTTAAAAATATATCGTATAAGTAAGTAGACCATTATAATTTATATGTGCTCCTTAAAGTGTTTGAAATGATCTGTGGAGACATGTATTGCTTCTGAATTAAAATTGAATGAATAGCAACAATAATATGCATTTCACCAGACACAAGTTCATAAGTTTACATCTTGACAATTATCAACTTCATATTGCTCAATAAGTTGAAAACAATAGACTTTTCCCCAAATGATCTTAAAATATAATATTAAAAATTGCGTTGCGTTGTTGATAAATTAAAAAAAAAATTAAATTTCATTCCGTTTTACGTATCAGCTGTCAAAAAAAAATTAAGTTTGTTTTGAAAAAGAGCTTAAATTTATAAAAAGCCTTTTTTAAATCATTGTTATAAATTATAAAAAATTTTATAATTTAAAAAAAAATAGAGACACGTTTACGTATTTTTAGTAACTATCAACGATTGAAATCGACCGTAACTTTTACGTGGCCGCAACATTTACGTAAGAGTAACTAGGCCTTTAGAGTCTTGTAAAACTCACAATTACTTAATTCCTGTTAACATACGCTTAATATTGTTTATCAAAAACACTGCAAAGTTTGGTTCTGTTTCTGAGTATCCAGTTTTTAAAGATTTAAATTTAATGATCGCTATGGCTGTAAATAATACTCTGATCGGATAGAAATCTCAAATATATATGGTTGTGTACTTATGTATAATGCTGTGAACGATTTTCTTTAGTAAGAAGTTAATGTTGAACAACCAGCTAAAACTTGTTAGCAAGTCTTACTCCTCCTTTTAATTCGATGACACTTTCTGAGTTAGTTTTTTTCATGGAATCTTGTCTCTTCTTGTCTATTCAATTGGACATCTCTGGCTCCCTTTTAGCTACATTCCACTTATTGTACAATTAGACAAGAAGAGTGTCATAAAGTGCAATAATATAAATAATTTTTTGTTTTGCTTTGTTAAGCTCTCTGGGAACGTAATATTTTCATTCAAAATTGTTTTATGTGTTGGTTGAAAGCGATTGCACTTGTAAATAAAAAAATAAGGGATTAAAGAACAACTGAAGCTGTGGTCATTCATTTTTTTTTTGGTGATTCGTTTAACATTTATGAGCTTTTAAAAGCCAAAAAAGAAAATCTTCAAATAAATAAAAAATTTATATGGGATCATCCTACGTAATATGTTTTTAAAAATGAAAAGACAAGAAAATTATAAATTAATTTAAAAAAAAAAAATTACAAAAATTGCATCAATATATTGAGAGTTAATTATAGCTGGTAAAATCGAAAACTTCTCTTTTTCTTCTAAAAGAAATTCTTCAGTTTTAACATTGCTTTATATTACGCAGTACGACGAAAAAGAACAAAGTTGAAATACCTGGGAAATGATACTACTTTTATAAGTGATAGGCGAACAAGGATCTGTTTTTGGAATTTTCGAAACATCTCCAAAATCACGAGTTACGGGTAAAAAAAAACTGGTTTTTCGAACCTCCGTGAACTTACAAGTTAATAACTTAACTGAATATTACCGATTTTAAGTTTATTTTCTGATTTGGAAATAAACAGACTTTAAATAATATACATACGTTTATACATATACGTTTAAGTAGCCTTGAAAGGACTGTGTCACAGCGATACAAAAATACCATAAGTTAAAAAATTATGAACAATCTGCATTAAAATCGTGAACCAATTGTACAAAATTATCATAAATTAGGAACTATATGTTGTTACATTAAGAACGATCCGTTATCAAATCATAAACGGTACAGAATCAAATTAAGAACGAAACGATATTGTATCTAATTGAAAACGAAATTGACATAAAGACCGGTTCGGTATCAAAATAAGAACAGAGTGTCATCAAAACAAGAACGGCTGGTAATAAAACGATACCGAGGTGTTCTTAAAATATTGATACCAACAAATGGAGTTAAGTCCATTTCGATACCAAATAAAGGGTGGGCAAATTTTACAAATTCAGTTTTATTCATACAAAAATAAAATAGAAATATGGGAATTAATAGTTTGCCGCTGTGGTTTGTTAGGTAAGACACCCGCCTACCAACCAGAAGGTGCTCGGTTCAATACTAGGCCAGACCATCTGAAAAAAGAAAAAGTTTTTCAGCAGCGGTATCACTTCATAACATTAGCTTGTAACGGGTTATGAGTATTTCTACTATTGAAAGCTTCTCTAATGCATTTGCTGTTCGGAGCCGGCGTTAAACTGCAGGTCCCTTTCAATGAGTCAAAATAGCATCTGGTGCAGCTCATTGACAGAGAGAAGTCCCCATGTTCCTTCATGGAATGTTATGGGAATTAATATATGGGAATTAATAATGAAATATGATGTCGGGCAATTTCACAAAATTTGGAGGTTACTTGCTAACCTCAAATTTGCCCTTCCTTTAATATTAATTTCGGCATTTTTGTACCACTTTTTTCCCTATGTGCATCTGCAAACACATTTTTCTGTTTTTATTAAAAACCCGATTGATAAAATATCACCACTTCTGGATATAAAAATCTCTTTAAATAGCAATGGTAACGTCATTGAATTCTAAACAAGGATACAGATTAAATGAGCAGGAATTCCTTTAGAAGCATTAGAAGTTAAAAATAAAAAAGATACACAAATACAAAATAAAAATTATTTATAATTTTAATTAATTTTATTTACAGCTTGACCCTCGATGTCGAACGGACGACAAACAACTGATTTTCGATACACAAATACTTCTAAACGAAAGAATATGAATACGAACGATTACATAAACATTTCAATACAAAATGGCGGCTCACTATATCGTTTTTATTATGTTTGTACGAACACTTCTGTCAAAATCACTCACATGTTTTTTATTGTCGTTTTTATTCTGAAATGCGCACTGGAGCGCTCCGGAATGCTTTTTCTTGTATCTACCTTCATTGCTAGATACATAGACATATGGTCCCTGTAAAGACTTTAATTTATATCTAGCCACTATCGCATAAAAGCAGTACAAATTCATTTCGTAATTTATTTTTTTTTCTTCAATTCTTTATTAATTTATGTACATACTCGTATGTATAGTATGAAAAATCAATATTCGTACACGTTTCCAAAAAGCATTTTTGATAAAATAAATAAAAAATATACTACTTTATACTCGATTTAAAATATAATAGACGTCATTAATTAGAACAAATAAAAGAGAGCGTTTTAATCACAATTTTTTAAAGTAATAACCAAATTCAGGACCATAAATTTCTAAAGTTGTACGAATAAGAATTTTTTACACAGTATTTTAGTTTGTTTACATTTTTATTGTAGAGTTCGAGTGGTACTACAGTTACATTTTCGATCGTACAATTTCAACATTTAAGCGTTTTTTATCTATATTGGCGATATATTTGTGGAATTAAGCTATGGCAATCCAGTTATTTATTTGGATTACGTTTTAAACGTAAAGCCAAGCGAACGATAAATGTGAAAATAGTGGGCCGCTGTTACAAGTGACTGCCTTTCGTTCGAATTAATTTTCTTTTGTAATCGTGGGCCAGGCTGTTAATATGTTTGATTTTTGTACTTTCTGGTTTTACGTTTTTTTTTATACTTTTTATATTATTTTTATTTTTCAGATGCGTTACTATTTTATATTTAATATGAGTTTTGAAAATATCTTAAGTGCGTTTTTATTGTCAATAATATGATCATATTAGTACTGTAACTCCACTAGAAATGTTTTTGTAGACAAAAAATACGTTGTGGAAAAGTTTAGGCAGATTGCATCAGGGGAATACTTGCCGCATCTGCCCACAAGCTGTCAAAATATGATAAATTCATATGAAATAAGAAAATACTACGAGTAAGTTGAGGAATTCGTGTGCGGATGCGGCATGCCTTCCCCTGGTGCAATCTGCCTATAATTTTCCACAACACATTTTTTTGCTACAGAGAACTATTCAGAGAATATTTCTGGCGGGAGTTACGACTCAAACTTCCCAAAATATTGGCCCATACATACAAAGAGTACTTTCGGTTATCAAGTAACGGAAATTTGAGGACAATTTCCCTTTCGGAAAAAAATATTTAAGGTAATTACGCCAATTAAATAATTAAGCGAAATGTAATTAAAGCTTTATTTAAAATTTATAGGAAAAAATTAGGATTTGGAAATTTAGGCAAATAAAGGGAAAAGACCATTAAGCATAGCTTAGCAAAAAAAAAAAAAAAAATTGTACACCTGTTTTTTTTCTCAAAGTTTTTGTTTTGTATAAACCCCAGATCCAAATTTAGCACTTATTTTAATTAGCTTTACAGCTTTAAAACTTTTTCTCATAGAATGAACTAGATTCTTGGTGATATTGAGTGGTATGTCGCCCATATATCCAGAAGGATAGCCTTGTATTCATTTTTGCTCCTAAAATGGCGCAAACTTAATTTAGAGTACATATACACCCATAAATTATTTATAGAATTAAGGTCATAGCTCTGTAGAGAATGTAACAGCGCTTTTGTACATTATATTGAAGTCATCACTCTACTATTGGAGAAGGATGTTTCGGGTCGTTGTCCCGAAACAAGTAATAGTTACCATTTAAATTTGACTTTAATGGGTATTATGCAAAATTATCCATTATTATCTTTAAATACCTCATTTTCTTCATTGTCCCTACTATTAAAATAAGATTTCCAACTGTGTTCGAGCTTATTTAACTATGATACATAGCAAGCAAAAATACGAAAAAAAAATTCGAAAACATGCTCTTATAACTTAAACATGCAAAAAAATACTATTATGAGCAAACAATGCAAAAATATGCACTAACAAATCGATGCTATCCGATTACATCCGACCTGATTGGTTGAATGAGAAAAATATCAGTTGCATATTTCTGGTTTCCCTGGTTATAACCTTTAGATCTGTATCACTGAAGCATATTAGAGCAGATATGTATGCTATGTTAAGATTTTTGAAAATATATATTTTGTCTCAGTTCTGAATTAATGTTCATGATCAGTTCTATTTATAGTCAAAATCTATTTGAGCTGTAATGTGTTTTATAATAATTTTTATAATTAAAACGAACTTAGCTATCGCAGTGGACCTTTAATTTAAAAATACATCATTGCTTAGTGTTTACTCGACTTTAACTTTCTTAATAATTTTATTTTTTTTGTTCGGTTTCAAATACTTTTCCCATGTAATTGTAGCTATTCTTTGCAAATTTTGATTGTGTTTGAATTATTTTACCCAGCTACCCGGAATTAAAATCCATTTTAGAGATTCCAATTTACACAATAAAGTATATTGTTGTACGCTAATTCTAGGAAAAAATATTCTTATATTTGACCATGATAAAAATTTCACTACTGTCTATGGCTACGAAATTGCCTTCAATTTTTACTTTTTGTCTTAATTGTTTTGCTATTTACTAAGTACAGTGAGTGTCACTTAAAATCGTACAGCACCATAATTTAAATAACTTGAAACAAAACAGGCAATATAAATTTATTGTATAAAAAATTAAAAGACACATCAGTAATTAGAAAAAACCATGTATTTTAACAAAAGAGAAAATTAAAAAATTAAAGTCTTTAGAACAGTATTGACAAAAATTAAAAAAAAAAATTAAAATTCATGCTTCACTTAAAATCGTACACTTACATAAATGTATAAACTCACAATTAAAGTAAAAAATAAATAAATAAAAAAATATGAATGTGAAATAATTTGATAAGTTTTTTTACTTTTTAGAGTCTTTTTAGCAAGGACTCCACAAGAATTTAGCACGTTTATTCCATTCTTCTTGATGTGCTTTCAGTAGGACTCTTATATTAGATATGACTAGTCCATCTAGCATCTAGAGTCAACCAACATGGGAAGATTGTTTTAAATCTTAATCGACGTACAACTTAAAAGTGTTCGAAGGCCCCATTTTTTCCCAATCTTTTTTGAATTGCGCTTTTCAACTCTCAGATAGATAAATTTATATATATTGCCTTCAACAAATACTAAGTTACCCACTACAGCAGCTGATGTACGACCCCAGACTATTTGGGATTCTCCATCATGTTTCACAGTCAATCGAAAGTTTTATTATCCATTAATTTATTGAGTTTTATCCACGTCATTTTATTTCCGTGAAAGCAAAATATATTAAAATTCGGGTTTTTAATGAATATTACATCGTTCCAAGTTTTTGTTGACTACTGTAGATCTTCATTGTTAAACCGTTTACTGCCTATTCCAAATATATTTTCAACTAATTTCGGGGATAAAAGATGCGAATGAATGCTTTATCTTGCGCTCATAATTAAGAACTAACTTCAATTTAAAATATTTTTGTAGTTTTATTTGTTATCCAAACTTCTTTTTCGTATCTTTTAACTACGTATTAGACACTATTACGACTACGATTGCCTACGATTGCCAATTGCCTTTCATTTTCACTATTCAGATATTTTTTTACTTTTTTCACTCAACCACCTACGAAATTCAAATAAGTTTAATAGAAGCTTTAGATAACCAATCTATTAACGCTAAATTACACTGGAAATTCACTTCACTTCATTAACTGACATTTAAAATTGGTGAAATCAACCATGATATCTTCTGTACGATTTTAAATGGCGCATTGATAATTGTACGTTTTGAAAGTTTTACATAATTTTTTAATATTTAGATGGACAAATTACAGTTGGACCTTATTTTGTGATAAATAATAGCACACACAATATAAAAATAGCAATTTAAATAGACATGAGTGTCCTAATTTCTATAAATACCTTTCCAAAACCATTGTGTATGATTTTGAGTGACATGCACTGTATATAGTTTTTGCCTGTATCTCTCCTAATGTCCAGTTTCAATACTTCTTTTGATCACAACAAAACGAGTTAAATACTTTCACAGAAAGAAAAATCTTTTTTTAATACTTTAAAATCTATTTCTTATCTATTTAAAGCCTGCTAAATGACTCTAATCTATAAATGCCCTTTAATCCTTTTGTTGAAAATATCTAGAAAGGTTATACATATATAATTAAAAAAAAAATTGAAATGTTCTTAAAAGGATTTTATTTATATTATATTCGTGTCATAATTTCACTTTTCCTGTAAAAAAAGAAAAAAATCTGCTTTTCCTCAAGCCTTTAAAGGTCTTCTTTTTTTTGTTAATAAACGATTTGAATTAGAGTTGTTTTTAAGGCGGTTTCAGAAAATATATCAGAATTCCTATTGTAGTATTTTTTAATTAAATTTCGTCTTAAGAAAACAATGACTGTTACCGCCTAAATAATATTTCAGCGGAAATTTCCTCAAAGGCACATATTATTATTTTAAAAATGAAAAAAAAAAAAATAATTTTTGATTTGAGTTATATTGAGATGGACATGGACAGCGTTACCGTTAAGTATTTTCAATAATGGCACAAAAAAGGGAGATTTAAAATAAAGGGCGCACAAAAAGTTGCATTTTAGGAAAAAAAGTCGCACAGTTTGTTTTATCGTTTTTATTTAAATAAAAAGTTAAGCAGAGAAAAACAAAACTAATTCAATAGTTTAATAAGTAAAAAATAATTCATTATTAATGTTAAAATTAAATTTTTATAATATAACTGTATAGCAATATGTATAAGATGTATTTGTAAATAAGAAAGTATACATGTATATAATACATACGTACATTGTATGTACATGTACGTATTTACAATTTTATACATACAACTTTTATTGACCTTTTCAATACAAAAATATAATCAGTTTATTTCGCTTAAATAATTAATTCTTTTTTCGTGAAAAAAAGCAAAATTTCGGATGTAAACATTGCTAATAAAGACCCTTAAGTGCAATAAATTTCTTGTAATTATTTGCATATAATTTTAAATTTATTTATTTGAAACTTGCTTTCTGTATTTTTCTATCAGTTCACTACTTGGAATCCAATTTTCTATTTTCTTATCTAATAAATTTAATGAAGATAACATGGATGCACAAGTATATACTTTTAATCTATTTGGTAACTTATTTTTCACAAGGCCTAATTTAGAAAAAACTCGTTCAGCGCACGCTCTGCTATGAATTAACACATGCACGGCCAGGTTGTACATATATGTTTAAGTACAAAGGTTCATTTAATGAATTTTTAATATTATCTATTGAGTGCCAAAAATGTTCACAATTATTAAATTTAAAATTCTATTCATATTGTTTATCTTCTGCATAACTCACTTAATTAATAATTTAAATTCACTAATAACGGCCTCTAGATCAGTTAAAATATAATTAGATTCTGAATAGGACCTCGCTCGCTCGGTTGAAAACAAAACTTTAGACTTTGAACCTTTGATTGCCATTAATTTGTAATAATATTTCGTGAAACTTAATAATATTTGGTGAAACTTAACAAATTTATTTATTTTTTTTTTGCTATGCATTCTACATCCGATATATTTTAAAAATTTATTGTTATTTCAGCTTCATGGCCTATGTATGCATATATTTTTAATACCTTTTATATTAGAAGTGTCTTTGTAATTAGTATTCTCAGTCTTTGTTATTTTAATGTATTCTATTTTGAAAATTTAAACTAAAATTTCTTTTGTGTAATTCAGTAAAAATATGATTTGTGATGTTTCAATCTGAAAACATTTATTTAGTTTGTTCGTTATACCTAATACATATGACACAGATATTTTATAAACCAGACTTTCAAATCTTAAATTTCTGGAATAACGCAAATTTTTCCTTAAGTTGATATTATTTATTAATGTTCTAGCGAACATTGATTGTGAAAAATCTGATTTAAAAGATAAAAAACGTTAGTGATGCTAATGTAACAAAAAAAGGGGCAAAAGTGGCAAAAACTTATGGAAAATAGCAAAATTTAGTGCATTTTGAAAAGTCGCACAAAATAATTTTGGCTGCCAAAATAGTTGCAAAATGCGACGTTAGTTGCACCAACGGTAACTCTGAACATGGACATCTGAAAACGAATTTTGTTTGTTGATAAAAACTTTCGAAAGTAGGGTAGCTCCACTTATGAAAAAAATTGAGATAATGGTACAATAGAAATTGTCATGATCTTTTTGTGTGAAAACAGTTTTTAGTAAAAAGAGTCTGAGTCTTTTATTTGGGAGATGGAAGTTTTATCTCTTGACAGTATTGAAAGTATGTTTATATTAAAAGTGGTGCAAGTAAATATTAGACTGAAATTATTATCCAGTTGAACGTATTATAGCAAAGTTTAGCTGTATGATGAAGCAATGTGAGCGTTTGACATGACTGAAGGTGGTATGTATGTTTGAGATCAAACTAGTCCATCCCGAATAGTACAAGAAGTAGAATCTAGCCGATTGGAACACATACAGTGTATGAAAACACATTATAGCTTATAGTGACATGTGCACTGGCCAAAATAGAAGCATGAAGCTGGTCAAGGAATTCTCAAAACAATTTTCTTATATACTCCATAGCATTACTTTAATGCTATAAACATATACAAGGCTACAGGCCATCGACTACAAGCAGTCAAAAATAGAATACATGTTCGCATTTGAGAATAATTATCTTAGCGGCACCGACTACACGACTACCGTTGTAGCCCATAGCAAACTTAGGCTAATGCCTATTTCTCTCGGAGACAACAAACAGTTTAGTGCTGTCAATACAATAAGATGCGTGCAATTGGTGTTTTAAAAACGCAACACAAGAAATATGCACATAATAAACGCGAACAAAATGTATGTGGCATCAATGCAATTTGAATTTGTCGAACAAACAATACATTTTTAGTTCATGACATAAAACTCGACAAGTTTTTTCAACTTAACCTCTGGTGAGAGCGGTTTTATAAAGAAAGAAAAATACCAATGGAGAAGCTTCTAATTGGTTATGCTGAAGCAGAGTTACAAAGGATGCACCATGCAAAATGTCTACAACACTTCCTTAGATCGAGCTGCTTATTTTAAAATTATCGATTTATTACCAACAAAATGAAGTTCTTAGAAGGTCTGTCAAGACCACCAGAAGAAGCAGATGCACAGAACAACATGAGAAAACTACACCAGACGATAGACTATCTTACAAATAGAAGTGTAGCAAGATCGTGTAGTTACTGATCGCAGTGGCACAATTATATCGAATAATGAACCGCAGATGGAAGTATCATTTCAAGGAAATTAACAACGTAACAGACACAGATGAAGACATCGAAATGTACCATAACAGCCATATACACAATATGTGCATTAAACATAGCATGTAGCCTCCCAGTTTTAATGAAATAATGGAGAAATGTCTTATTAGAGGAAATCTTACGGGCAGCCATCACAACTGCAGTTGAATTACTATGGTCTCATATCACATCAGCATGAGAGGAAGAGAGGCTCCGATCAACTTGTAAGAAAAGCATCATTACGGATGTACCAAAAAGTGGTGACTTGAATGATTGCAATAACTCAAGGAGATTCACTCTGCTTAAGACCATATACAAGATACTAGCAGTCGTAATAGAGGGAAGGCTTCAGAGAAAAGTAAAGAACATTTTGCGAGACGAACAGGCAGGCTTCCGGCCAAATAGAAGCTGCACAGATCAGGCCAACACTCTGCGCATCATAATATAACAGTCTCTAGAATACCGTGCCCCTCTATACCTACTGTTCGTCGACTTCACTGTCCACTTTCACCTCTTCTATTCACCATCGTACTGGATCACTCATACTGCGGTCGACTAAGAAATACCTGGCGACACACAATATTCAAGAACAAGGCAAAACAATATTACAAAGGAAGATGCAAAGACAACAGCAGCAAATCGTTAACGATGGAAATGCTTTGTGGAATCCCTATGATCCCAAGAGGAGTAATGGAAACAAATTATCCCGGCTAGGAACACAGTGTAGTTTCGGAAATATAAAGTTACCCATTACACATAAAAAAGCTTAATAACTCCTTCAACTTATACTCAATTTATTTATAATTAAAAATAATTTCTTAATTAATTTGTATAAAAACATACAGATTCGCCAAGGGTTCTTAACATCATTTAAATATTTTGTTTCTCTTCTTCAAAGTCAGCTCGGAAACTTAAAATCGAATAATATTTATTTAAACTATTAGCTTATAATTGCATGAAGGTACGAAACACCGCTTTTTTGCCGTAACTCGAGATTTTGAAAGTGTTTCAAAAATTTGAAAAACAGATTGTGTTTGTGCTCGACAGCGACTATCAGAAAAGTGGTATCACTTTCTAGGTATTTATACTTCGTTCTTTTTTATCACACCGTATAATATTTTGTTTTTGTATTAAAAGTGAGGCAAGTCCATTGACTTATATAAAAGCTCTTCCCCTTTTAATCAGCACTACAAACACTATTGGGTTATAAACTTACATTCTCTATGATCACGAAATATTTTTAAATTTAATGAAATGCAAACCTTAAAATAACTAGAAACAAAGCAAAAAACCGGACTTGCCTCACTTTTAAAATAAACGGCTCAAATATTAAGCCTGCCTAACACGACAATTTAATTGCTTCGATGGCATCTCTTGATGGCCCAACAAAAACTTTATTGAAATTAGAATCAATAACTTTCAATATCTAAGGACAACATATGTACATATGTATCATCTATAAACTAAGGACAACATAGAATTTTTACTTCGCACGTACATATTTTTTATTATGAGTTTTAACATTTTATTTCTTAAATATCGGCAGCTTAAATAATTAAATAAAATAAATAAATTGATTTATTCATGCACCTTTTGTATTTTTATTTCTTTATTAAACTGCTGTCAAAAGCATACCTATAAAAACTGCCTTAGGCGACGTACTGTAGATACTTTAAACATTTTAAATGATATTATTTTATTCGATATTTATTAGGATCATTAAATTAAAACAACGAAAAATCGAAAAAAGACAAAATAAAATTACAAAATCAAGACAATATGCCCATTAAATCGCTTACGACTCGCTATCACAACATTGTTGTATGCTGGCGGGATGCACTTAAAAAATGGACACACACGCTCCAAAATCATAATAAAAAATTAAAAGAAATTTTAACGAACCCTAAGATAAATGCTGCAACGTCACATTTTATGTTACGATGTTTAGACTTGAACCATTTAATGTCTTTATTTACGAGTATCTTTAGCGGTTAGCTGGGCGGTCAATTGTTCAGCTTCTAAAGATCACACACATCTTTATTTTCACCATAAAGAATAGGCCAATGAAAAAGTACTGGTCTAGGGCTTATGATACTCATTGAATATTTATAACCAATCTAATTGTATAAGTATCTAAGGGACAAAGCAAAGGGTCAAAAATAAATGATGATGACATTTCACAAATGACAGAGAAGTGGCCAAACAGCGGCAAAGACAATATCCATTAGCGTGCTTCTTTGCCCTACACATTCCATCCATCGAAAGTATCAAATAAGTATTTTAAAATCTATTTTTTATTTTATTTTCTATCTAATTTTTTTTCTATCTAAACTACTTCAACAAATAGTGCAGTGTTTCTTTTAATTTTTCAATCGAATATTTCTTAAAAAGAATACGTTTATTTTAATGTCATTATAACTAAGGTGGAATTTTTGCGTCTGGGAGACACCTTGACTTAATTGAAACATTCCAACAAAAATATTGATGACGGCACAGTTGAAATACGATAGTGTGAGATTTGTATTGCGGCTTAAATTTATATCGCCCATATTAAACACCAATAAAAACTGAAAAGACAAGACAAACCAGAAAAATAAGGGAAAAAAAAACTTACTGTCCCACACACGGAGACTGCACGATACATTCATTCAGCAGCCACCACTAACATGACCATATTATAGGGACGACCGAAAGTATGTATGTGTGTATGTATGTCGATTGGTACAATATTAAGTAACATTAATGCGATAAAATGTGACGCGCAGTAAATCGTCACTATAATAAGCCATTAACAAACTATATTTGTTGTAGTCTTTATTGTCATCTCTCGTTTCTCTTGCCTTGCGCCAGGATGATTCTTGTTCCCAGCCGTAAGGGTAACCCGTACGCAACATACATGTCTTGCGGCAGACAGACTAATCAGAATAAATACTAACAAAATATCTTTGTTTAACAGCAGCCTCAACAGCGGTACTTTACACTTTAATCTGACACCAACTATCACGTTAAGCGGCCAGCGTCAACACTCTGCGTGTCGTTGACAATGACAACGTATTCGAATTACAAACCGGTCAGTTTTAACAGTCGAACTTCTTTTTATCCCCTCACTGACCATTTAATGTTTTTGCATGATAAGATTTCTTTATTTTTTTTATTCAGTAATACAATCCTCTCTGGCTCATTAATAACACAAATAATTTTGAACACCACTGTTGTAGGTGATTGAATAAATTAATTGAAAATCATTTTAAATCGCTTGTTATGAATTCGAATAGAATTGATTTTAGTACAGTAAAAACCAAATCTTGAACGGTATAATATTTTTGAATTTGAACTCATTGCACTACAATTAAATCAGATATCAAAAGATGTTTTCTTGTAGGACAATGGTAAGAAATTGGATTCAAACTTCGTAGATAGACATTGGTCTGCTCTGTAGGGTTAAGCGGACGACAAAATGATCTCTACGAGATCGAACTTGGATATTTAAAAGATCTCCGACATTTTTTGACAGTATCTCTCTGTGCAACGCCCATAAAAAGTAAGTATTAATTTGTCTATATCTTCAAAATGATAACAGTAAAAGTCTCTAAATTTGGTCAAAATAGCTTCATTATCAATATAAATCATCAGTCAAAAAGTGGGCGTAATTGAACAAGTGGGTATCTCCCATACAAGATTAATATGGATTTTTGTACATCTGGCCATACAAACTAAACATGGATTATTATATATCATGAGAACGGTTAAAGTATAAGTTTCAGTATTTGGTCAGGATGACATCATAGTCCATAAAAATCATCAGTCAAAAAATTGGTGGAAGTGTATAAGTGGGCGTTGTATAGTGGCGGCACTTTGTGCCACGCTGCTCATGCCACATTCTGTACGAGTGATTCGATGGCGTGTTCATTCCACGTAGATGTGATGCGAACTGACCACAACAATTGATCCCGTTAGGCCGAGGACACGCAATGAGCGGCGACCGGCTTATTACTGATCATCATTTCTGAACGGTTAGTTGTTAAAATGTCTTTGCCTCTCTTGGTAATATTAATATTATTACGGAAAAATCGTATTCATATTTATAAGAAATTAATGCGTTTAAGAAAAAAAAAGAAGATTTGGTGTTCATCGCGTCAGTCAAGCTAGGCAACTTTACGATGAATTTAACCATTGATATACAAATCTACGCAAATCCCAGGGAGATTTTGGCAATACTGCCATATGTCTGTTAACAACAGATTGACAAAACAAAGAAAAGCAATTTCTGAAGAGCAAAGGCTTGTTTTAACTTTGAGGTGAATTTAATTTTTATTAATTTGCTTTGAATTGTGTACATGTATTATTTGCAGGTTTCTTGCTACAGGGTATTTCTTTCGAGACTTGGCGTTTGCTTTTCGAATGGGTAGAAGCACCATCAGTAATGTAGTTTCAGAGACATGCATTATCATTTGGGAAGAACTTGTCTAGAAATACATGCCTTTACCAACAGAAGAGCACCTTAAAAGAGTGATAAGCGAATATTACAGGCCTTGGAGGTTTGCCAACTATTTTAGTAGCATTAATGGAAAACACTGTAAAATGAAATGTCCGTCTATTGAACTGCAGTGACCACTGTTGGATCAAATATTGTTATACCGATTTTTTTGATTGGCGATGAAGCGTACCAACTCAAAACGTATTTGTTAAGACCCTACCCTCGTCGACATTAGAATCCGCAAACCGAATTTTTCAATCAGCGTCTTTCAAAGGCAAGAAAATCCATTGCATGTACATTTGGAATTTTAACCAAACATGGCGTTTTCTAAAAAAAAATATCAAACCAAAACCAAAAACTGCAATTAATTTGAAAAACTGTGCATGCATATTGCACAATTTTGTACAAGAATGTTATGGCGAAAGTGATCTTGATTATATACAAGTAACTGCAACAGTAAACATTGACTCAACAAAAATAAATACGGATGAACAATCTCGTTACAATAGAAGCAGAAACAGAACGTTGAATATCAGAAATGAATTGACACAGTATTTTTGGGATTTTAGACACTAAATATAATGTATTAAATAAATACATACGTATGTATAAAAATTAAATAAAATCTTTCATTCATAGTTCAGCAATTAGACTTACCAGATGGCCTTGATTTGGCTTTATTTACAAAAATTTTTAAAGCTTTTCAAGAACCAAGAAAAAATATGGTCTGTCAAGATTTTTTAAAACATTGAAGTTAAGAGTTGACAGTCAATACTATCAGAGATATTACATTTTAGAGCCATCCATAATTTGAAATTGAAGTTATTCGAACATCAAATGACTCTCAAGACTTTTATACAAAATTTTTATCAAAATTTTGTATGTGTCTGAAATCCTTTTTAAATTTTTACACTGTTAAATTTTGAATTTTCTTAATGGAACTGGAGTGAAATAATCAGTAGAAGTATAGCTAGTGCTGGACATATTACTAATCAATGTTAGTTCTTCAGTACTACTGCTGATAGGCGTATTGTTTACCTCACTTAGAATACCGTCAATAACGTTTACTTCAATGTCTGGCGTATCTAGCTTCTTCAAATTTCCTTCGGTGGGATCTGGAGCAACAGTGTCTTTGATGAAAGTCATCATATCAAAATATTGCCATCTTGTTTTGTTTGTATGAGCTCCGAAGCCAGATGTTACTGGTGGATTTTTTTTGCAAAATTTTTTGGAATGTGTCCTTTAAATTTGTCCACTTTGCTCTCGCTGTCTCTCCTAGAAATAAAAATAACATAATTATAATAAATAATAATGATGTGTATATGTACTATCTTAATACCTATATAAAATATATTAAATCTACATATATATACGAGTATATAAAAGAAGACTCTGAAATGCGCCCCTTTGTGTTGCATAAGTTTTCCTTGAAAACGAAATTTGTTACAGCATTTCAACCTATTTTTAAAACTGTATGTATGTAGAAAGCCTTTAGTCGTTGTGTGGCTTCACTATTGTTGAACTTGGCGGTGCCACTACCATATAAAATTTTATTCAAATTTGGCCCAAATAACTTTGTGGTCAATACAAGTCATCAGCCAAAAATTGGGCGGAATTGGATAAGTGGGACTTGCACCTCCCATACAAAGTAAATATTGATTTTTGTATATCTTTGGAAAGGTTCTGAATAACTTAGTGGTTAATACACATCATCAGTCGAAGTTTGGTCAAAATTGAATAAGTGGGTGTAGCATCACCCATACAAGTGATTTTTGTATATCTAGACAATAATTAGAATAGAAGGTTCTGGATTTGATCTAAACGATTTCTTATATGGTACAAACCATCAGTACCATCACCATCAGATAAAAATTTGCCGGAATCGGATAAGTGGACATGGTACCTCCCATACAAATAAAATAATATTTTTTGTATATCTTGAGAATAGTTAGAGGTGAAGTTTCTAAATTTGGTTTAAATAACTTGGCAGTCAATACAAACCATCATTTAAAAAGATATGGAATTTTGCATGTATAGAGAACAAGACAAAGGCTCCCAGCAACGCGAAAGGTATTGCTCTAGTAAATATATCAATTAAATTAAATCTTACCTGTGCAACCTCAAATTTTACTAACTTTACCACATAATTTCTCGGTTATATTTTTATTTTTGAAATTTGGTAATCTGTTTTGCCATGATAGCGGTTGGCTTTGTACAGATGAAATTATAAGCTCCACATTCAATTAAAAGTTAGAACATGTTTTTTCCTGGGTGGCGCCGCTTAGCCGTTCAGAAATGCCGCTAGTTGAGTGGAAACTTTAGTAGTATTTCATATGTTTTAACTTTTGCCGCTCTGAGCCGCGTTAAACATTTTCACGATTTTCATACATAATATAATCAGTTGACACACTTCGTTTTATTTAAATTACAAGATAAAAAGCGCTTAATGAAAGACCTTTTATCAACTGAACTACTTGTATTAAATTTTCTATACGTCTATAGATTTGCCCTACACTGCAAGCTCATATTTTTATTTTTTTATAAATTTCTTGTTTTTATATTTTAAGATTTAAAATTTTTTCAGATGTGCTCAACTGTTAACTGTGTGTGTACACTGTCAGAAATTTGGATAAAATAATATTTTGGTTCTTAATTTGATTACTTCAGATTATATTTTATAATTTCATGGCATCTACGGAATAAATTTAAAGTATGAGAAAAATAAATGTATTCATTTATTAAATTTGGATCGTTCGTGAGCTTATTAACTGCATTTTCGTTTTTGTTGCTGTGGCGTTGTCTTTGATGTTTAGTGTTGTCTCTTTGATTTTGTTTCTTTTTTATTATTATTTTATTTAAAGATCCATTCTGTTCTTAACATTTATAATTGGATTTTAACAAGGCCACCAACAATGCTGTTTTACGTTTTATTTTTTAATAAAAAAAAACAAAAGTAAAAACAAACTTACGTTTTGAGTTATAGCGATGGATATGTGAGTGTGTGTATTAACAGCATTGTGTTCCACTACAAAGAAACGCGTTTTAACTTTTTGTTGCACAACAATTTCAACTTGTTACGATAAATAAAACAAACAAGTAACAACAACAATAATAATAATAATAATAAAATAACAAAAAAGTAGGGCGATTATGGTTCATAAGTTTAAAATAATTAAACGGATTTCATTAAAGGCCATAAAATAAAACAATTAAATCCGTTTAAAATAACTGAACAAGTTTCCACATAAATTTGATGATTTAATTTGAAATACGATTTAAAAACCACAAAAGTCATTCATTCATTTATTATACCATTTCTTATTAAGTAGACACATAACATAAAATATTTATTTATTATATTTGTTTAATCTGTAATTACTTTTTTATTACATACTTGTTATTATTTTGTGGGATTGTGTAACTTATTACAGTTCATCAATCAAACCTTTGTACGGTACATAAAACGGACTTCCTAGAAATAATAAATCAATTAAACGGGAATGTCACACGGTAATGCGTTTATGCTTTTATGTCTTTTTATACGGATTCGTTTAATATCAAATGTTAGAATAGTAGGCAATAAAACAAAAATATCATTTGGAAGTTTACAGAAAGCATTAGGGATCAAAAGTAAAAGAGTTTGGCGTTATCCATATACATACATACATATCTACAGTGACCGACAAAGGTCTACGTACGACTCCTATTTTTGTGATTTTAGGAAGCCAAGAGAGTTAAATAAAAAAATAATGATGCAGTTTTGTTTCAAATCTATTTTTATTAAAGCAAACCAAAATTTACGTTTTTCAATATACAGTTATAAAATTATCCAAGAAAAACATTTAAAACGCATTGATAATTATTTATTTAAATAACTTTGTAATAAACATCCTGATATTACGTAATCTGTATTCAGGATCGTTGTTTGGTTAGAAGAGAATCGATTCTAATATAACTTTTTTGGCAGATTACTTACAATTTTTTTGGATAATTTTACCATACACGTTAGCTGTGATACTGCCATCGATTTTTATGAAGTTACAGACGCTTCCTACACCATAATACTCTCTAAACTATACTTTACAGCATGCTCAACGAAATTATGTAAGTCGGTCGTGGTCTTAACTTTGAAGCACATCGGAAAAAGTAAATTATATTTCATTTGTTGGTTTGTTAGCATCTTTTAATCAAAAATCAATTTTTCCATTACATAGTCAACTTATATTACTCTTATTCGAATCGAAATTTTCGCTGCTTTCATTGCGTTACAATTATTTACGGTTATGTACACTGGCATTACCATCGTATGTATGTAGCTTCGTTGCTGTAATTTGGTTTTTTAGTAATGGATCTTCTTTTAGTTTTGTTCGTTTAGCAATTTTCATAAATAATCTGAATAATTTTTTTTATTTTAATTTAATTTTTTGTAAATCTGTAATGGAAAGTCGGCCTTCATATCGAACTCTTGCTTAGCTGGCATCTTTTCATCCTCACCCTAATCAAATTGTATTGTCTGGGAGCAAAACATTGACTGTATTATGTCAAGAACAGACATAACGCAGATAGCAGTCTTAACACTGTGGATCGAGCCATTCCAAATTTATAGTTGCTCTAACTCCGTATTGATAGCTTCCTTCTGCAAAGAATCACAACAATACATCCTTAAAAGCTATTACGAATATATTTCTACTGTCTCCCAGTTTTCGCTTTTCAAGCCTTGTCTCTTTTTCTTCTTTATCTTTCCACAATAATGATGCCATTTACTCCATATCATCTCGGGCTTGATATGATACTTCAGGCTGAAAGTAATCTGCCGTAAAAATTTTGGCTAACTTTTTTTGCCTTTTCGTATTTATCTAATGTATTTATTTGAGTAGGACTCTTAACATATTTGAATTTTTATTTGTTTTAAATACTAAATTACTGAACTTAATTTCTTATAAAAACGTTTATAAATTTTACTTATTTTTCTGTTTTTATTTCATACGTTTCTTATCGAAGCGGTTTATTATGTGTCTATTTCTTAAAGTGGACTTGTGAATGTCGTTATTTGTGTAATTTTATTCTAGGGAAGTTTGTGTATTTTTCAAACGAATATATCCAGAGTTTGATGTGAATTTCCTGATCCTTATAAGATATGATATGGACTTTAAGATAAAATTTCAGAGCACTCTAGTAGAGACACAGATAATGATTATATTTAGTGCAATAATTGAACGTAATGGCCATAGGAGAAAATAGTTACATTTAGTTTTGGAACATACGCTTTGAAAAATAATATGTATATACTAGTGTACAATGCGACTGACACAATCAGCCGTATTCTAGCATTTAATTTTTTTTATGAATGCATGTATGTACGAGTATGTATAAAATTTAAAATTAGTTTTAAATGCATTTCATTTAAAATTTTTTATACTAAATTGTCTTTAAATAGATTTCAAATACATTTTTTTTTATAAGCCTACAATATAAAATAAAATATAATTTTTTTTTTTAAATTAAAAAAAAAAATAATTTTTATATGCCAAATAAAAAAATATAAATACACACATCCTCGTACAGTCACGGAAAAAAGTCTACTTTTGAAAAAGTTGTTATACCAATGTTTAAAGTATTTATACTTAAGCTTATCTGAAGAAAAAATAATAAATGAAACATATCACTTAGAAGTTATTAAGCAACAACATATTAATTAGCAGGAAAAAAGTCTACATAAAGGTTGGACAATTTTGAGATTAGGAAGTAAATTGGCTTAAAAGCACATTTTGTTTTTTGACAAATTCTGTTTTATTTATACCAATATAAAATAGAAATATGGGAATTAATAATGGAATATGATGTCGGGCAAATGTCCACCTCTAGCACGTCGACAGACGTCCGTACTTTTCACAAAATTTTGAACGACATTGTGCAACAAAGCTTTGCTTATCTTGTCAATGCAGCGCTGAATTTCATCTTGCAGAAAGTCAGTTGTTTGTGGTGTGTTCACGTAAGCCCAGTGTTCCAAATGGCCCCAGAGAAAATAGTCCAGCGGCGTTAAATCACAAGAACAAGGCGGCCAATTGACATCGCCAAATCGAGAAATCACGCGAAATTTCTCATGCAATAACTGAATTGTTTGGCTGGCTGTGTGGCTTGTGGTGCTGTTCTGCTGAAACCAAAGGTCATTAATGTCAACAGTAGCCAATTGCGGCCACAAAAAATTGGTTATCATGGTTTGGTAGCGCAGAGAATTCACGTTTCCTTGCTCATTTTCGAAAAAATACGGGCCAATGATGCCGCCTAACCACAAACCGCACTTTCTGGTTTTTCGAGGACTGTTTGTAGATTTTGTGAGCCCCATATGCGACAATTTCGTTTGCTTATAGAACCGCCTAATTGAAAATGGGCCTCATCACTAAAGATGATTTTGTTGAAAAATTGTTTTCGTTCAGTTTTTCAAACAGATAATTCACAAAACGTTCAACGCAAGCAATGGTCGATAGGTTTTAATTCGCGAACGAGTTGAACTTTATAAGCGTGCAGGTGAAGATCTTTATGCAAAATGTGGCGCAAAGTTGCTCTGATGATGCCCAATTGTTGCGAACGTCGACGAGTTGATGTTCCAGGCTCATTCTCAACACTTTGGAAATAAATTATATGAAGAAATTGTGAGGACAATAAAATTCAGTCGTGCTACTGCATAGAGAATCATTAGAAATTATAACAACGGCGGGAGTACTGATAATAAGTCAGAATCTGGCAGGCCTAAGAAGCTTTCGAGGCGTAATATTCCTAGTATTGTGAAATTAGTCCACCAGGATTCGAAAATAAACGTCTCAAAATTGGCGGAACATATTGAAAAATGTTGCAATTAAATTGTTCCTCCACGAAAAATGAGAAATGATTTACATGGCAATGGATTTAAGAGCAGAACAGCACGCAAAAAGCCACTAATTTCAATGAAAATTCCTACACTTCGACTAGAGTTTGCTAAAGCACATATATGTATGAATTGTATGAATTTTTGGAATCGTGCTATATTTACCGACGAAAGTAAGTATGTATAACATTTTCGGAAGTGATAGTCATTCCATAGTTTGGAGAAAACGAAACACTGCACTTGAATCAATGTATATAATACATACAGTCAAACATGGTGGAGGTAATATTATGGCTTAGGGCTGGCAAATCAATGGATTTTCCAACCCGATAACCTTAAGCATACTACACACGTTTTTAGAGACTTGCTTCTCTTCTGTACTTCAAGGCAGCTAAATACATCACCCCAGTCACCAGTCTTAAATCCAATAGAACATATATTTACATTTTGGACAAATTTGTGTGAAAATATGAAATTAATAGTCGCGGAACATTAAAAACCGCTCTTATTTTTGCATGGGCCGAAATAACACTCTCCATTACGGTGAATTTGATGATATCAATGCGCCGTCGTCTTTAAGCAGTTCTTGATGCCCAAGGTGGGCCAACGATATGTGTATACATTTTTATAATAATAATTATTTTTTGTGGCTGTATGTAGACTTTTTCTCCTATGAATTTTGAAGGTTTTTCTTATTATTGTGTCTGTTATATAAATGAATAACTTATTTATTTTATAAACTTATTTATTAAAGCCTTAACTATTGACATGTGCCGCTGAGGTATGGTAGGTAAGACACCCGCCTACCAACCAGAAGGTCCTCGGTTTAATACCAGACCAGACCATCTGCAAAAAGAAAAAAAAAACGTTTTTCAACAGCGGTATCACCTCATACTCGTAACATTAGCTAGTAATAACTAGTTATGAGTATTACTACTATTGAAAACTTCTCTAAATGCATTTGCCGTTCGGAGCCGGCGTTAAACTGTAGGTCCACTTCAATGAGTCTAAAAATAGAATCGGGTGCAGCTCAATGACTGAGAGAGAAGTCCACGTGTTCCTTCATGAAATTTTATGGGAATTAAATATATATATACATAACTATTGACATAAACATATTTTTAATTATCTTCACAAACTTTGTGAAGTCCTTAAATCAAAGGTGTATGTATTTGCACCCAACCGGCAACTCAACCAATTTTAAATGCACTTTAAACTAATTTTTTTGAAACTAAAACTTGGTTAATACTTAGATTATTTTTTATGGAGAAAACTGACTTTTTTAACATTGTCATGTCCTAGGCAGTAGTCAAGTCAATTGTCTAACTATGTATGAGTTTTAGACTATACAACTTCAAATTAGTTGAACACATGTCAACTTAAAGTTATCTTATGTACAGTTAGCTATAAACTAACCATATTTTAATTTGATTTAAGTTGACATTAAGTCCTTCAAGCCCAAATCACGATAAAATGCTAATATATATATAGACATTATAAGACAACGAAATTGTTTTAATTATTAAACGTATCTATATTTCTGAAAATCACATTTAAGAATTATTATAACAATTATAGTATATACAGGAAGTAGAATAAAAATTAAATAACAAAATAAGAAATAATAACAGAGCGTTGAAATGAGAAACAGAAACCAACATTTAAAGTTATAGAGTTAAATGAAAAAATTGTATCTTCAAAAACCAATTAAAAATTATAAAATTTCAAACTCTTAAACTGAATAAATTGTAATATTATTTCAACAAAAGAATCATTCATATCAATCTCGATTAATATACAATTTTCGATTTCAGTTTATTTTTGCATTACATTGTAGCTAACTTATACCATATATAGTTAGTTAAGAAAAAATAACTAAAAAGGCATTTTATTTGTACTGGGTTACCGAATTGCTTATAGGGTAGCTACACAAAAAAAATGTTTTTCCTTTCTATGTGTTAGTAAGAATTTTATATTCATTTTACTCCCAAGGTACTGGACCGATTAAAATAAATTGTGTATTGTGCACATCTGCACAGAAGAAGCTTTAATCCCATATATGTAGGTATAACTTTTCGAAATCGGTGCAGTAGAACGGGCGTGAAAGGGGTGAAAAGAAATGTCTTAGCCTATTAATTATATAGATACCATGCATGTCGCTTATTAGAAAAACTCGTTTTAACCTTTAAGAAGGTTAAAGTATTTAAACTTATATTAATGGCGTTTTTTTTTCTGAAAAAATGTTGCACTTCGTTGCCCTTTCTTTTGAGTGTGTTCATTTTAAAACAAAATTTTTTCAAATAAAAGGTGCAGTATTTATATTTGAAAATACTGCCTTTAAAAACCTGTGATATTTGTTTATTTTTGACGATGTTTTATTGCAGAGAACAAAAGAAATGCAACATTTTTTGTGAGAAAAGAAAACGTCATAAGTCTCAACATAAATTAATTTGAAGGGTATGATATATTATTAGGGAGATCGATTATTCGACTTTATTCAAAAACCGGTTTTCGAATAATTCGAAAAATTACAACCTTTTGAAAACCGGTTTTCGATTTAAAATTAAACAAAAAACCGGTTAACCGGTTTTTTTTCAAATATATTTTTTTTTAGGTTTTGTTGCTTAATTCGGTAAAATTGATATATTTCACTCGTATACATTGTTGATTCCGCGGGCATATTGTATTTTCTAGCAGATTAGTATGCTAGAACAACGTTCAGCGTTTTTAGAGTCTTAAACGACATTTCTTTCTCGACATCACAATGTCCTAATATTTCATCCAATGATTAATTTTTTACAGCGTATTTTGTAAGAGTTTTAATTGCCAGCGCCTGGAAACTATTTAGTACAGAATCAAGTTTTTCTTGCTGCACAATAACGTCAATTTTATAGACATATTTAAGATGGTTAATAATTCGTGGTATCGAAAAGTCCTTTCAGCTTTCCAAAAATTTTCACACTTCAGATGGCATCTGTAGAAACATAAATAACGTATTTTATAATGTGTGGCACCGTGGTATGTTAACGAAGAACCCGCCTACCAACCAAGAAGTCCTCGGTTTAATCCCAGGCCACACCATCTGACAATTTTCATCAGGGGTATCACCTCACAACATTGCTAGCGACTCTTTATGAGTATTTCCGCTGTGAAAACTTCACTAACATAACATCTGCCGTTAGAAGCCAGCGTTTGTAAGTCCCTTTCAATGAGAGTGGTTGATCGTCATTCACCATATATAAATTAATTATTTTTTTTACAGAAAATGAGAAAAAGTTATTGTTGCTCAAGTTTGCAAATCTTTTTCGATCTACCATGGTTTTCATGTTCTTTGTAAGATTTTCAAGGTTGTCATATACGTACATACATCGGGATAACGTCAAGTAATTAAAACCGCGGGTGTTGACGTTTGTCAGATAGTTGACAAACCTAACAAAAATGAATCCAAATAAACAAAAAAGGGCTTCCAACTAGGACAAAAACTCAACCGAACAAAAGGCAAAACATATGCAATTTCATTTCGATAATAAGTGGTTATAAGTGGATACAAAAAATTCGGAACTAATTTCGTAAAATAAATTTATGTACGCGCATAGGCATCTGTTTTAACTGTTACTGATGTAGAAATTGTGTTTTATTTAGAGTTGACGTTTTAGAGCTTTGTGGTTTTGTGGACGTTTCAGAGTAGACAGACAATGTTAGAAAACAAGGTTTGATGTTTTGGAATGTTGACGAAAACGAGTGTTTCCGTTATCCCGAGTGCACTGTATATAAAAATAAGACTTTATATTATAAATTTAGAAAAAATTATAGATATTTAAATTAACCGATTATTCGTGTTAATATAACCGGCTTATTCGGTATTTAAAAAATTGACATTTAAAAAAACCGTATTCGGCAAAAACAAAAAGACCGGTTAAAACCGGTCGAATAATAACAGTTCGATCTCCCTATATATTATACAATAGTATATCACGTGATTTAACCCACCTTCATACTCTTAAAATATGAACTGCTGAACTATAAAAATTCATTTATCATACATATATCAATTTCCAATCGATTAGGTTCATCCTATACAGCATCAGTATGTCTATTAGAACGTATTTTAATCCGATCGAATCAACTTCCGACACACTCCATCAAAAACAAATTAATTTGAAAAGTTTATTGTGGTGACATGTCGCGTAGAAGAAATCGTTACATCCGTCACAATAATCGTTAATCATTTTTTTTTTGTCAAATTAAAAGCAGATTCTTGTTGTTGTTGCAATAAAAATAAATTTATTTAAATTTGTATGCAACACACATATAAATATACAATATTTAATATACGAAGACACATTTTACATATATATTATGTACATACTCGTACAAAAATTATATTCCTTTGACTGTGTTAGAGAAAAAAAAAAAAAATAATTGCAAAGTTGAATATGAAAGGAAAGAATATAAAAATAAAAACAAAAAACAATACTTCCGTTGTTAATTTTAGACTTACGCCTAATAATCGCATTAGTATTGCCAATACCCACAATAACTCTTTAGTAGAGTATTCCCCCTCATATTAAAACAACAAAAAAAATGTTAACCAGACATGTTGTAGAAAATGTTTCATTTTCTAAATGAACAGAAAACAAAACCTGATTGCCGAACATAGACTCACTACTCCTCTGCCTCAGCACATTAGATACTGCTACTACGTCTACGTGAAATTGATGCCACCCCCGCTAGATTTTCAAATTCTCGGTTGTGCAAACCATGTCTTGTGCGCGATTTTGTAATTTATTAATAAAACCAGACAGAGTAAAATGTTATGCAGAGCTTTTAAGTAATGAAAAAGTGAATATATGACGCTATTATTCATCTTTTGTATAAAAATGAATGTGTGTTTGTATGTATGTATGTTTGTTTGTTTGTGTCTCATAGACAGCTAAACCAATGAACGAATTTTGTTGCAAATTTAGAGTATCTCTCTGTATTACTAGAAGTTATTATAGACCATAAAAATTTAAAAAATTTCTACCGGGCGTTGCCTTGCCCATACAGAGTAAACGAGTACCATATATTTATTTGTCTAAATTTAGTCCAAAAAGCTAAATAGTCAATGCAAATCATCAGTCAAAAAGTGGGTGGAAGAGAATAAGCAGACAGTGTGCTCCCATACAAAGTAAATATTGATTTTTTTCTTAAGAGTTAAGTCAAAAGTTTCTGAATTTGCTATGATTGACTTCATAGCCAATACAAATCATCAGTGAAGAAGAGGGCGGAGTAGGACAAATAGACAATACAAACTAAGTATATATCGATTTTTGTTTATCATAAGAATGAAAAGATTGAATAAGTGGGCTTGACACCATTCATTCATACTAAATATGGAATTTTTTATATGTATATAAAGCTTCGTTATCCATCCACATCAGCCAATAATCGGGAAATATTGGATAAACGGGTATTGAGTAAAGCACACCGATTAAAAGCTCTCTATACATATACTAGAGTAACCTTTCACGCGTTGCTGGGAGCCTTTGTGTTGCATATCTATAAAATGTATTCTTCATCATAAGAAAAATTGAAAGGAATAGAATAAAATTAGTGATTTGTATTGACCAAGTCATTTAGACTAAGTCCAGAAACTGCCATTTTAACTTTTCTCTAGATATACAAATATCAATATTTACTTTGCATGGGCAGTGCTACACCCATTTATTCACTTTCGTCAATATTTCGACTGATGAAGTGGATTGACTACGAAGTTATTTAAACCAAATTCAGACCCTATAACTATTACCGTTCCAAGGATACACAAAAGACAGTATTATTTATTTGGGCAAAATTTGGAAACTCTTACTAATACCGTTTTAAAGATATAGACATATAAATAAGTTTCATATGGGCCTGGCACCGCCCACTTGAACCAAAACCATCAGTGAAAGTACACCTTTCCAAGGCATTTATTGGTTTGTAAATCGGTTTAGTGGTTGCCGAGTTATGACGAACATAGGACAACTTATTTTTAGATAAAATATGTTTTATACTATAAAAAATCTATGCGTCTTTATTTGAAAATTGTATACAGCTAAAATGCAGATTTACAGTGTCTTTCTGTAAGAACTTAGAGGCTATTTTAAATGTTTGGATGTTATATAAATACACTATAACTAAGATAGTGGTTAAGATAAGAAATATAGGTGTAACGAAGCACGCCGGGTTTCAGCTAGCATGTATGTAAATGAGATGTATAATATTTATAATTAAAACAATTAGTATTTTATTCATTCGAAATAAAAAAAATTCTGTAAAAAAATCTGTAAACACATAACACATTCGTTCTTTCTTTACAAAACACCGTATGCATATTACATATGTATATCCAATAAAAGTGCGGTTCCAAAACTCAGTCTATAAATAAAACAGAAAGATTATAAAAATATTTCGATGTATAGAACTTCGATCTCACCCACTTATTGACTGATGATTTGTATAAGAAACAAGTGGTTTGGACAAAGTTTGTGGTCTTCAACTATAATCGTTGTCAAGATAAACTGTACAAATCTCAATATTTAATATGTACGAGATGTGCAACGCCCACTTTTCTGATTACGCTCACTTTTTGATACACGATTTGTTCTGGCTAGGAAGCTATTTGAACCAAATTTAGAAACTCTTACACCTACGAGCTTAAATACATAGACAAATACATATTTAATTTGTATGGGAGTGGTTCCGCCCAGTTGGAATTTTTGAAATTTTTATAGCCTATAAGTCCTTCCAGATATAGAGAGATACCGTAAAAATACCAAGAAAATCAATTCAGCCATTTAGCTATAAACAAATATACAACAACATAGTCATCTTATATGCATATAAGAAGATTATTATTTATTTATTTTTATTATATCTACGTCGATATGGAAGAATAGCTTAAGTCGAAAAATGAAGTTTTGATCTTAGAAACTGTAACTTAACATATTGTTAACAACCCTATTAAAGAAAAAATGTAAAAGTTCTAAAAATATGTTTTATAACTTAAGCGATTTTTGATTCTCAGCTTTACGTTTTACTCAGCCTTAAGTATACTTAAGTTGTTTTATTGAAATAATATCTATGGATCTCATAATTTTAAGTAAACATAAGACATTTTAGTGAAACTTAAAAAAAATAATAGAGTAAAATTATTAAGTTAAAGTCAATTTAAATTATATAGTTATAAAATGAATGCAAAATGGGAAAACTATATATAAAAAAATATTATATGCACAGAAAATGTTTAGACAAATTCAATGCCGTTTCAAAAACCTTAAGCTAAAAAGTAAACGCACATAAAATTAGCAAAAAGAAAGATTTTAGAAAACGGATTACATACATTTATGCGCCTTGATTTCTAGAAAGCTCCTAAAACAATAACTCAATATGGGCTTATGATATGTCTACCGTAGCTACTCTTCCATATTTATTTATCTTTTTTTTCTTTATTATACAGTGAATTAGGAAACACCCTAATTCTCAAGAACTTAGATCATGTATCAGTCTTTTAATATACGATGAATTTAAACACATTACGATATATTTTTTTAAGACTGTTTTTACGACTGTAAAAATCCGCAAAAAATTAACAACAAAATTCTTACAACAACTAGAGTTATACATCAAAAAACGAAAAAACGGTATACGAGGTAAAATCATATGCAATAAAAAAGAATAAAATAGAAATATCTGGGAAGTGATATTATTTTTCCGATAGGTGCTGTCAAGTACTACAATAAACTGCTTTTTAAATTTTTAAAATCTCCAATATCATGAGTTACGGGTAAAATAACAGTTTTTTGTACCTACATTCACGAATAAGCAAATTACTTTGCTGAATGTTAGCCGACTTTAAGATTCTTGGAGGATTTGGAAAGAGGAGGAAAAGATCTATAAAATGATGTATACTTTACTTAAGTAGACTTGAGGAATCTTTGTGTATTTATCAAGCAAACCCATTTTTTATCTACTCGTTCTAAATTTTCCAAATTTGGGGACGTTTCTATATGCTATTTAATATAAAACGAGGGCGGATTGATAGGAAGTAGGAAAAAAACATTTTTTTTTTTCAAAAACCATTCATTTCTCAACATAGTCTCCTTTTAGCTCAATACACTTAGTAAGACGATTTTCCAACTTTTTTATACCATCTGAATAATACGATTTTGGGAACTCCTTAAAATACGCATTAGTTTCGGTAATCACTTCTTCGTTTGAGATAAATCTTTTTCCTGCGAGCCATTTTTTCAAGTTTGGAAACAGGTAAAAGTCACGAGGGGCTAAATCTGGACTATAAGGTGGATGATCAACCAGTTCGAAGTGGATTTATCGTAGTTTTAGCATCGTATCTAATGCTGTGTGAACCGGTGCGTTGCCTTGAAAAAAGAGCACTTTTTTCTTGTTTAAATGTGGTCGTTTTTCCTTGATTGCATCAACCAATTGATCCAATAATGCACGATAATACTCTTCTGTGATTGTGGATCCCTTTTCAAGATAATCGATGAGCAATATTCCGTGTGCATCCCAAAATACAGTGGCCATAACCTTGCCAGCCGATTTCGCTGTCTTCGCCTTCTTCGGAGCAGTTCCACCAGCTTCCACCCATTGCTTCGATTGATTTTTGGTTTCAGGTGTGTTGTGGTGGACACACGTGTCATCAGCAGTTATTAATCTACGCCAAAAATCAACAGGATTATGCTTTATCATGTCCAAACACCGCTGTGGAGTGATCTGTCGAACTTGTTTTTGTCCAACACTGAGTAAACGCGGCACCCATCTTGCCGACAGCTTCTTCATATTCAAATGTTCATGCAAAATGTTGAACACACGTTCATATGATATGTTTACCATTTCAGCAATCTCATGTATTTTGACCCGGCGATTATTCAAAACGATATCGAGGATTTTCTTGATATTTTCTTCAGTAACAACTCTTTTGGCCTTCCTGTTGATGGTATTGTTGCAGAACTTGTTCGGCCCCGTTTAAATTCAGCAATCCAATATTTTACCATGTAATCTGACTGAGCAGATTCACCGTAATGTTTGTCAACCTTTTCTTTTGTCTCTTTCGCCGTTTTGCCTTTCAAATAATAGTGTTTAATCACTACACGAAATTTACTTTTTCCCATTTTCCAAGAAACACAAAAGTTGCTTACTTCAAACGACTACAACAAATAAACTAATAGATGAATTAGGCTAACATTTTAACAACTGACGTTTGACAGATCGCAATTTTTAAGAAAGAAAAACCTTCTGTGTTTGTGCTGCCATCTAGCGGTAGGTAGCTTCAATGTCAATCCGACTTCGTATAATATATTATGTATTATATATATTATTTATGTTCAGACGCTTAAAAATCAATTGAGAATTTAGGTAAGTTTCATCTCTGAGCGGAAGTAGGAGAGAAGGGTGAAGATAATTTAATAAATGAAGGATGTACATCTGAAAGCGTTAAAAAAATAACTTTACGAAGTAAAAGTAAATAATTGATTTAAACGGTTTAGTTAAACGCTGACGAGATTTCAAGCAAGTTTAGAAATTCTAATCATATTTCTTTAAAAAAGTTGTTATGTAAGGCAATATTTAACTCCTTTAAGTTCTGTTTGTATATTAAAAATCAAATACAATTCTCTTTGTATTTGTTGTTAGGCGTTATTGCTGTTGTAGATACTCCAACTCATTTATGCAAACAAACCACTTTACTATGCCAGGCACGATTTACGATAAAACAGTGTAAGAAAAAAAAAAAAAAAAACTTGTCTTTAGTAGAGTCAAACTGTTTGAATGGATAATTGAATTAATGAATGAATGGAGAGGTAAAAATAAACCTGAATTTAGCATTAAATTATATGCGCGCCTTTAACGTTTAACTTTAAAATTCATTCATAAATGTGACAATTTGTTAGACCTTCTATTGCACCTCTTCCCTCCCAATACATCCGCTTTACCGTTTACTACCTACTCTACCAACACATAGTACTTGTTTAACGTTGTACTAGCGTAACGTAATGTTTATCGTACTCGTGTTAGTTCGACACTTCATTTGAAAGTAATAAAGATTGCCGGTTGTTGTTATTGTTGTCGTTGTTGGGAAGTAAGATTTTACACCATGAGTCTGTCGATTTTTGCTAGTGTTCAAAGGTTGAAATGGCTATGACTCATCGCCATTGATCGTCATCATCATAATTGAGCTTTAGTTGCTAGTGAACGGCTGGTTGACTGAATGGTTGTTTAGCTGGATGTCTGACTAACTGGTTGAATAGTTGTTGGCGTAGTAATTGCTGTTGCTGTTGTTGCTATTGTTGTTTGTCTGGTACTGTTGGTTGCTGTTAGCGCCAACTGTTCAAAAAGCAAATATAATTTTTGTATATATTGAATTACAAAAACAACAATAACAAATGAAGTGGGAAATACAAAAGCAAAAAAAAGTATCAAGATTACCGGTAATATGGAAAATTTCTATCAAGAGAAACAAACACAAATTAATGAATGAATAAACGGGCAAATAGAAGGACCGACAGTTTTACGGCTGCATGCATGGATTTGGAACAAGTTTTCAACACAGAAATAATTATAACGACAACAACAACAATAAGAAGAGCATTTATGCAACATTGATGCAAGACGACGCCACTGCGTCACCTCAAGTTAACATGTATGTATAAACTGAACCGAGCATGTGTAAAAGATTGTTTTTGTTTAAACAAAAAAAAAGTAAAAAAAATAAGGGGGAAAAGTACTTAAAAAAATAATAATATTTAACGAATAAACTCGTCTTTTGTGGTTTTACTTCATTAACACCAATGAAAACAATGGCACAGCTGAGTTCTACAGTGCAATTCCACTACGTATCAATCGGCGGATACGAGTTCAGTGATGGGCCTTAAATTGTTGACAGATGTATTCCATAATTATTTTTGCAGTTTATTTATTAATCTTAAATTTTGTTTAGCGTTTTTCAAAAATTATTTATTACATTGAAGTAAAGAAACTTTGAATTCCGTTTAGGATCAATTAAAAAGGGATTGTAATTTTTTCAAGCTTTTATTCTGGGTTTAAACTTTTTTTATTATTAATTCCTTTGACGATCCTTGGAGAACATAGGGCTATAATTTTATTCTTTCCCCCGGCGCAAAGATTATGCTTTAATATGGCTCTAAGTCATCGTGTAGAATGTAGATTCTTGCTCCACCTGGCTTCTCCAAATATGAGCTAGTTTCCGGATTCTTCGGTTTCTCTGTGGGTTTCAGTCTGTAGTTACCGGATTTTCTCAGTCTGTTTGTTTCCAGTCCTTCTCTATATTCGCATAATACTTGGAGTGGTGTAAGCCTTTCAGCATTGTGTTAAGTCCCTAGGTTATAGCTCTGCACATGATTGGTATGGCGAAATCCAGCTTGTTAATTGCGTAGCAATTATTGGCTATGTTGAGTGAATTTTTGCTCTATATCAGATGACTTTTTTTTTATTTACGATCATCCCCTTTGTTGGTTTATCTCATAGCTGTTTTCATTACCAATACTTCAGTATGGTGTTATATTGTCTGACAGGTATGATATTGCAGTCATAGAAATATTGTCACTCGTTGTGTTTTTAAAAACAGGGAGGAAAAGTGCAATTTGTGAAGCTTCTGCTTGTGGCTTGTTAAGCGCTGCGGTAGTAGAGCTGCAAAACTATCGATAGTCAGCCCACTCGAGAGTTCGATAGTTTGCAAAAAAAACTATCGATACTATCGGATTCTTTAAACCACTACTAGTGGCAACAATATTAGAATTTAAGTGAAATGGGAAGAATAATACTAAATATACAGTATTGAAACAAAAAATAGGGACACTTTATTTTTTTCCAAGATCTAATAAAATTTTATGTACTGAGGTTTCTTGATGGAATATTAATCCTTAAATATAGCGAAAATTTCTCAGACCATGAAGTACTCCAAAACTAAAGTAATTAATAAGATCCAGTGAAAGAAAACTGCAGACTATGGGAAGAAAGCGTAGAACAACTGTCGACTTCTAATTCGTACGTCAAAGATTAATCTCTTCAAGTTATCAAAAAGCTTTAAAAATGAACTTATTCTCCTGTTTCAAGTTGCACAATAAAAAAAAAAAAAAAAACTTATGGTAAGAGTCCACGAAATGTATCATTTCTCAGTAAACGGAAGCAACAGCTGCACCGTAATAATTAGAACAACATGATATAGTCTGACGAAACGAAGAGTAATTTGTTTGGGTCAAATGCAAAATCGTATGTACAAACATTTCTTAGTTACAACTCTACTTAATTTGAGTTTAATAAATAGAAATTTAAGAAAATGTTAAACTGTGTCCCTATGTACGAGTAACTATAAAAGTTTACAGACGCTAGCAACCTGCGTCGAATAAATTTTTGCAAATGTGACTTTGACTACATTTAGTGGTCTCCGTATTTACTCTTAGAATTTGACGATGGTATCGATAGTGAAAAAAATACTATCGATGGTCAGCCAAAAACAAAACTATCGATAATATCGTTAGTAATATCGACTGTTTTGCAGCTTTATGTGGTAGAGATATTGCACCTTGTTTTACGCAGCAGCGCATCTTTAGATAAGTTATTAAAACATTACGTCTTGTCATACCTAGCAGTCTTCTTGACTTGTTATTCGCAAGCACAAAACTCTGCGCAGACTCCTACCCTAAATTATCGGTTTTTGGCCATATTCCAGCATTGTTAGAGATTCTAACCGCTGTTTATTGGATCCCATGTTATGCCGGAGGTCCTGCGTCTTGGTTTGTGTCTAATGTGATCACCGACAGCTTTGATTAAAAAATTCTTTACTATTTTCCAAGTCCTCATATCTGAACTATTTTCCATAACCTATAATGTTGATAAGTCGCCCAATTACACCCTATGTCTCCCCAAACATTGCCCTCTAAACCTGAGCGGTTAAGGGTTTATGCATACAAATTTTTGAAAATAGTCCTCTAAAATATTTTTTCTCATAATACCTCTAATTTTAACTAGTGTGTCTGTCCGCCACCAAGTAAATCACACCCAAAAAACAAATCGTCTTGCAAACGGTTGGTTTGCCTTTAGCAAGTTTCGTTCAGCTTGTTTTGTCGGATTTTAAGTAATATTTGTTCAGTTGGTTTTGGTCGACACTTTATATGGATCGTGAGCTTGTTTTGTCGGATTTTAAGTAAGATTTGTTCAGTTGGTTTTGGTCGACACTTATATGGATTGTGAGCAAAAAAGTGCCACTATATAAAGTCAATACATATGAGCTATTTCTAAATCTAAAACGCTGAGTTTGGGTATTTCTTTGTTGATAGTGCGAGTAGTTAAGAAGAAAATCAATAGAATATAACCGGCAAATGGTAAGTTTAGTTAAAAAAGTACAAACCTGGCGGTACAGGTGTGTTAGAATTGGCAACCGAAAACAATTTAATTATCCTGTGCGTTACTCTGAAGATAAGGAATATGTATAAAATGTTTATTTAACTTTGTATGTTTGTGGTGGGTTAACACACCAACTGCTTCTGCTTAACAAAAAATATTTAAATTTTACCACATTTAAAAGCGGTATTACGAATACCCTTATACACTTTCAATAGTTAATTCATTCCTATCTGATAAACAATTTAAATAACGGGCAAATGGCTTAAGAAACAAAATGATAATTCAAATTGAATCTTCCTTTTTTAACGTGAAAATAATTTCAATTTAACGATATCTTCGATATTCAACTGTCAATAAATGTTACTGTTGATAAGTTATATTGTACACAGCTTGCAAAAAAAAGGCCTCATAACTTCACCAACTTTGCTAATTAAAACGATAAAACAATCAAACTTTATAACAGAAAGGGTTCGAAAAATAGGCCCTATCGAAAAGGCTCTTCTGAAAAAGATTTGTTTCATTTTGAGGCATATATGTATGTATGTATGTATGTATTTACCTCAACGTGTCTTGTGGAAAAAACCATAGTTGCTATACGAGTATATTATTATAGAACGTATGTAACTAAAAACAACACCGCACATTAAAATCGAAAAAAATGAAGTGAGGCAATTATAAGCTAAAAATCTTCATCTTCATGAAATTGAAAATATTTTTTAACAAAATAAAACATAATTTAACCATAGTTTACAAACTAAATGAAATGTTAAGTAACGGCACTATTTTTAACACTTTGTTTAGGTGTATTTTTAGTAACAGTATGTAGAGTACAAAACCAAAGGAAACAGTACCTAATTTCAATTCTTATAAACTTTATTCTTATTCAAATTATTATTATTTCCTTCTTCTGTATTCAAGCAGGTACAATGACCGCGAATGGGTTAAGTAGAAAAACCTGTTGTACTACACAATTTTTGTTTATACAATAACAGACAAGGTTTCATTGTGGGGCAATATTAGACTTCAAATGGCTAGATATTTTTCAATTTTTATTGGCAACAGTTTGTTCTCCCAACAACTTTTGTAGCCAACATACCTTACAAGTTGCAACTTATGTATAGGCCACGAATTAATAATAGAAAACTTCTGACACGTTCATTCAAAAAAACAGCGCACAGGTTTGCTTGCAATTCCTCATAAGCATTTACCAAACCATACTAGTTTGTACGCCGACGTAATTGTCGATGTATAGTGTTTTGTTGTTCATTGTATGCCCTACACAACGTTAATTCTTAAAGCAATGGTGCTCATTTCAAAGAGCAATTTTTGACGCTCAACTCATACGTATTCTTACGCTCTTGGTTTTAGTCCTCTCTTTGCCTGTATTATTATTTTTTTTTCAAAAACACTGGAAGAAATTTGCATTTAATCGTCACTGAACAGCGAAGATGTGGAGTGGCTGTTTGTGGACTTATTTTTTATTTTTCACTGAATGTACTGATTAAAATTATTAACAATGAGCAACGAATATTTAATGATTATTAATGCATTTGGTAATCCTCAATGCATTTACATTTTTAAATTTTGAATTTAAATTAATTTTAGAGAACTTAATACTATTTTTAACCCGTTAAAAATGTCTTACAGTGCATTTTTTCACATTTTTCTCATCAACACAAATACATTTTTAATTCTGCACAGCATTGGCTTAAAGCTTCGGTAACATTTAACAAATATTTGACGGAAAAAACGTCCTTGTCAAGAAGTATATATAAGCTGGGAAATTAACACAATGTTGAAAGGCCTCCACCACGCTGACAACGTATATATAAGCTGGGAAATTAACACAATGTTGAAAGGCCTCCACCACGCTGACAACGTCTCGCGCACAAGCTTGCAAACATTGCGAGATGCAAGAGAAGCTTGATTCTGTATAGGCAGAGGCATACGGAGTGTGATTGAAAGTAAAAACCGCCAAAACACAATATTCACAAAATCCTTATGAAAAACAACAAGTTGTAATAAAAAAGAAAATTTTGCTAAGGAAATGGTGATGGATTGAGCAATAGAGATGGATTATAGTAGACATAGAAAATAATCGACAAGGAAGACAAAGAATTGGAAGACCAGGGCTTATTTAAGAAAGACAGGTGGGGAAAGAGCTTGATAAAAGCTTTAGCATTGTGCAGAGACAACTGAAAATAAATTTTTATGACCCTACTATCCCCTGTAAATCGTTAAAGAAGTTATAATTTCATATTATTTTTGTTTTCTAAACGCTTTTTTAAAGTGGTTCCGATTGTTTATTAAAGAGACTTCAACCCCCTACAGTCTGCCACCTACAGGGAAAAAACAAAGAAAAAGGTTACAATGATAAGTAAGGATTACCACCACCACTTATGAAGAATTTATCTCGAACAGTAACAATTATTACTCTTTATTACAGTCTCTGTTTACAACTTTGTAAGCAACAACAATTAATCGACAGATCTTTCTACCTAAAGATCTTCCCAATCCGATCGTAGTTACGACTTAGGTTCGATCACAACTTTTTGAACCAGAGTTTAACCACACTAAGATCTCTTCACACTGAGTTCAAACCAGTTACACATTCGCTGAGCTTACACCAAATGAACTGATTGCTGTCCGCATCGATGTGCTCTTTATATAGCTTAGTAAACAATACTTCGATATTTCAGGTAGATAAAAAACGCATTCCCTCTATAATGCGTTGTGCGATTCATCGGAAAATCAACTACAAAGGAATGTGCTCTACGGGAAAAACGAGTACTGCGTGAAGATATGCGGAAGATTATGCGGAATCAAATTCTTTATTTCTTTAGAACACATTCCGTTATAGTACCGATAGAATAATGAAACACACGCCACATTGCGACGATGCTCTAGGGAATCGATAGAGTTGGCTACACTACCGTCATTAATAAGCATCTTCGCTCTCTCCTGTACGCGGTCGAGAAGCCCCAAAATGGACTTTGAAGAACCGGCCCATACATGAGTGTTCCATTTTGGGTCGGATATAGGTCTTGTAAATATTGAGAAGGTCAGATGGAGTGAGTACTTCTTGCACCGTCTTAAAAAACCGAGGCACTTGAATGCTTCTTTCGACACATTGAAAATGTGATCGTACCAACGTACAACACAATGAATCCTCATGTCCAGAACATCTGACTCCTCAATATTCACATTGCCCATAGTTACAGACGACACCACACCACCACGTCAGTGTGTCAGTAAACAACATTGGGTCTTGCGCGCTTTAAAATCGACCCGATTCGCACGACCACACTCGGAGAGTGTGCCAAGACACTTGTGAGTGTGTCATTCATATTTCGCCTTTTCGCCCCCAATCTCCAAAAAGCTCGGCCTACGATCAAAAGAATATGAATAACAAATGTTTCTGTCGTCTGCGAAGGAATAGATAGGATTGGAAGTGAGAAGAAGAAAGTCGTTAAGAAATATTAAAAATAGAGAATTTGTCTGAACTCATTGGATGAGATCTCATCTATAACCACTCTTCTAGAGCGATCTCTGAGAAAGCTCGATATAAATCGAGAGAAATGACTACCAACACCAAAGGCATGGGATCGTTCTCTGCACTTTGAGTCATGTTTTCTTTTCGAATGTTAAGATAAAAAATTTGTCCACTTTACTATCAAAGAAATGTGAATTGTTGCCACCAGCATTCAAGATACAGTCGTAAGCCATCCTCCATGCTTATCAGTAGATTTTGTATTTGTATTATTAAATTCGGTTTGGTTTGGAAATTTCATATGTCAACTTTCAAAAATTCAAAATATAGCGATTAAAGAAAACGGTAGAACAAGAAGTAAAATTACACACAAATTACACATGAAGCTAATTACACACAAACTGTACACGCAATGAATAATTACACACAATATGTGTAATTACACACAAGCTGGCAATACTGTTATGAAGCCATGCGAATGTAAACATCTATTTCTCTCAGTTCTTGTTGTTTGTTATTGCCTGTTACTTGTTTTCCGTTCAGCCTGTTTTTTTTTTGTTGTTGCCGTTTATTTTTATTTACTACATTTCTGCTTTTGTTGTTGTTGTCCATTTGGTTATTTGTAAACAGCGCGTATAGTTGTTTTTGCGGCTTTTTAGCAAAGTAATAAAAGACAATATTGATACTAAGTTTTGTAACGATATCTTTAAATCACGGTGTTCACACTTAAGTACATGTTGCTTGGGGCATCTTCGAAATGTGCACAAACTTTGCATGTAACAAATATGATGCAAATAAGATACAATTTATTTTCTTTTAAATTTGACCAAATTTCTTTGAAACCGTTCTGTTTAATACAACTAACAAGTTAAAATGTTGATTGGAATATTGTATCAGTTAGATGGAATTGATCGACTATATTTTCTTTGGATTCTTTTTTCTTTTTTTTTTGTGTAGACTTTGACTGCAACTCAACGCCAACTAATAATTTTCTGGCACAAGTTGTCTGGGGTTCAACAACTTCTTGCCGTATTATTCTAGTTAGCAACAAAATATTTTTATTGCTACTGTTGCAGTTAGAATTGCAGTGGCTGTTGATGTTGCAGCTCAAGGCAAACATGTATGTCTTTTGTGTAGCAGCCTTGTTGCTGTTGTTGCAGTATTGTCAACTTTTTATGATCAAAGCGCGCAGACCTCCTACATTAAAGGCGCCAAAACGCGCTAAATTATAATTTATGTAACTACGCGCTGTAAAAAAGCGTTTATAATATTTAAATACTGAAAAATACACTGAAATTGTAAAAAAATTATATTATTAAAATTTCTATTTTTACAAAGATATTTTAATAATTTGAACGATTATCATGTTCGAATATCATGTTCACACATAAGAATTAATTGACAATTAAGGGGTTTGAGACCATTAAGACCTTAATGGTGCTTAATTCACTAGAAAATGGACAATTAATAAATTGATCAATTAGTAATTAATTGTATTATCAATTGAGTCGAATTTCCAAGCAACCCTGTGTAAAGTATGTAGAATGAGTAGTGGCAACCCTGTATGAAGTGTGTTCTGTGAAAACTGATGACTATATCAAGTATGCAAAATGAGTATCCATACAAATTTTCAAGTAGCATTTTTTTAATTCATTAATTTTTAATCAAATACGAGTAAATGTTACAATAAATAATATTTTTATACAGTTTTAAATGAAGAGGTTTTACTACTTAAAATAAGTAAACAAAACGGCACTTGAACTATATCGCTTTTTAAGAAAAATAATAAAACTCCAGCAAATAAATATTTGGGGTTGTATGAATGCGTATTTTCCCTACTATACAATGCCATATGAAATATATACCATCAAAACGAAAAAAGTGGCCAACAACTTTGTGTATTCAATTTGAGATTTTCTTTAAATTTTTAACTCTTTTTGAGGTCAAAGTTTTATTAGTTATTTTATTATTTTGTTTAAAAATCATAAATTTAAGTTAAGTCAAATGCTAATTAGGACAATAATTAGGCTATATGTGAACAACAAATTCGATAGCTCACTTTAAAAATTAATAGACTCCATTTAAATCAATGTCTGAACATGGTATTAAAAATAAAATGTAAAACGATTCAAAACAAAACAATCAATTTAAAAACTTTTTCGTAATTTTTGGGTTCAGATGTAAAATCAAGAAAATACCTATCAGGGCTGGTGTTAGGCAAGGTTGTGTTCTTTCTCCACTGCTGTTTAACATTGTTCTCGATTGTATGTTGCAACGTGGTACAACCTATGGACTTAACACAAAGATGAAAGACATAGATTACGCATACAACATCTATCTCCTAGCTCACAAATATTGCTTAATGCAGGGAAGGCTGGATTCTATACAGTCAGAAGCATACAGAGTGGGCTTGCAGATAATCATCTCCAAAACCAAAATTATGCGAATCAACGCTAATAACACCTTGATCTTCCGAATTCTGAAACAGGAATATGGGAGATATGCAGTCTTTTTGCTATCTCGGCAGCATCCTCACAAAGTGCGGCAGTTTCAGTGCTGATATTCGAAACAGATCGAATCTTTTTGTCGACTGAATGGTATAAGTTATTCTACACAATTAACAGCTTTAACTCGTGTGCACAGTCTATTTTTGAATGGTTGCGAGATATGGAATGCAGCTGTGATTGATATTGTTACGAAAATAAGGTTGGGCATCACAGCGTTCATTACATCGCTAAAATAAATAAACAAAAGCTACAGGAACAACTGACTATACGTGCTGTTTACAAATAACCAAATCTACAACAACCATTAGAAGAGATAAAGTAAATAAAAATAACACGACAACAACAATAATTAAGCAGCAAAGAAAACAAGTATCAGACAATAAACAAGCAACAACAAATACTAAGAGCTGAAAGAGGTAGATGTTTACATACGCATGGCTACAAAAGAACTAAAAAGAAATTAAAAGAAAGAAATGGAATCTACCTGAAATATCGAGTGGTTCGAGAGCTTTCGATGTGTTGTTTACTCAGCCATATAAAAAGCACATCGATGCGAACAGCAAGCAGTTTATTTGGTGTAAACTCAGTGAACAAGTTGATGTGTCGTAAATTCAGCGAGTGCAGTTTTTAAGTAAAGTTAACTCAGTGAAAGTGTTATTGGTGTGAAGAGAGTTTATAAGGAGTAAACTCGTGAAGTGAATCGTGAAGTAGAAAACCAGTTTAGTTGGAGCTAACTCAGTAAAGAGAGATAAGTGTGGATATCCTCTGGTTGAAAAGGTTGTGATCGAACCTAAGTTATAACTACGATCAGGTTGGAAGATCTTTAAGTAGAAAGATCTGTCGAGTAATCGTTGTTGTTTACAAGATTGTAAACAGACAGAGTAATTAAGAATACAAATTGTTATTGCCTGTAAAAAGATTACAAGCTGTGGTGCACATAACTGTGTTGAATAAAGAATTTTTTTAGTTAAAACCAAACACAACATTTATTTTATTTTAACTACAATCTACGAACTCATAAAAACACGTTTTTAAAAGGGTAAAAACATAACAATATTAATTCCGTTTAGGCATTTATAAGCCGCAGACTTCGGTGCATTTTGAAAACATGCTCACCAAAAACCAGATCACACCGAGTTCCTGTAATGAAGAAAAATGTGAGAAAGAGATGAATTAGGTACACTCTGAGGAAACGAAACTACGACTTTACAAAACTGGCCATTGAATGGAACTCGCAGGAAAACAGAAAAATTGGAATATTTGTCTTAAAAATATTAATTTTTTTAGTTTTGTTTAAAATAACTTATAAGCCTTGAAAAATTGACCCTTTGATGTGAGGCACGTTTTAAAAATATTATTTTTATTGATTTTTGTACAAACACTATTTAGAATAAAATAATTTTCTCAGCATAAAGCATTTTAATTTCATAGTTTATACGAATAAATGCGTTTACTTAAATTAGTGACTTTCTATTTCTTGCAAAATTTCATAAAAGCGCTAACCTAGCACTAAAGAGAGAAAATTCGACTTTTCGGTAGTTCAAACGCGCTAAATATAGCGCGATAGGCGTTAAATTAGCAACACTGTGTTGTTGGCTATGTTGTGCGGTAGTTAGAAAGGAAACAACAACATTAATTATGCTTCCTGCGCTTTAATTTTATTTCTTTCATTGTTATTGCTGTTGTTTTAAGCAAAACGAAACTTAAACATATTCTATGAATGAATTTTGTTGTTATTATTCATGCACTTATAGTTAAGCAGGAGTATTTTAGACAGTGAACAGTTGCCTGTTTGTCTGTATGCGCACCCACACGTACAATACAAGATTTATTTTCAGAACAGAATGAGCGTTAATACGAGTTCTGTATACAGCTTATTAGTAGAAAATTTCTAGAGTTTTGTAAAGATTGTGATTTGGTAATTCTAAATGCGACATCATTAAGCGATGAAGAGGGTGAATTCAATTTCCTTGAGAGTTTTGTGGTTCAAAGTTAAATATGTATGTCCGATCAAATATGTATGTCCGATAAAAGTGAGTATCACGACTAAGAACAATTAAAATAACTAGAAAAAACAGGACTTAATAACAAAACTAAATCATAAATTAAATAGTAGTTTAAGATTGTTAAAGACATGGAAATATCAATTGAATTGATTCGTCCTCGAACGATTACCAAAAATAAATGGTTTGATGTTGAACACAAAAAAGTTCAGGGATGTACCAATGGAAAAATCGAATATAGAAAGTAAGGAAAGAAAGAACCTTTATTAAAAGTTATGTGTAATGAAACGGAATGAGCACCGTGAGCAGACTTTACAACAGTTATATATCATTAACGACAGAAAAAGGTGGTGAAGCCCAGCTAAAGAGATAAGGCAAAGAATACATTATTAAAAATCCGGCTTCGCAAAACAAATAAAAACGGCTAAAACCACTCGAATAATAACCGTTCGATCTCCCTTTACAATAATGAATAATATTTTTTTTATGGGAGATGCTACGCCCACTCTTCCTGTAAAGTTAAGTTTTGAACTTAATATGTACCTTTATAATAGAAAATCATTTGGAAAGTTTGAAGGCTTTGTCATTTATAGTTCCGAAGATATGCCGTGGTAACTACTTCTCCTTATACACGCTTATTAGCTCTTTATCAGCCCTGCCCAATTTCAAAATTTACTTTTGTACAATATATTTTATTGGACGATGAATGTAAGCAAACGAAAAACTGTACTTTTAAAACAAAAAGAATCTAATTTTAAAAGAAAATTCATTAATATGCCTGTATTCTCCCGATTTTAACCCCTTACAAGTACAATTTCAAAATCCAGCATAACTTATTTCATATTCGTTGGCTAAATTTAAAGTGAAAGTAGACGGAATCGGATTAGTGGACATTAGGGCGGGTCGATTTAAAAATCGCCCAAGTTACAAGGAAAATCGTATTCTAGGGATCAAAATAAGAAACTTTGATCAAAGAACCATACCTCTAAAATGAATTCTGATGTTCCTTATTTTGACCCAAAGTGACCGAACCCCACATTCAGGCAAAAAGCAATTTGGAAAACCCAATGTAGTTATATTGTGTTATTGAGATTTTTTTCAGTATTTCAAAACACTCAACATAATTGTAAAACAGTCAAGTGCAAAAAATAAAAAATAAGGGAGTAAAAGGAAAGAATTTTAAAAGAAGAAAATTTAAAAAAAGTTAAAAAACATCAAAAAAAATTTTTTAAGCATTCCAGCACATTTAAAATATGTATTTAATATATTCTAAATTTCAATCGCAAAGAGCCGTTGTTGGGTAGAAAACAACTAAAATTTCTTTCTCTCGCAATATGCCAATCCAGAGTATTTTGACTCGTCAAATCATCGATTCCCGTGGTTACCCCACATTGGAAGTAGATCTTAGCACTGAATTTGGTCTACTCTGTGCTGGTGTGCCACCTGATACCTCCACTGGTGTCCATGAAGCTTTGGAATTGCGTGATAATGACAAGAAGAATTATCACGGCAAGAGTGCATTGCAAGCTATTTGCTATGTCAATAAAACTTTGGGCTCCGAGCTTATCAAGGTTAACTTAAAAGTTACCAATCAGGAAACCATCGAAATTTCATGTTGAATGCCATTTTAAGTATTTCTTTGGCTGTCTGCAAGGCTGCTGCTGCCAAAAAGGGTGTACCATTATACAAACACATTGCTGATTTGGCTGGCAACAAAGATATCATTTTGTCGGTACCCGCTTTTAATGTCATCAACTGTGGTAGCCACGATGGTAACGAATTGGCTATATAAGAATTCATGATCTTGCATACCTGTGTCTGCAGCTTCACCGAAGCCATTCAAAGTCGAATCTGAAGTCTACCATTACTTGGTAAGAGTAATCAGCGATAAATTCGGCTTGGATGCCAGCGATATCGGTGATGAGTGTGTTTTTGCTCCCAATATTCAATCTAACAAGGAAACTTTGTGCCTTACCATTGACGCCATCGCTTTGGGTGGTTACACTGGCCGAGTCGAAATCGATATGAACGATATGTAAACTTCAAAAACCCCAAATTCAAATTATTTAATCACACAAGCACAATTCACTCACTGTTACTACACATTTATCTACACAACGTCAAAATCAAGTTGAGCTTGATTATTTTAAAATAAAATTCAATAAATTTTATTTTTTAATTTAATAAGGATTAGAAAATAAGATCAAATAAGTGGGCGTGGCACCTTCCATTCATACTAAACACTGAATTTTATGTCTGTAAAGAACGGTAACTGTCAAAAATGCTTTAATCCACATCTGTCAAGAAGATTGTATAAGCGGGAAAGATAAAGCTACATATGCATATAAAAACATGTGTGTGTTTCCTGAAGACCGTATACAGCTTAAACGAATATCAGTGCCTTTCACAGTGTCTCGTTAAATGTTTGGATTTTGATAGGAAGAGGATTAAATAGGAAAAAAAATAATAGTTAACATAATAATTATAAGAGTTGCAGCGAAGCACATCGGGTTTAAGCTATTATTTATATCAAAATGCCTTAAAATATAATTTTTTTTTGTAAGTGAATTTAACTTCTTAATCCGCTTTTAACCCTTGAAGTTAAATTATCACAATCCAAATTTCTAGTAAACGGTTATAAACCGTCAATCAAATCAAATCAATCAATGCATTGCCTTTAGAAGAAATCATCAGTATTACAAACTTCTTAAAATATCGTTATTAATTTGCCATTTGATTAGTTGACAAAGAATTTGATTTTTTTTGGCATTGAAAGAACGTGATGAAAGAAAGAAAGCTTCATATAAAGAAATTGGTAATTTCAATATACAATTTCTGAGATATGTGAGTTAAATAGTTGATGTTCTAGAAAATGAATATGCATAACGCAAAGAACGCTTCCGTGGCTGCGGCCGAAAACATGTTTAGTTCTGCTGGTGTTGTTGTTGCATATTCCTTCAGGGTTGACAATCCTTTTGTATAAATAATTGGAAAGAATAATTTTCTATTCACTTTGAATAAATGATCTCAAAAGCGAAGTATTTAAAGATAGTATTTTCAATTGTTAAATGTGAATTTTGTAATTTTAATTCGATAAACTTTGCTTATTAGAACTCGAAATAAATTTTCTCTAAAACTTATTTCTTAAATACCAAAAGTTGTCCTATAATATTGTTACGTTTTTACATTTTAAAAATGTGTATTTATGAGTTCTTAGATTGCAGTTAATATAAAATAAATTTTGTGTTTGGTTTTCAAATTAATAATTCTCTATTAACACAGTTTTGTGTTCCACTGCTTGTAAGCTTTTCACAAGTAATAACAATTTATTTTCTTAATTACTTCACTTGTTTACAATTTTGTAAACAACAATTACTGGACAGAGACCTAAGAATCTTTTAACTCGATTGTTATTACAACTTAGGTTCCATCACAACCTTTTCAAACAGAGGTTATCTTCACTTAACTCTCTTTATTGAACTAGCTCCAACTACATTTGTTTTTACTTCACGGGTTTATACCTTATAAACTCTCTTCACACTGAGTTCAAACATAAGCTTTTTCGCTGATTTTACACCAAATAAACTGACTGCTGTCCGTATTGATGTGCTTTTCATATGTAAATAACATTTTAAAACCTCTCGAAGAGCGGCAGCCATATGAATGAAATAATGGTTTATTTTTAACCGGAACAATTGTACTTCACAACAAAACAATAAATTAGACAAAATATCAAACCGTTTTTGTTGTATTGCATTTTTAAAATTAAACTTTAAAATTGCCCATATATGGATTCTTAACTTTTAAGTCGAATTCTATTTTCATAAATTTAAATTATACTTATATTCTTTTCACTTCCTTAATGCACATGTTCAGGTACTTTGTGTAGCGGTAAGTATGGATTAATTAGTCTTTTTGGTGACTGACAGTAACACTCTATTTACTTAAAAATTGAGTGAAAAATAATAAAATAATTTTTTTAAATGTGTTGGTGGCGGAACTTGTCTACTCTTGTCGACATGAATCACATGTGTGTATATTAATCGAATAAAAATATCAAAAATAAGTGGGCATTATTACTGTAAAATAGGAAAATATAAATATTATATGATTTATATACATATATGTGTATATACATAAAAATGGTGTTTTCACAAGAACGTCTTAAGGTCCAATTTGAAACAGAAGCAACATCAAAAAATTTATGAATTAAATTAATTTTTGGTTCTACTTTGATTGTAAATCCATAGCACTTATATTTTAAAAATAAAATCTGATATCTTTCAAATACTCCAATCGGTTAAGTGTTGTTGAGTTATTACCCTAACACGTGAACTTAACATACTGCCTAAGATATGTCTTTTTTAAAAACTAAAAATTCATTGAGTATAGGTATATCACTGTACCGGTAGCTTCTACTTTATTTGGAAAGAAATATGGAACAATCTCAATGGCTAACATCATAGTCAATCATCTTGACAAATGTTGAAAATGATAAAGCATCGATGGCTTAACGCTTTATTGCCAGACGGTACTTATAAGTGCCATTAGTTATTTGTATGCGATATATGATCATCAGTTCTATATATAAAGTACCATATTTTCTTCAAATAACAATAAAAATTTTTTGATTTTCTTACTACTGTTACTCAAAAGATTAGTTATCTGTCAACAGTTCTAGTGCTTAGAAGTCCTTTTGGGTTGCGAGTTTTCGCTTATATTTAAATATTGTTTAAAATTGAAAAAGTGTGAACTTTAATTTTTTATTTTAATACATATGCAAATGCTACATATACAAACGGTAATAAAACACATTTTGTTTCTAAAAAAATCAAATAAAATCAAAATTATTGGCTCTCAATAATTCTTAGTATCAGAACTATTTTATATTCTTTCAGGCTTGGCAAAAATATTAAACTTTTTTTTTAGCTTAATTTATTTGAAAGTAATACCTTTTTCATGATAAATGGTCTTGGGCAATATAGGGTTAAGATGAGTTTTCGTTGGTATCATATACGAGTATGATAACTCCAAATTGTCATAGATGACAGAAGATGATTTTTTCTTGCGGGCGTCCGTTTAGTAGTTATCATTAGTGTAATCATAATGGACAATGTCTCCAAATCTCAGCATGAAGTGGACTCATAACAGACAATGTCGCTAAAATTCACATTTTTTAGTACGATGACATTCAATGACGTTATCATTAGTGTAGTCATAACGGACAATGTCTCCAAATCTCAGCATGAAGTCGACTCATAACAGACAATGTCGCTAAAATTCAAATTTTTTAGTACGGTGACATTCAATAACGTTGTCATACATGAATCGCTTTGTTAGTGTTATTGTCACGATAATTTATGATAATTTCATGCGAATTTCGACTTGAAACTCATATTGTCATGATAGTTGATCGTTGAAAATATCATAGCGACTATATTATTCAAATTCCTCACCAGGCTAATTTCATTGGCTAACAATCCACAACAAATAGTTTTTTTTTAAATGCCATGATATCTCATTGAATTTTTGCTACTCACGATATTTATAATACTTAGGCAGAAATTGATAGGACGCAAAAGGAACTGATTTAAGCCACAACTGCAAATAGTTGTTTATGAATAATAAGTTATGAAGGCACAAGTGAATTTGCTGTGTAAATACGCATGTATAGGTGGTCCAACCAAAACCCACAATGTTAATTGTAAATAAAAAAAACTTTCAGAGAATTATTTTAAAACTTTTTTAATCTGATATAATGATCTATGACAATTGTGTGAATCAAAATAGCGACCAAATGCTCGCGACGGCTTCGACGGCATACCTCTATCCGTTGGCCAATATTTTCAATGACTTTGAGACGTAATTGAGATTCAATATCGTTAATGTACTGAATTCTCTCATCCTTTAGCTCATGAATTGTTCTTGGCTTATTGACGTACACTTATTCTTTTAATTATTCATAAAGAAAGAAGCCAACAGTGTTAAATCATATGTTCGTGGTGGCCAATTAACATCGTCACGACATGAGATATCACGGTCATTGAATTTCTTGCGCAAAAGAGCTGTTGTTTCGTTAGCTGTGTCGTAAGAGGCACCATCCTGATGGAATCATATATCGTAGAGGTCCATATCCTCAATTTCTGGCCACAAGAAGTTCGTTATAATCTCACGATAGCGAACACCATTCCCGGTAACTGCTTGGCCGACCTCGTTTTCGAAGAAGTACGGCCCAATGACCGCACCAAACAGTCACTCTTGTCAATGCATCGGTTTTGCAACAATCACTCATGGATTCTCAATTGATCAAATCCGGTATTTCACCCGATTGTGGACACTTGTTCGATTATGCTGACAAAAAAAAAAAAAAAAAAAAAAAAAAAAAATCAGAAAGTGCACGAAATGTATTTTGATTTGAACGACCGTTTTCGAATAATGCTTCAACAATCTTTATCTCTGTTGTGTACCTCTCCATGGTTGAATTTGTCAAACACTGAAACAAAGAAATTTCAAATTAAGTTGGGCAAAAAACTTGACATTAAGGTGTGACTTACAATTAACATCGTGCATTATGGTTGGACTACCCTATATTATGGATACCCGAGGTCATGTACAGATTGTACATGATTTCCTAAATTCTGTTATCTCTCCCTCTCTGTGGAGATTACACATAATAGCGATGGACATGCTTTATTTGCATAAGAGCAGGTCTGATATAGAACAGTTTTTTGTAAGTCCATTTGCATTTAAAAAATTTTTTCAAAAACTTTCCATCAAAAAAAGTAAGCATCTGTCAAATACAATATTCACTAACGTAACATAGCAAACGGCTAGAGCGGCTTTCGGACGACTACAATCAGTAAAGAGAAGTTCATATATATCCAGATGGACTAAGCTCAGAAAATTCAAATCATGTGATAAATCAGTTCTGCTGTATGGCAGTGAAAACCGGCTTGTATCCAATAACATTACGCATAAACTCTATATATACGTCAACAGGTGTCTAAGAATCATATAAAACATATAAAATATTCTGGCACAACACCATAAGTAAAACAGTGTTGTAAAACATGACTAATGAGGAACGAGAAAATGGGGGTGGATCGGTTACACCATTCGAAAAAGTCGCGATAGTATGTGTCACCGTATTGTCACTGAGTGGAATTCTCAAGGAACAAGAAACACCTGGAGACGCCTAATTATCCATGAACTAAGACAGAAAAATCTAATATGTTAAGAACCAACAAATACAGCGGAAAATCACATAAGATGGAGATGGTTTGTGGAAGGATCAACGGAAAAAAACCAAAACCACAGTTGTTCACGGTAATGAGTCAGCCTTGCAATAATATGCAAATAATCTATTAAGGATTTGGTATATTTGATACCTCCTTTAACATAAGAGATAAAATTTTTGCTTACTTTAACTAAATTCATTACGCGTTATTTTTATTCATAGCTTCAATCGAATCTATTGCACATAGGAATATTCATAAATAAACTAGAAGAGAATAATTGTCATCAATTTACAAACTTTGCACATTATTATTATTATTTTTTCGTATCAATGAGTCCCAAATGCTACCCTGCACCTACTACGCTTGAAAGACTAACCTCCTTAGCATTATTTCTACCTTAGACGTCATGGAAGATAGGTTACAACTATAAGAGATGTGCCCTTTTCGAAATTATTGTTTCAACAAAGAGTAATCAAAAATGCAATGCACCACCGCTTTTTTTTAACGTGCAAAGCCGTTATTCTTTTTCATCGATCTTATAGAGACAAAGTACCTATTAATTATCTGAAAATTGCAGATATTCTAATACTCAAGCAATATATGCCGGCAGAATTTACAGAATTTTATGACGAAATACTACAATGGCCAACTACAAATGAGAAAGAGCTTCCTGAAGAAGATTTTTGATAAAAGTATATTATTTATTTTTAGTAGAAGTATGCCTTTAATTATTTTATACCTAAAATGAGAAGTTCTGCAAATTAATTAGGATTTTTTTCGTTAATTTTTGAATACTCGATATGGTAAATTTCGAAAAGGGCACATCTCATTAATTTTAAATATATAAACAATCATATATAATAAAGTCAATATACAAATACTTCTGCAATTTTCGGTTACAAATTAGCCTCAAAATATAATCCGTAAAAATTGTTTTGAACTGTTATACTCCATTACAAAATAATTAGTTTTTTTCGTTTCCTGTAAACTGTAAGTATTCGGACATGTAACAATTCTATACAGTTTATGTTCTGTGAATATTATTAAATCTAACAAAAGTGACAACAAGTTTTCTAAATAAATTAAAATTCTCAATGCTTTTAATATTATTTGGCATATTATTGTATATATTAAGACCTTTATAAAATAGGAACTTCCGCATTGCAGTAGTTCTCGCAGTAATCAGTAGCATTTCTCAAATTGTATGATTGCTCGTCCGCAGTATACCTCAGTTGGTCTGTTAAATATTTTAGAGCTTGACCTATCTTCATCTTCTGTATGAATATAATTGTATTGAACTGTAACCTTTACTTTACGTTGAGCCATCTCAGTGTGTCTAGCATTACATTAATTGACGTAAAGCGACTGCATTTCAAAATTGCCTTCATTGCCTTATTTTGTAGTTTCCGTAGTCTTGAAATTTGTTGTTCCGAACAGCAAGTATTCAGAATAGTAGAACGAACCTCAAAATGTGGCTTTATTATAGTATTATATATGCTAATTGCCGTAATTACCGATACTTTATTTCTAAGCCTTTTAAAATAGTCGATTTTCTTAACGATTTCTTACACACACATATATATATTCTAAACCCGGATATTTAATTTGGTTAACCTTTTTCTACTATAACATTATTTTTTTCCATTACCCTTTTTTTAATTTTGGCTTCTTCATTTTTAACCATATTGTTACGTTTTTACCTTTTTAAAAACGTATATTTATGAGTTCGTAGATTGTAGTTAAAATAAAATAAACTTTGTGCTTGGTTTTAATTCAAATCCTTTATTCAACACAGTTATGTATGTGCACCACTGCTGGGAATCTTTTTACAGGCAATAACAATTTTTGTTCCTAATTACTCTGTCTGTTTACAGCTTTGTAAAAAACAACAATTACTCGACAGATCTTTCTTTCTAAAGATCTTCCCAATCCGATCGTAGTTACAATTTAGGTTCGATCACAACCTTTTCAACCAGAGGTTATCAACATTTAACTCTCTTTACTGAGTTAGCTCCAACTAAATTGGTTTTTACTTCACTACTAGCTTTACGAGTTTACTCCTTATAAACTCTCTTCACACCAATAACACATTCGCTGTGTTAACTTTACTTAAAACTGATCGTTGTTCGCATCCATGTGCTTTTTATATGGCATTACATAGCCATGCGTATGTAAACATATACCTCTTTCAGCTCTTAGTAAAGGGTCCGCAAATAATTTTTTTTTTTTTTTTTTGAAAATGCTATAAAAAAAACTACTGAATATTTTCTCAATTTTCTTTTTCTATTTGAAAGTACAATCCTTCCGGTTAATAATGGAAAATAATTTCATTCAAATGGCTGTCTCGGCTGGCCATGCAGTAGCCTACACGATCGGTACAATTTTTAAGCACATTATCGATTGTGTGCAGCTGTATTAGCGTCAATTATCTCTGGCTTGTTGGCGTAATACTTATCTTTGACGGCACCCCATAAATAATAGTCCAACGGTGTCAAATCGCAGCTCTGAGGTGGCCAAACGCAAAACATCGAGTGTAGCTTCGGCTGTGTGGCGCGTAGCGCCGTCCTGTTCCAACCAAATGTTGCTAATATTCTCCTCTTCAATTTTTGTGAACAAAAATTCGTTCAACATGGCCCGATAACGATCGCCATTGACCGTAACGGCCACTCCTTGCTCATTTTCGAAGAGAATGACCCAATTATGCCTCTGGACCAAAATCCGCGCCAAAAAGTGACTCGTCTTGGGTGTATCGGCTTTTTAATGTATGCGTGCGGGTTTTCTGTGCCCCAAATTCGACAATTTGGCTTTTTTGCATACCCGCCAAGATCAATATGAGCTTCATCTGAAAAGATGATTTTTTTTTTGGCAAAATCGGCATCCTCTGTAAGTCGATCGCAGGCCCACTTAGCGAAGCGTATACACAACCATATTCGTTCAGCGGAAGGATAAAACTAATTATCTGTCAAATCAGACATGAGCTAAGTGCTACCATTCACGAAATAAGCACTAGTTGAAAAAAAAAAACGTTAGATGGTGGACTCTTTATTTGTTGTTGCTTGTTTATTGTCTGTTACTTGTTTTCTTTGCTGCTTAATTATTGTTGTTGCCGTGTTAGTTTTATTTACTTTACCTCTGCTAAAGCACGTATAGTTGTTCTTGCAGCTTTTGTTTATTTATTTTAGCGAAGTAATAAACGCAAGAGGCTCCCAATCATATTTTCGTAACAATGTATTAACATTTTTGATGTCTTTTTTTAATTTTCATAACATTTTTCAGGGATTTCAAGTACGACTTTAAAATTTTCATCCGTATTTTCTCTCAATGTTGTACGTTATATTTCATATTGAGTGTACACGATACTATCCGCTCTCTATTACAGAAAAATTTGACATGTCGAACGACTTGTATCACCGTCTGTTCGAAATCATTTACTCGTAAGCTCTTTAATCCGGCAACACTATATTATTTTTAACTGCTTGCGCGTATGACATTTTCTTATTGCTTGTTTTTTTTACGACTTTATTCCGTTATACATTTTAGTGTTGTTCTTTTCAATTGCTTCACATAAATTTTATTTTGATTTTCTACATCATTTACATTTCCATATAAATTTTTCTCCTCTTTTACATTTGTTTTGTATAGCTTTTGAAGCTTTTCCATTTTTTTGAAACCTTTCTGCGTATATTTCTTCTATTGATTTTAAAACTGATTTAATTTCTATTTTATTCCTTGACAGTGACTTCTCTTTTATTCTCATTGACAGTATCTTGTATTCCTTTCAACACCATATCGTGGTGGGCCATTTAAACGTTTAAATTTAAAAATGCAATAAAACAAAAACGGTTTGAAATTTTGCCAAAATTATATTTTTGTTGTGAAGTACAGTTGTTCCGGTTAAAAATTAAATATTATTTCATTCATATAGCTGCCGCAGCTGGCCTCACAGTATCACATTCGACGGACCAATATTCTAGAACTCTTTTGAGTGTATAGGGTCGTATCTCGGCAATGGCATCACGAATGTTGGCCTTCTAATGCTCAATTGTCTCTGGTTTGTCGGCATAACCCTTGTCTTTAACAGCGCCCCACAGAAAACAGTCCAACGGTGTTAAATCGCAGTTTCTTGGCGGCCAACTGACATCACCATTTCGGCTAATTAAACGGATATCAAACGTTTGACGCAATAAATCGATTATGGCATGCAATGTGTGGCAAGTTGCAACATCTTCTTAAAACCAAACATCGCTCACAATAATACCATGAGGAGCAGGCACAAAAAATCGGTTATCATAGTGCGATAGGTGTCTCCATCAACCGTAATAGTTGCGCCGTCCTCATTTTCAAAGAAATATGGGCCAATGATGTCTCCGCTCCACAATCCACATCAAACAGTCACTCGTAATAGGTGCATTGGCTACTGTAAGACCACGTTTGGATTGGATCTGAGGTTTTCTTTAGCAATAAATGTGCGTATACCGGACACTGTGCGCTGTGCAAACGTTGCTCGAGCGTAAGTCGATTCATTTCGTTCAGTGGAGATAATATACTGATTTTTGTGACAGAATAGAATGGAATACATAAGTATTGCCAGAATCGAAACAACCGCTGGTTCAAATTTATCCGATAGATAGCTCACATGATACATAAATTATACAGTCATCGCTAATGAAACGAATGAAATTATTTTCTTTGAATATGTTTGCAGAATATTGGTCTAACCCCCGCATTATTTTGTAAAGTGTTAGATTTTTTCACACACTCCACTTCGGTTAGACCACTCTCACGTCTTATGGCTCATCTGTTTTTACAACAAAAAGTCATTATTTTTAATTTGACACTTTTTTTGCTTCGAAACTTAAGCAAAATAGAGAATCACATACAGTTTTTCAGGAAAAAATTCAATTTGAACACGAGCACTCTAAAAACACGTCTGTTCGCAATCAATACTCAAGCACCAATTAGTAATAAAGATAACAATTAAACATTGATTCTAAAACACGAATTATAGTTTTTCCCTTATCTAATAAATCTAATATTCGTTATTGTTTTTCTTGACATGATCACCTTTAGCATGTATTTAATTCGATTTTTTGTTGTTGTTAAATTTTGTCGGTATTTTTGAATGTCTCTTCTAATATTTGGATTTGATTATTTGTACATACATATTTATGTTTGTCATATTAGAAATAAGAAACTAAACGAATTTTTTATGTAAATAATTAAATTCTATTGTTATTGCTATTGTTGTTGTTGAAAATATTATTGAATAGTCTTTGTTGTTATTAATTACTACTTCTATTTCATCTATAGTTTAAGCATTTGAATTAAATAACAGAAAAACAAATTTCTAAAAAAGTAAATTGGAAATTCAGATGACCTCTTTCGTGAGGGAAAAGCTTTATTAGTATCATGACAATGTAGGAGGTCCCCAAACAGGAAATGAAAATTCTATTTACGAAACAACTGACGTAAATATGTACATTTTCAAAGCTCAATAGAATTGGAACGTGGCGTTGACATTTTTGTAAAGAAAAACTATAGACATTTTTTATTTTGTAAAGGAAAACCATAGATATTTTATATGGTTGTGTTTTGGTGCGTGCTCTTACTGGCTTCTTTTATTATTTTCTTTCATTTTTTTTTCATACATGTAGTAAGAATTAATGAATATGTTAAAATTTCTCAAGAAATTCCTCATTTTTAGTGTTTATAAATGACCTGCGGAAGTTCTTAAAGTACACACGAGTATGATTGGTTTTTAAAATTTAATTGAATGACACAAAGCCGACACTTTGTTATAAAAAATTTGGTAAACCGATTAGGGTTGATCATACACGATAGTTAATTTGGATTGTGAAAGTAAAAGATCAGACAAAAGTTAGAAAATTAATCTTAATATTTTTTTTGAGATTTATTGACTATATTCTTTATTTCACTCGATATGTTTTCGTCAACGAATTGGCAGAGATTCTGACAGAGTCTCGTATAATGCATTAAGGAACAACGGGCGGCTAAGCTAGATCTCGTCCCATTAGTTCATGCGTTTTTCAGTGGTAGTAATATACTAAAAAGAAGATTTTTTCCTTACCCCTTTGAGGAAACGCTAACGAGCATAGAACTTAGTCCATAATGAATTGTAAGGATAAGATAAAACGAGCCAAGCTAAAAACCTAAATGACAAATTAGTGACGGATTAACTTTGGCGCTAAATCAAGGGTCGGTTTTAAGATATATTGTACATATACTTCTTTACAGTATTAATGGATGATATATTAATTTTACACATACACATTCTTAAAAATACGCTGCTTTTGTTTTCAATAGATAAAGATCGTGTCAGATAAAAATTTGCATTTCGCTTTGCTTTACAATTTCACTTTGACATATAAGATGAAATGTACATCGTACTTGATCAACAAGAGGGTGTTATTATCTCATAATTCACGGTTCAAACAAAGTTATTGTAGTGTGTACCGTAGTTTTAATGGCTCTTAGTACATAACTCCCCCTTGGTCCTACCAATTGTGCAAAATTGCGTTATAAATAATAAAACATAGTGAATTTACTAATAAATAAAAAAAATCTTCAAGTTTGAAACAGTTACGGAAAGCTGTGTTACACCTGACTTGAGCTTGAGCTCTTTATCTTCATAGAATTCGCTGTTGTTTGCGATACCCAATTTTCCCGCAGTTTGCTTTATATTCTTCTCGAATATTGAGGTATGCACATTTGACCTTGGCCGAGTTTTTGTCATTTTTTTTAATTTGAATTGCTGATGATGTAGATTTTTTTATTTTAAATATTCAGATTTTTAATCAAAATCTTCTGGCACCCCTGGTTCTACGAAATTACCACGAAATTACTGTATTTTTCCCACAGTTTTCGAGCAATGTAAAAATACTATTTCTTCGCGGTTGTAATAATATTTCTTCACTCTTTTCCTTAGGAACTAACAAGATATAAAACCGTTCTTTCTCCCGTATTTATCTGACGTTTGCTCTCTATTTTATAGTTACAAAACTGGCAATGCTGGGGGTGGGAGTTAAAAGAATAGCAAGCGCAGAATACTTTTCAGGCTTTGGCGGCATATACTGTGTGAAACGCGTACGTCACGTTATCCGTATAATTGCCTAGTTATAGTATACACTACCGGGATCGTAAATTTGACGTAAATTAGGCTTTCATATCTGGTGTTTTTTAGAGGTTTATATCTTTGATCTGGCAACACTGCTTTATTTCATAACCTTCCTAACAGCTGATATTTGCTTTTTGTTTAGTTTGGCTTGACATTCTATTATGGATACACTTACACCAGAACAACGATTGCAAATGGGCTGAAGCACAAACTGATATTGATCTTGAATATCTATTCATAATTTTCTTCTCCGCTAGAGCGCATTTTCGGTGGAATGGGTACGAAAATAAGCAGAATTGTTGCATTTGATATGAGGATAATCCACAAGCATTTGTCGAAACACCGTTACATCCACAGGAAATTACTGTTGCGCTCTATGCGCTGACGAAGTCATTTGTCCATATGTCTTCAAAACCGATGATTATTAGAATGTTACTGTCAATGGTGACCAGTATAGGGACATGATTAAAAATGTTCTTTCTACCTATATTAGCTGGAATTAATCTTGCAGACATGTAGCTCCAACAGAACGTAGCCGCATGCCACGCACCGTACGCTACAATTGATTTAGTCAAAAACACTTGATGAATGACTAATTTTGCGCAATGTCCCAACTAATTGGCCAACAAGATTGTGTGATTTTACTTTCTTTTGGGTTATGTAAAGTAACTTATCTTTGTCGATAAACCAGAGACAATTGAACACATGGAATAAACATTCAAAGAGTTATTGGCGAAATACGATCGCATATGCTACAAAAAGTTTGTGAGAATTGATATTCTAGATTGCGTTTTGTTGCGCTAGCTCTGGCGGCCATTGGCCGAAATCATATTTAAATTTTAATGTCATTTAATCCTGTCATGTAATGTCATTCTATCCAAATACCAAAGGTTTTATTAAGAATATATATGTATTATTTCGTTGTTTTATTATGATTTAAACTTAAATTAATGGGTAGCCGTAGCGCAGATAAATTCCTAACTATTTGGCTTATGAAGACCAGGACAAACTATTTTATAACCAAACCTCTTATCCTTACAAAATATCTCATTCATCGAGTATAAATTTTTCGTTTAATTCTGCTGAAACCATATTATCGAACTTAAGGTCTATGCAATATTCATCTGTTCCTGGTCCTGATGGCATACCAAAATGTATTCCTAAAAATTGTTCTGATCACTTTTATGAACCCCTGACTATAATTTTCAACAAATCTATTGAATTGGGTTACTTGCCACCCATTTAGAAACAATCATATATTATTCCATTGTTTAAGTCCGGAAGTAAACTTGATGTTTCTAACTATAAAGGAATCGCTAAACTGAATGCAATCCCAAAACTTCTTTAAAAGATTTTAAATGAAAATTAATATCATCAAATCTCATAACAGACAAACTGATGCTATCTATACCAATTTTAGTAAAACGTTTGATAGAGTCAATAACGATGGGATTTGGTAACAATATCTTATCTCTCATGCCGAACCAAACAAGTAAAATTTAAAAATGCTATTTCTGAAACTATTGACGTTCCCTCCGGAGTGTCTCTAGGCAGTCATCTTGGTCCGGTATTATTTACATTATTTATAAACGATTTTCCATCCGTTATTTTACATTCCAATATGCCGATAATGTTAAAATTTTTAATTCGTTATAATTTTACTGGTCGATCATCTTTACAAACTGATATAAATTATTTCACTGAATGGCGTAACTTTAATTTAATTTATTGGATTTAAATATTAAAAAATGCAAACATATATACGTCTGTCTTCCGTTCTACTAAACTTGATACCAACTATTATTTTAATGAAACTGTTCTGGATAAAGTAATTAATATTATGGATTTTGGGATTTTGTTGGATTATAATTTAACATTTTATGATCATATCTCTATGATGGTGAATAAAGCTAATGGCGTAATTGGATTTATGAAGCATTGGTCAAAAGTGTTTTCCGATCCTTATGTCAAACAGTTATTCACATCCTTGGTTCGGCCAATCCTTGAATACGTATCTACTATATGGGATCCTTACTTCAATACGTACAGTAACAGTATTGAATCGTAGCAAAAACATTTTCTTCTATTTTGTTTGAGAGGACATGGTATGCTCGCATGTACTTCCTTGATATGAAAGCAGGCTTGCGCTTTTTAAATTACGTACCTTGAAAAGCCGACAAACTATACGGAGCATTTCCGTTCTATAAAGTTTAATTCAAGGTGACATCGATTCGGAATTTCTATTAAGTCGTATTATTTTTAATGTTCCTACAATTCCACAACTTTCAAATATTAACATTGAAGTATTACCGATCAGCTTATGCAACCAACAACCCCTTTCGTTAGATATGCTTGAAATTTAATAATTGTTAGCATTTAATTGATTTCTGTGATTCTATTGATGTTGCACAGAAAAACCTCTTTGATATTTGAATTATTGATTATGAATTTTCAAAACTTGTTTTTATACTTTAGTCTGTAATCCATAGACCAGAATTAAATAAATGAGTAAATATTCAAATAATTTAAAATTTTTCTAAATTTTTTCCAAAAATGTTTATTTTCTATGAGATTTGCATGGAGGTACCCGGGAACTTCGTAGTACAAAATGTGTAGTCCTTTTTGTTAGTCACATAAGAGTTAATAACGTTTAATCGAATCCACATTTTGAAAGGCAGTTTTTGAAAAAAATTGTATTTAACTGAAGCTTATCCTAAATAAGTTTAAATAAGACTTAATAACTGTACAAAATTTGCATTAAATAGTACTCTATTCGACTTTTGTACTAACAACTTAAAATAATGAGTTTAATAAAGAAGGTTTTATAATCTTTTACTTTTTTTTTTGTGAATTTAGTAAAGTTGGGGCCATTATTGACCATAACAATTTTTATTCAACAAAGGGATAGAAATTAATTATTTTTCACAGCTTATAACTGCTGTATCCAGTTTTATGAGCATCGATCTATAATTAATTAATCTTTACTTCAAAACATAAAAACATTAATAAAATTAGTTAGACAATGCCGGAAATGAGAATCCTTTATGTAAAAAAGAGGGTGTGTTTGAATGTTTGAAGTCTATAGACAGATAGACGGCTAAATTAATTTTCTTACAATTTTTACAGTATCTCTCGAAGGTACTATCGACTATAAAAATTTCAAAAGTTCCAACTGAGCGTTGCACACAGGTATAGCTTCATACGTTTTTGTGCAAAAAATATAAGGAGTGGTCCTAGATCATTGAAAGTTGGCACCATTATATTGACTAAATTGAGAAAATAGTGGAATTTCATGAAAATCGACCACTCCCATACAACCCAAATTGATATTTTCGTATAAAATATTTTCTATAAAAGCAAGAGTCTTAAAATGTTGTACATGCACTTCCTAGAAAAAACAGAAGATGCGTGCCAAGTTTAATTAAAATCGGCCACACCCACAGCGCCACAGTGCACTCTGTGGCGGTAGCATTTTGGTGGCAAAAATGCCATTTTTAAAAATAATTTTTTACAAATATAATAACTCTGTTCCATAGAAGCGTGTTTCATTTAAAATAAATCATAATTTGTTGATGACTGACGAAAATATTCACGCAGCTCAGTCACTCCCAAAAATGAGTGCTCACTACATTTTCGAAAATTTAAACAATTTTCCTTTCAAAATGTTGCTTTATAATAAAAAGTTAATAATTACTTTTTAATGCTTTTTTAGTCTACTATTTCTTTATCCACTAATATTCTATACAAATATTAAAGAATTATTAATACAACAACAAAACAAAAAACAAATAAATTTTTAGCTACAAAAACTGAGTGTTCACCTTTGGAATTTCAAGTAACGGGACAAAATAACGGGATGCCAAAAGAAAAATTGTAGGCGAATATCAAAATTAGTTATTTTTAAGTCACTTAATGACTTGCTTTTAATTGTCAAGTCATAATACTCAAAAATACCGACATGAGCTCTAAGCGTAAGGAAACCACAGAAGCTGAAAGAAAAATTATAATAAATTTACGAGAAAAATAGGTCCCGCAGGGAGATTGGAGAAATAGTTAAAAGACATTATTGTAGAAAAGTACAATAATACAAAAGCAGTTAAAAATAGTATAAGATCCGGTCGTTCGAAAATTTTACGTGAAGTAGAAAAGAGGTATAGAGGTTCGAGAAATTACGAAAAATCCGAAGCTTAGGGCCACAGAGATCACAAAATCCGTAAATTTATCATTTGGAAAAACATGTCTATCAATACTGTCTGAAATGTGTTGTATGAAGCAGAATATCATGGCTGTATTCCCAGGAAGAAACCATACATAAGTAAGACCAATAAAAAAAGAGATTTGACTACGCCAAAGCTCACATGAATGAAAGTATGGAGTTCTGGAATCGTGTTATATTCACTGATGAGAGCAAATTTAATATTTATGGCAGCGATGGAAGATACAAAATATGGCCTTTACGCCATATGAAGAATTTGATGATAATAATGTATGTCCAACATTTAAAAATGGTGGTGGGTCAGTACTTGTGTGGGGTTCTATAAGTGCCAGTGGTACTGGAGAATTGCACATAATTGATGGTATAATGGACCACAAAAAATATATTACATTTTTAAGACGCATCTCCAGCCAAGCGTGGCAAAAATGAGTTTACCTGCAAACTATATGTTTACCCAGGATAATGACACCAAGCATACGGCCCACAACACGAAAATTCGACAGAGGGAATTCCGGAACAAATTTTACTTGATTTGCGCTCTAAAGTAATACAAAAGCTGGTAAATTCCATTCCTATGAGATTAGAAGCAGTCACAAAAAATAAAAGATCACAAACCAAGTACTAGTTTTCTATTTGATTATTCATATTCTAAAATAAGTTATAACTGAATTAAATTTATGAATTATTTTGTTTTTTCGTTATTTTAAAATATTCTGGAAATATTTTTTGTTATATTTGTTTTTTTAAAATAACACTGCCATTTTAGAAAATAAAAATCAATCATTATATTTCAAATAACCTTACAAAGTTTTTTTTTTTTTTATATATTGATAATACATTTCTAGACGTAAGTGAGCACCCATTTTTTGGAGTCACTGTATGTCGAAAAATGAAATTTTAAGATATTCGCAATTTTGAGTAATTTTTATCTTAATTGTTTTTTTACACCAAAACTGTAACTTAACATATTGGTAACAACCCTATTAAAGAAAAAATATAAAAGTTCTAAAAATACGTTGATAACAGAAAGCACACAACATATTTTATAACTTAAGCGATTTTTTGATACTGAGTTTTACGTTTTACTCAACCTTAAGTATACTTAAGTTGTTTTATTGAAATAATATCTATGGATTTCATAATTTTAAGTAAACATGGATATTTTAGTGAAACTTAAAAAAAAAATAATTAAGTTTAAGTCAATTTAAATTATATAGTTATAAAATGAATGCAAAATGGGAAAACTATGTATAAAAAAATACTATATACACAGAAGATGTTTAGACAAATTCAATGCCGTTTCAAAAACCTTAAGCTAAAAAGTAAACGCACATAAAATTAGCAAAAAGAAAGATTTAAAAAAACGGATTAAATACATTTAAACGCCTTAACTTCTCTAAAACTCCTAAAGCAATAACTCAATTTGCGCTCATGTCGACTTAAGCTACTTCTTCCATGTGGCCATAGAATTCGCAGTTTGCTTCAGAAAAAAAATTAGCTTCGGCTATAGCCGTCTTCTTAGTGGAACAAAATGAACCCTGAGAGTCTATTCATTGAATTTAACTAAAAAAAAAAAAATTACTGATTTTCATCGACCGCTGAACAAATTTATGAATTTTCTGAAAAAGGTCAGGAAAACTGTAAACAGGTTGTAATAAAATCTGTTGCATACTTTTACTTTGTAACAATTTTTTAAAACCTGAATGTCAGTAATTTTTTGCCATTAAACAAGGTTTAAGACTTCTACGAAGTGTGTTCGATAGTGAGCAAACGCGAGCATAATCGAAGCTTTGAATATTAATATACAAATAAAAATAAAATTATTGAAAAATAATCTATATTAATAAACACTTTATTCATCAACCAACATTTCTTTAACGACGTCATCTATGTTTCTGAGTTTGACGTCTTATACTACTTACTTATATAAGGGTCAGATGATGCAAGCAAACTATGACAAACATCTGTATTTATTGCAGTTCTATTGTACATTCTGGAAAAGGTTAATCTAAACTTTTCGTAATCCTTATTACGTGCTTCTTCTGCTTCCTCAGAGATCATGCCAATAGGAATCAATCATGCATCTATTATGTCCTTTCCGTGTATAAGTATTTTATGGACAGTAGCATACGGCAACAAGTCCTTTAAAAAAAAAAAACGCTTTGAGGTATCGCCATCGTTCGAAGACCCAGATTCTTGCTGTACACAATCTACTCTCAAGCTTATTCGCTCTTTGAATGCCGTCTGAATTCGATGCTTGTTCTCTTGTTTTAAAATCTTATGTTTTGCTTCGATCGCAGACCAAAACGTATGTTATTAGCTATATGAAGCACGTATTCCATCAAATTTATTCGAACGTGTAATGGCGAAATGCCCAATTTACATGCCTCATTATCAATGGTTTTTTTGGATATTGTGTCCAAATTGTTCATTTTCGAAGGTTTTGCTCCACAAATATAACATATGGCTGCTGAAGCAGCATTTGTAACGGTCTGAGCACTTTTGCCATCTAGGAACGTAAACACTAAATTGTGTGTTACATTGAATTGTTTGCCGCTTACTTCAACATTTATTTTCCTTTATGCAGCTATATTAGATTTTCCTTTATGAAGCTATATTGTTCTCAACAACTGTTAGGACTTCTTCTTTAGTACCGACAGTACCTTGGTGATGATTGACTTTTATTACGTAAGTATTTGATTTTAAACCTAAAGGCACCACGGATGCTAATAGCAGACTCCTGTCGCTTACATTATTTGGCAAACTCTGATATGACCGGAAGAGCTATCGCATCCTCATTCCGGTATAAGAGCGCAATTCGAATTTGTCATATCTTTAGTATTTTCGTAAGAAAAACTAACAACAAAACGTTTTGTGGTGTGATCCATCAATTCTTGCAAGCTTACAGAGGCTCCCTTTTTTCTTATCATCTAGTACATATACTCGTATGTGAGGTGGTAATGGATATGATATCCCTTTCCTTGTAAAACAGGAAAAAATTTTATTGTTTCGAACTGGTGCGTTGTAAAGCCAATATCCAGCATTAACGCTAGTGAAGTTGATGAAGGTATATATAAATTTGATTAAATTTTTGTACACGCAACTGCACTTGGCATTTGTGCTGTGACGCTAGAGGAGCAGCTTTGTATCTTTTAGAATGATCTTTGCAATTATCGTATTCCATAATTGGCCTTCCCTGTTTACTTGAACAACTAGGTTTATCATCAGCAAGTGATACTTCAAATATATCCAAAAAAATTTGTTTTGATATTTAAAATTCTCAATAAACGATTTTTTTTTTAGACATACTTGTTAGCAAAGCATAAAGACATACGATTTTTTTGTGCGATTCACCCAAAGTTTTCCAAAGTGACTAAAAAATCGCTTATGAATTGCTCTGCGTACTATTTCAATTTAATTAATCGTAAGAACTGAGGTTTTTGCTTTTACAAAATCGTTTAATAAATCAACATTATTACCGCAATTAATAAGTTTCTTAAACAATTCACTATATTATACTGAAAATAAATTCCAATTCAAGTTGTTGTATTACATAATTTATATGGAGGAGATATAGGATGTAAGAATTAGTGGGCTTAATCAGGAAATGATTAACGTTTACAGAAACCGTTTTTTTGCTGAGAATGAATTTAGAAGAACAAAGGATAAGTCTATAAACAAAAAAGGCCGAAATTTGGTAAAATTTTGTGATGATGATAATTTAGTTATTTTGAATCGAAGAACAGTTGGAGATGAAGAAGGAAATTTAACATATACATACTAATACCACTGGAGATTCGGTAAATGACATCGGATGGAGAACTTTAGGGCAGTTATAGAACAACCATTTTTGAATTAAACGCGACTTGTGCTTTGGGTCGTTATCTTGGTAGAATTTAAAAGAATCTAAAACGCCCAGCTTATTTCTTTCAAATTTTGACGGAGGATATTCAAATATGATTCCTTATTCATAATTCCACTGATAAAAACTAATTTTCCCGTCCCTTTAGCTCCCATACAACCCCACACCATAACATGTCCATTTTCATGTTTTACGGTTGGTTTTAAATTTTGTGATTGTAGCTACTCATTTGGCTTCCGCCACACCATTACACGCCCATCGGATTCAAATACGTTATACTTGCTCTCGTCCGCAAATATAACCTCATTCCACCAAGTTTCAGGCTTCTTCATGTACTCCCTGGCAAAACTCTATGTGTGCTAAAAATGACTATGAACACCTAACATCATGGTTCTTAAGGCATTTTTAGTGGAAAAAATGGAAAAAAGGCAATGTCTTCGAACTCATACGCATTTGATCAGTTCCTACAGTGACAAAGCTGACAGAGAACCTCTGACTATGTGTTTTTTCAGTTCAATAGACTGAGAAAAGCGATAAGAACATGATTTTAGAAGCGATGGTACCTCAATAGAAGAGAATTAGGAGTATAGTGGATAATTGTGGGGTTTGGGGTGTGGCTTGGGTACATTGACGAATAAAGCATACATACATACATCCATGAAAAATTGTTGAAAATTAAATATACGATTTTTATGCATCGTCTCAAGAGCTTTTAAGCTACATATACGAGTATACATATTCAAATTTAAAGTTGAAGATAAAACATGGTCAGATCATTTCTAAATTATGCTCACCTAAGACATGAAGTACTCTAACACCAAGAACTAACAATCAGAACAAAACTTTTCAACCAGTACAAAAATTGTATAACTATACATGTCACAATGTCACAGGACAAAAAAGTTTCGAATTCTTAAAAAGATATAGAAAATCTATAAGAACATAAAGAAAAATATTTTAGAGCTAAAAAAGTAATTTGCCATACAAGTAGAGTTAAATTTTATGAAGAGCTTGTAAATAAAATTAACAGTAAGAGATAGCAAAACATGGTGGAATTTAGTAAAGGAAATAAGACCTAATGAACTCAAAATTGGCTTAAATATTGTTGCCTCGTCATTTAGACAATATTTTGAGAAGCTTTTAAATCAAACAGAAGTGTGCATATATTATGCTCCAATATGCCGAGGAGATACTGTGCTTGACAGTCCAATAACGGTAAATGAAGTTAGAATAATGCCAAATAAAGTCAAACTGAATAAAGCCCCAGGGGAGGATAGGATACTCTACCAGTTATTTCTTAACGCCACAAACGATTTCTATGTTAAATTGGTGCAAATTTTTTATAAGATTTTTTCTGGGGGCAGATTTGACGAATCGTTTAATAAAAAGTAGATCCAAGTCTACTCGAAAATTATAGAGGAATTTCTTTTATGAACTGCGCTGCGAAAGTTCTGATGGGGGTATTAAATGAACGTTTGGTTAATTGGACTTCTTCCAACAATGTAATGACGGATTATCAAGCTTGCTTTAGAAGAAACTATTCAACTGAGGACAATATATACAATCTGTCGGCTATAATTAGTTACAAGCTATCAGTAAAAAGAAAGTGTATGCATTCTTCGTTGATTTTAAAGCTGAATTCGATAGTATGGCAAGAAAATCTTTAATTTACAAACTGGATACTTTAAAACAAAATACTTTAAAACAAAAAGTGATGTAAAACAAGGATGTTTGATCTCCCTATTGATTTTTGCTTTGTATATAAATGGTCTAAATGAATGCTTGGAAGGTGGACTATTGGTAGAAAATATAAATATTCGTCTTTTATTATAAGCTAATGATATTGTTATATTAGCCGATGAAATCAAAACGATGCAAAATATTATTCAAAATTTGGAAGAGTATTGTGACAATCGTGGTGTTTAGAAATGGAGGCAGACTTAGAAAAGAGAAAAAATGGTCTGCCATTGAAAAATTGCAGAAGTTATAATCGCTTCTGAATTTAATTATCTGGGAGTAGTATTTACGCCAAAGCTGAAATTTAATAAATATTTCGAAAAAAGAAACATACAGGCAAAAAGCGCAATAAATTCGACATGGGAGAGTTTAGTTGATAAACCAGATATAAATTTGGCAATGAAAGCGAAGGCTTATGCAGCTCAGGATTGCCGCTTCAGACTTTTGAAGAAGTCGATCAATTTCAGCGGTATTTTATGAAGAGAATTTTGAACTTACTAAGTTTTACACCAAATTATATTTTGATGCTGCAAACTGCTGCTGACGAAAGTCATTTTTTTACATTGGTGCTAAGTCTTGATTATAAGTATGAATAAAACAATGTTTACGCACACGGAAAATAGATTACCTCACCAACTTTCCTCAGTCTTGTTACGTCGAAACCTTTTTTGGGCGAAAGATTTAAAATCTAAAGATGTATCACTGTAATTGAGTAGGATTTACTTCCGGCCAAAGTATGTTCAATGGAACATACTCCTACTCAATTACAGTGAAATAACTTTAGTATGGAGCTTTTAAGTAAGTTAAAATGCTTTAAATGAAAGATTGCGACGGAAAAATGAAAGCAGTACACGAATATACAAATATTTAGATCATCAGAGACGAATAGAATACTGGATTTACTGGATTTTAAAGGCACGTGGTGGATTAATTGACCTGAATTGCAATAGATTTGGTGAAGAAAATATACAAGTAAACTGCACACTATGTAAATTAAACGAAAGCGAAACATTCGAACATGTCCTCGGAATCTGTCTAGAATCGAAAATTTCAACAAATTAAGGCTGAGTGAAGAGGAAGTCATTAGTGTTCTGAATGGGCAAGAGAGTGATGACTGGCCAGGAAATTTTTAAATGAATTTAATTGAAATTTTAAAATTAAATTAATATAATTTTGCTTTTTTCCTTCTTTTTAAATGTATAATAATTAGTGGTATATACTTACGCTCGACAGACATTTGAATTAAGCATATCGATAATTTCTTTTATTTTTCTTTGTTTGAACTTGAATAAATATTGTAACAGAAATTCGATGCAAAATTTTATATATGAACAAAAAAAGAAAATTTCTAATTCTAATTCTAAATAAACATAAGCAATCTTGATAACTTCTTCTTCAAATTAAAAACAAGGTACTGTTTTTCAATAAAAGCGGTATTAAAATATTACCAATTGAAATGTTTTACATATACAAGCCATTAGGTTGCATGGCATAAGATAATTCAATAGACTTTTTCTAAAACAATATATACCTCTTGAATAAAAAACTTATTTTACTTAGTGAAACAGTTCTCTATAGAACAGCACCAACAGATTTTTAAAAAGCAATATGCATTCATATTTTGATAACAAGTTACCACTGTGCAGTGCCACGCGCATACAAAATAAGTATGAATTTGTCTACATATATATATATATTTAATATAGTCACAGTAATAGTCTCTAAATTTGGTCCAAATAGCATTGCGGTCAGTAAAAATCAACAGTCAAAAAGTGGGCAGAATTATATAAGTGGGCATGGTACCTCCAATACAAAGTACATATTGACTTTAGTATATCTTCAGAACGGTGAAAAAGTAAGATTCTGAACTTTGTCTAAATAACTTCGTAGTTAATACAAATCGTCAGTTAACAAACAGGAGGAATTGAAAAAGTTGGCGTGACGTCTCCAATACGTAGTAAACATTAATTTTTGTATATATTAAGAACGGTAATAGTAGAAGTTCCTAAATTTGGTTCAAACAATGTTGTGGGCACTGCACATCATCAGTCAATAATTGAGCTAGATTGGATAAGTAGGCCTGGAACCTTCCATTCACACTAAATACGATATTTTTTTATATGTAACAGTAACAGTTAAAACAAAAACTGTTAAAGCTTCGTTATCTATCCACACCAGCCAAAAAGCGGGAAAGATTCACATTCTGCACAGTCAAGGAAAAAAGTCTACATACACTCTTTGATTTAGGGGTTTTAGATTGTAGTTTGTGAAGAACATCCAAAAATGTACATTTATATTAACATATAAGATATTAATAAATGAGTTTATTTATAAAATAAAAATAATAATCCGTCGTCGGTAAATATAACATGATTAAGAAAATTTCTACCCCTGTCCACGATTCTTCGCTGAAATTAGTGACTTTTATTATTGTTCGTGGGTCAGCAATTGAATTTGAAAATTTTTGATGTGTTGCGCCAATTTTAAGGCGCTTATTGTCGCAATACTGGTAACACACGTCTCGAAAGCTTCTCAGGTCTGCCGGATGGTGGCTTACTTTCGTTACTATTGGTGTTATAATTTCAATTGATCGTCTTTACAATAGCACGTCTTAATTTTGTTGTCTTAGCAATTTCACCATAAGATTTATTTTCCTTTCGGAGATTTACTACCATATTTTGAACAGAAGTCTGTACTATTTTCGATACTGCTATTGTTATACTTTTTCATATTCTCTTTTTTCTCTTTTCATTCATATTTTTCAGAATACGAAATTTTTCGGCTGTTTATTTATTCTCTTCGTGAATATTACAACCGGGGTTGATAAAATAAAAAATCCCTACCAAAAATTTTTCTCTAATGTACCAAAATCAACTGTATCCCTAACCTTTATTACATAGTCTTGCAAAATAAATCTTATAGAGAATTAATTGATATTGCTTTCATAATTCCTGGAATTATATTCTTTTTGTTTTATTTTTCTATAAAAAAAATAAGAAATAATTGCTAAATAATAAATGCTAAAAAATCTTGTATCAAAAAAAAAAAAAAAAAAATTCATACGCTCTGTTTTCATTATTCCAAACGGCAACCATAATTACAACAAAAAACACGTGCGTGAGACACAAAATTTATTCAGTTCAGTGTTGCCAGAAATCTTCATTTATTAATATAATAAAAACATTTTATTTATTAACAAAAAATAAAATAACAATTCATACATAAGCACATAAAAGTTAACAAAAAAAAAAAAATAAAATAAAACAAAAAAAAATTAATTCAAACAATTTTTTAATAATTCAATTAATATTTGTGCAATGTTGAGATTAAGTCATGGTGAAATTATACATATGTATGTATAAGGTTGTCCGGCTGATTGTTTGTTTTTTATATTCAAAAGTTGTTTTGGCACAGCAAAAACTCAAACAGAACAAACGAAGGATATCGTTAAACTGTTTCTTATTGCAAAAAGCATGTTTCAAAACGCATAAAAAATAATATAAGTATTTATAAATATGTCTAAATATTTAATGTGTATTTATAATTGAGAAAGTCCAGGAAACAAAATATTTAAAAATTAAAAATTTTTAACAAAATAAAATACTACCCTGATCAAAAAGTTCCCGGTATTTATTCAGAAAATTAAAAATACAAGTTTATTCATATAAATTTATATTGTCCCCTTCAAAGTAATCCCCATCAACAGCAACACACTAGTGCCAGCGCTTGATCCAATCCTCGAAGCATTTTTTATATTCGGTTTTCGGTATGGCCATCAGTGCTTCCTGCGATTTTTTCATTATTTCCTCTCGGCTGCTGGAACGCGTTCCCCGTAATGGTTTTTTAACTCGATTAAACAAAAAGAAGTTACAGAGAGCCAAATCAGATGAATTCAGTGGCTGTTGGATGGTATTTGTTGCAATTTCGTCAAAAAATTTCGAATAATGATGGCACTGTGAGAGGATATGTTATCATGGTGAAAAAGCCATGAGTTTTCTGCCCACAATTTTGGTGTCTTTCGGCGAAGTAAAACATGTAATTGTTTGCTATCTTAGGCACCTAAATCATAACTATAACAACGAACCTTTAATTCCATTTTCTACCAAGTAATACAACAAAAACGAAATTAGCTCCTTGAGTAGCTGTTCGAAACTTAAGCATTTTTCAGTACGTTTTGTAATAAACTAGGCTTTTTATGGCCTCCGCACACCGTTTTGGCATAGTTTTTATGAGCTTTGTTAGAATAATTGTTAGTATTGACTGCCTTCTTAATTTTAAGCTAATTTTTTTAATTTAAAATCTTATTATTGGTAATATTTCTTTCAAGTTTATTTAAAAGAAATTATAATAATAATAAATAAATATTTATAGGTATGCGGATCTCCTTAATAGAATAAATTATTTTGTTTAATATGTAAACCATTGATAGAACTCAATGTACGAGTTTGTTTTTTGTTTTCAAAAACATTCGGTAAAACTAGATAAAGTTATGTGGAATATAAAAATTAATTTCTGAATGTTAAAATTCCTTTTATTATTGCCATTAACATCAATATAAAAAACTTTTAATTTTTTATTCTTTAGATCAATTCGCACGATCACATTTTTATTTACTCTCTGGTTCATTTGTTCGCTTTTGAGAATAACCCACATAATGTGCAGGTGTGAGCCATGACGTACTAACTGACTGTATGGTGCATTAACCGGCCAACTAAATCCTATTCAAGTTAGTAACAATGGCAACGACTTTGAAAAAAAAATCAAGTGCACAGATAATGCCATGCCAAACAACCGACCCAACCAAACAACTCTATCAATACATTTAAAAACTTCGATACTTTCGAAACAAAGAAAAAATAATAACAAAAATGGTCAAACAACCAAACTAACTGACGGAATTGAGAGTCTAATTTCATGATTCGTTTGTTCAATGAACAGCAGCTGAATTGAGTAAAGCGGAGAGCACGCGCGTTTCAATGACTGCTGACGCGTGATATGATCGAAAGCCATCTGCATAAGTGGCCAGCAATCTGGGCTATTTTTAGATTATAAAAAATAACAGTAACAAACTAAATATGAGATTAAGAAAACATATTTTATGCAGCAATTCAATAAGAATCCGTAAAGCAAAAATATCTAAAAGAATACAAAAAATATTTACAATATGCTAATAAATACTATACCTCCGTAATGGAAATGTAAATGAAATAATTATCTGCTATTAAACAGGAAAACAAAAATTCATTGATATATTGTAATATGATCAAATTCCTTAGAACTATGTATGTTCTGCTGTAAGTTATGAATTAAGGGTATCAGAAACATCTGCTTCCAAAAATTGTATATGATATTTTAATGAAATTTATTTTAAATATACATATACATTAGGGTGCGTCTTATCTGTATGGTCCAAAATTTTTTGCAAGTTTTCTGTTGTAACTTCCTCTCTCTCATAATGTTCTTCACCTCGTAAAAATAAGCTGCGGAGAAAATTGTTCAGATCGCATAACGGGAAGGCGTGGTACATTCGCCATTAAATTATTGATGTATGCCCAGTATCAACGAAATCAGTACAAATTCTATTATCTATTTTTAAGTGGAGTACAGTTAACCAATGGGTTTTAAAACAAAGTCCATTAATTCCCCAAGTTTGAAAATTTTTACAAAAAATTAAAAGGTTCAATTTAATATACACACACAAAAGGTTTTCATTAATAATTGAATCCAATTTTCATATTTGTTATTAACATTTGTCTTAGAAGTACATACGAGTACGTATCAAATACAAAAAATTATTATTTTTTGATACGTTTTCAAAAATAAGTTTCGAATTAATTAGATTTTTGTTTTATACTTATGTATTTATTCGTACATTTACCGTATTAATTGTTTAGGGTAGATTTAGTCGAATGTGGGTGTTTTTTTTTTCTATAATCTGCAACTGCATCTGCATTATTATTTGCTTTTTTCCTCGTCACTTGACAACACTTGATTAGATTCCTTCATCAGCTTTACCGCCCGTTCTGCAGAGTCATTAACAACTTACTTACAGCTTAGTAACCTAATACTTAAAATATCCAAGCCTGCGTTGTAACCACTGTCTGTATGCCATTCTTCTGGAACTTTCTTTAAAAAATCCGTTGAAATAGAAAATATTTTGAAGAAATTTAAAGTCTTTTCTGTAACAAAATCCTCAATATTTTTACACATGAACTGGCTTATGTTAGAAGGGGGAATGTTAACATTTTTTTATGTCAGTTTTATTGGGCTTTTGTAAAACAGCCACCATAAATTTTGTTGGCTTATTACATATTTGTTCATCGGCCAAAAAACCTGCAGATTCTGGTAATAAGTACCACAAATGGTGGTAATAATTTTTTATTATAGTAATAAATAAATAATAATATGTAATAAATAAAATGTAATAAATTTTTTATTATAGACCATAAACATAAACATTCTTAATAAATTTAAATCTCAATTAGGGGCTTCAGCAGGAACTGGCATTTTTATCCAAGCTTTTAAATATATTTTCACTATAAAAATACATATGCCTTTAACGTTATCCTTTTCAGAATCACTTAGAGTGAAGTGTTCTCTAAATAAAAATATTTTTAATGTATAAATGGCCCTAGGCATCCAACGCGCATGGTGAAAGCACCTGGCATTCGGAAAATAAACTTTGGAACCGACTCTTTAAAGAAGACTAAAGCCAGCTGGAGAAGATCTTTCTAATCGTCTCGGGGTTGCCTTTCTTTTAGGATACTGAAAGCAAACTCAACTATATCTTTCATATCGCCTAGTATGTTTTTTACATGCACATCTTCCATTCCAGATTTAAAAGACTTTTTTTTATTTCTGCCTACTCTTCTCTAAATTTTTTAAATATTTGTACAGTGGGGCCAGAAGATTTTTTAATTTTGTTATCAAAATGCTCCTCAAAGATATGGAAATACAAAAGTTCTTTTTACAATATTTGCTCCAAATGAACGCATGCACCCTGTTTACGTCCTAAATTGGATGCTGTAGTATCGCAGCATAGGGCCTACACCTTTCTTCTACATTCCATTCTTTCAGCAAATTGGAAATAGCTGTGGCCTGTCGCTTTCCCGTGCCGGTAAAAATTGCTGGAATCCCAAATAACTGATCATTTCCATTAAAGGAAATTACAACTGGTAAACGATTGACTTTTTCTCTACACAATAATAATGGCGATATTGTACTATCCTAATAAACAGTTAATGTTAATATTTGTTTGGTTTTAAATATACCACGAACTTCTCGATTTTTTTAATATCGAATCTTTTTACGACATCGACGGTTAGACGTTGTGTTTATCATGTCATGTTTTAAAGCTTGAGCGGTTGCTATAAGAACTCACACTGCATTACGATCGTTTATTTTACATTTGTCTAAAACCGACATTAGTTTCGGTGTTATAAAGTGATATTTACCTCGTGTTTTTCAGCTGTCTCATCTTTCAAGAATCGAATCATTATCGTCGAGTTATTCCTTATCACTTGACTCAAAATTCAGAATTTCGTACTTATCTATAAAAAAAGTTGAAATTCGCACATGTTAAATCCACTCGAAAGCCAGAACATGCCTGATAATACACTTACATACTTACCTTTCTATTTAAAATTTTACTTTTTCTCTTCGCAAAGATGTTTTCTTTCTTCTTTTTTTGCTAAAACTGGTCACTGCCCAAGATTGAACCAGGTCTTCATTTTTTCTTCGGTTCATCAAAAATAATTTGACTTCTTCCATATTTACCATATTTAATGCATTAGCATGAGCTACATCAAATAGATCGTCAAACTTTTTCGAGTGTTCCACTTCTGAGCCAATTACTAAATCCCGTCTCAGAAAAACTCCTCGTGTTTTAAGGCGCTCCAACTTTGAAGTCGATTTTGTATTTCTTCTAAGAAATGATTCGGTGATATGTAAAAAAATAAACTCATATCTCCTTATAAGTCCTAGAGAGTTTCTGAAAATGTAGGCCGTAAATCGAAACGCCTTTAAACGAGATGAATATGTATTGCTAATGCTTCCCTTACACTTAAAATAAAAAAACGAAGAATACACGTTTTTTAACTGTAGAATGAGGTAAATTGCGCTTAAAACGAATGTGTCGTTAAAGCGAAATGCCATGTAAAGAAAGCCTGTATAAAGAGGTGTGAGTATATTGTATTTGTCGCAACAGCCGAAGAAGCAATGTTCGGAGAATACGGCGGTTGCGGCATTTGATCGTTTCTAATAATTGTTTTGAAACTTTTGCGACATGAGATCGGGTGTTATCATATCTGTCACCATTCAAATGAAGTAATTGCAGTCTGCTTCGATCACCCATTTTTAGCAGCTCATAGCACACAATGACGCCTTGATCCCATCAAAAGTGCAAAATTGCATCATAAATACTAAAATAACGTGATTGTATAAACAAGCGAAAAATATTGTCGACTTGAACGAAATTTGGACGCATTCATAAAACCCAAAAAACTCGCGTTCTGCCAAACCTGCTTTTAACTTTATTTTTCACAATATATTTAGACTGTTAACATCAGTTTCTAACACACTTTTAATTAATGTTGAAGAAAACTGTCATACTTATTGGGGAGTTCCCTTTTTATGTAGTTAAGAAAAATATTTTCGCAGTTCGGAGTTACCAGAAACTGTTAATATTTAATTTTTTTAACTATGTGCTGGAGTTCGATATAGTACATTTGCGGTTTGACGGTCAATATATTCGTTTCTATGTATACCGTAAAATAAATAATAAGAAGGTTGCGACAGTATCTACGAGTAAATATTTCGAGAATTCTTTAAACAATTATAAAAGTTTACCTTTTGGTGCGACGGGTAAATAAATAGTTCCCCCACCTTTGGGTCGCCTTTGATCCATTTGATGAATTCGGACTCGTATATTATTATGTTTTAGTTTGGAAAAGTAAAGCGTATTCCATTAGTTTAACTCGAAATAAACACATCTGAAAATTGAGTATACATTGTCATTTTATCGCAAATTAAAGGCGGATGAGCCACGCCTTCCCGATATATTATACATACATATGTATAATATGTATAAACATAGTTTTTTGATGGGAAGAACATTTCTAGGGGGAGTTACGGTGAAATTTCGCAAGTTGAAAAATGAGGCGCACCCTATTATACATATGTATTTTTGTGTTTAATTTTCAAACAACAAAGTAAAGTTTGTTGTCAATTTAAAGTAAATTTATAATAAAATCTTTTCGATTTTTGTGCTGAGCTCTTATAAAAGCCCATATTACCTCATACGAAATGAATTGTAGAGATTCAAAATTTATTGATTTTCGTTTGATTATTTTGTTGCAAAATTTTGTTTTTAGGACCACTTGTTCAAATACAAATGAATAAAGATCTGTTTGCGATGAGGATGTGAAATCTAAGTATTATTATATATTTAGACAGTTAAGTGTGAGTGGAACTACAAAAATTGTAGAATTTTAGGTACATAGATTTGATATGGTAGGGGTAGCCAACTTTTCTTTTTATAAGACTTATTTTTTATCTTAAAAATATGTCGGGGATTGTTGTCATTAGCGTAGCATAAGAGAAAAGAATTATATCAATAATAATCCAGAAAATGAACAACCTATGTGTCCGCGTCCCGATACGATCCGGACCAACCAGACGCATGTACAGAAGAAGAGATCTTGCTTATATTCACACCGGCCAGATCCGACAAGGAGTCCAGAAACGGACTGCCAAGGAAAGCAGTCCTAATGTCCGAAATACTCGGATACTCCTCCTCATTCTGACAACTCCTACAGTAGTCATTAAACGGCACGTGGGTTCATAATCCCATCGTAGCTGTGCTCTTCCCAACATGTACCGCATGACCATACCCGTTCGGTCTGCATGAGGAGAGTGGCATACCAACTGAGTGGTCAATCTCCTCATTTCTGAGGAGCAAGCCAGCCCTCGCAAGTCCGTCTGCTACACAGTTCCCCCGAGTGACACTTACCCAGATAATCTCTAGGTCTGAATGTCTCGCCATCTCGTTCAGAGATGCCCGGCATTCACACACCAGTCGCGATGTCGAGTAGACACTGAAGGAGTGGACCTGAGCGCACCTGCAATCATGAGTGCTGCATTCCGCAGAACAGTATCAAAGATCCTGTAATATGTGGATTTCTCCAGAGACCTCCACCATACAACCGCACCATACATAAGTATAGGCTTGATTTAGGCTGTTTAAGAAAACGGGGAAATCGGAAAATTGGTCGGAATATTAATCACTCAGATATATGTAAATTTTTTGATAGTTTTGCAGAAAATTATATTGGATAAAGGAAAAAATAAAAGAGAGAAACCAAAAAAAGTTATCAGGTAGAAACCGAAGAAGACTCGTCGTTAAAAGTCATTCGCAGATCGTTAATTAGTGCAGCTTGAAAATGTCCAAATCTTCAATAAGTAGATCGTTAAAAGTGTCCAAAACAATAACCAGGCAGAAGCTGATGATAATGCCGAAGTAACTTCCTCGTCTGGAATTTGCAAAGAAAAATTTACAAACAAACTGGAAAAAGGCAAGTTGTATGACTTTGGATCCCGTTCGGATTTAATTATTTATTTCTTCTCATTAAAGTGATTTTTCCAGATGGTAAAAAAACCAATCTTGATAGTTACAAAAGGAACAACGATAAATTCTATGGATTATGTCGACATCTTAGAGAAAAAACGTTATAATTTTTTTAGAGTAACACCAATGAAGGAGTGATTTTCCAACAAGACAACGCGTTAGTTCATAAGAGTAGATATATTCAAGAAGGGTTCCAGTCTAATAATTTTATGAAATTACGAAACGGAGATCGGATTTTCGACTGGCAACGAGGTTGATCAGTCAATTATCTGCGAAACCTGCGGATACTCTTACTCTGGCTCAGGTTGCCTCTTTGGATTGGTCCAAGAGTGTTAGCGAGGGAGCTGGAAATGAACCAGTTGCTTCTGTTAAAAGACAGAGGTCAGTAGAAGAAAAAAAATCGGGACCGTCATCTAAGAAGCCTAGGGGCCACTCAGTGTTGGCAAGGGCTTTTAGCAAAGTCGCGAAGGGCAGCCTAATCATTGGGGTCTTAGATGAAGGATCTCAGGATGGTCGTATACCTTAGAATAGGTGGCGGCTCGTAGAAGGAGCTCTTTTCACGGTGTTCATGGAAATCGTCAGTGAAAACCCTGGCCCTGTATCTATCTGTGAAGATGCGGGTTTGTATCAGGGCAGTATTAAACTCATCGGCTGCTTTGATGAATGCCCAGGAGTCATTAAAAACTTTGGAGGAAGCTAAAGGCCTATATCCATCGAGGTACACAAAGTGGATACGTTGAGTAATGGCCAAGGTGATACGGGCTCAGAAGTACCCGGTGAAAAACTTGGAACCAGTAGTGACGAAGTAGTGGAGAATCTACTACTGGAAGATAGCAGGCGTAGTTTAACGGCTGACCTGAGGTAGCTTGACTAGACCTTTGGACGACCCCAGTAGTGCCGGAGAGGATCACGAGGCTGACGTGATCAAGGAGAGTGAGGATGAAGGTTCTGCAAATAAACCTTCTTCGCAGTAAGGCAGCATCTGCCAATCTTATGCTCCATCTTGCGAAAGATGGACACGATGCGGTTCTGATACAGGAACCATGAACGGTTTACAATCGTATATGTGGTATCAGGACCTATGTTTATAGGAACATTGTTCCTCAATCGTCAGGTAGACCTAGATCTTGCATAATCATAATTAAAGACAAGCTTAATGCTTCTTTACTTCACAGGTTTAGTGATAATGACACAACATCCATCAGCCACTTTTTAGGAAAGAACCAGCGCGATCTTTGGATGGTTTCTTCTTACATGGCGCACGACCACCCAGAACTACCACCTCCGAAATGCGTCAGAGATATTATTACGGAGGCGAAAAGACGGTACAACGACGTCATCATTGGTGCGGACGCTAACGCGCTCCACACTATATGGGCGAGTACGAACATAAATGAACGAGGTGAGTCACTCTTTGATTTCATTTGTAGTGAGTCATTGATAATTTGTAATAGGGGTGAAGAGCATACCTTCGGTTAGGAAGATAGTTTTGGACCTGACTCTATTGTTCAATGGCGGTAATATTCCAATTTCCGATTGGAGGGTGCTGTCTGAACACTTTTGTCTGATCTGCAGTTTTGTATTGATGTTTGAACCACTGGAAAAAGTGGTTTTTAGGAATTATAGGAAAACGGACTGGGGTGCACATCAAAGGCTTCTTGGGGAGCGATTGGACCGTCGTCCGCACGAATCGAGTCCGTGTTGGAGGAACTGGTCAATAAATTCACGGATGCATGTAGACCTCACTTGAGGGGTCCTGCGAGAGTACGTACTTTATGGAATGGTGGAATGGGTAACTTCAGGATCTAAGATCCGCCACCAGGAGGCTTTTTAACAGAGCCAAGGCCAGCAATGATCAAAGGGATGGGGAGGTCTATAAGACTAATCTTAACCCGTATAAGTGCGAGATAAGGAGAGCAAAGCGGAAGTCATGGAGAGACTTCTGTGGGACCATAGAGGGCGTTAGTCAGACTGCTCGCTTTAGGAATCTGCTCTCTAGAGACTCGTCTTGCACGGAATATTTGATGAGGGAAGGTCCATTAGTTTAACTCGAAATAAACACATCTGAAAATTGAGTATACATTGTCATTTTATCGCAAATTAAAGGCGGATGAGCCACGCCTTCCCGATATATTATACATACATATGTATAATATGTATAAACATAGTTTTTTGATGGGAAGAACATTTCTAGGGGGAGTTACGGTGAAATTTCGCAAGTTGAAAAATGAGGCGCACCCTATTATACATATGTATTTTTGTGTTTAATTTTCAAACAACAAAGTAAAGTTTGTTGTCAATTTAAAGTAAATTTATAATAAAATCTTTTCGATTTTTGTGCTGAGCTCTTATAAAAGCCCATATTACCTCATACGAAATGAATTGTAGAGATTCAAAATTTATTGATTTTCGTTTGATTATTTTGTTGCAAAATTTTGTTTTTAGGACCACTTGTTCAAATACAAATGAATAAAGATCTGTTTGCGATGAGGATGTGAAATCTAAGTATTATTATATATTTAGACAGTTAAGTGTGAGTGGAACTACAAAAATTGTAGAATTTTAGGTACATAGATTTGATATGGTAGGGGTAGCCAACTTTTCTTTTTATAAGACTTATTTTTTATCTTAAAAATATGTCGGGGATTGTTGTCATTAGCGTAGCATAAGAGAAAAGAATTATATCAATAATAATCCAGAAAATGAACAACCTATGTGTCCGCGTCCCGATACGATCCGGACCAACCAGACGCATGTACAGAAGAAGAGATCCTGCTTATATTCACACCGGCCAGATCCGACAAGGAGTCCAGAAACGGACTGCCAAGGAAAGCAGTCCTAATGTCCGAAATACTCGGATACTCCTCCTCATTCTGACAACTCCTACAGTAGTCATTAAACGGCACGTGGGTTCATAATCCCATCGTAGCTGTGCTCTTCCCAACATGTACCGCATGACCATACCCGTTCGGTCTGCATGAGGAGAGTGGCATACCAACTGAGTGGTCAATCTCCTCATTTCTGAGGAGCAAGCCAGCCCTCGCAAGTCCGTCTGCTACACAGTTCCCCCGAGTGACACTTACCCAGATAATCTCTAGGTCTGAATGTCTCGCCATCTCGTTCAGAGATGCCCGGCATTCACACACCAGTCGCGATGTCGAGTAGACACTGAAGGAGTGGACCTGAGCGCACCTGCAATCATGAGTGCTGCATTCCGCAGAACAGTATCAAAGATCCTGTAATATGTGGATTTCTCCAGAGACCTCCACCATACAACCGCACCATACATAAGTATAGGCTTGATTTAGGCTGTTTAAGAAAACGGGGAAATCGGAAAATTGGTCGGAATATTAATCACTCAGATATATGTAAATTTTTTGATAGTTTTGCAGAAAATTATATTGGATAAAGGAAAAAATAAAAGAGAGAAACCAAAAAAAGTTATCAGGTAGAAACCGAAGAAGACTCGTCGTTAAAAGTCATTCGCAGATCGTTAATTAGTGCAGCTTGAAAATGTCCAAATCTTCAATAAGTAGATCGTTAAAAGTGTCCAAAACAATAACCAGGCAGAAGCTGATGATAATGCCGAAGTAACTTCCTCGTCTGGAATTTGCAAAGAAAAATTTACAAACAAACTGGAAAAAGGCAAGTTGTATGACTTTGGATCCCGTTCGGATTTAATTATTTATTTCTTCTCATTAAAGTGATTTTTCCAGATGGTAAAAAAACCAATCTTGATAGTTACAAAAGGAACAACGATAAATTCTATGGATTATGTCGACATCTTAGAGAAAAAACGTTATAATTTTTTTAGAGTAACACCAATGAAGGAGTGATTTTCCAACAAGACAACGCGTTAGTTCATAAGAGTAGATATATTCAAGAAGGGTTCCAGTCTAATAATTTTATGAAATTACGAAACGGAGATCGGATTTTCGACTGGCAACGAGGTTGATCAGTCAATTATCTGCGAAACCTGCGGATACTCTTACTCTGGCTCAGGTTGCCTCTTTGGATTGGTCCAAGAGTGTTAGCGAGGGAGCTGGAAATGAACCAGTTGCTTCTGTTAAAAGACAGAGGTCAGTAGAAGAAAAAAAATCGGGACCGTCATCTAAGAAGCCTAGGGGCCACTCAGTGTTGGCAAGGGCTTTTAGCAAAGTCGCGAAGGGCAGCCTAATCATTGGGGTCTTAGATGAAGGATCTCAGGATGGTCGTATACCTTAGAATAGGTGGCGGCTCGTAGAAGGAGCTCTTTTCACGGTGTTCATGGAAATCGTCAGTGAAAACCCTGGCCCTGTATCTATCTGTGAAGATGCGGGTTTGTATCAGGGCAGTATTAAACTCATCGGCTGCTTTGATGAATGCCCAGGAGTCATTAAAAACTTTGGAGGAAGCTAAAGGCCTATATCCATCGAGGTACACAAAGTGGATACGTTGAGTAATGGCCAAGGTGATACGGGCTCAGAAGTACCCGGTGAAAAACTTGGAACCAGTAGTGACGAAGTAGTGGAGAATCTACTACTGGAAGATAGCAGGCGTAGTTTAACGGCTGACCTGAGGTAGCTTGACTAGACCTTTGGACGACCCCAGTAGTGCCGGAGAGGATCACGAGGCTGACGTGATCAAGGAGAGTGAGGATGAAGGTTCTGCAAATAAACCTTCTTCGCAGTAAGGCAGCATCTGCCAATCTTATGCTCCATCTTGCGAAAGATGGACACGATGCGGTTCTGATACAGGAACCATGAACGGTTTACAATCGTATATGTGGTATCAGGACCTATGTTTATAGGAACATTGTTCCTCAATCGTCAGGTAGACCTAGATCTTGCATAATCATAATTAAAGACAAGCTTAATGCTTCTTTACTTCACAGGTTTAGTGATAATGACACAACATCCATCAGCCACTTTTTAGGAAAGAACCAGCGCGATCTTTGGATGGTTTCTTCTTACATGGCGCACGACCACCCAGAACTACCACCTCCGAAATGCGTCAGAGATATTATTACGGAGGCGAAAAGACGGTACAACGACGTCATCATTGGTGCGGACGCTAACGCGCTCCACACTATATGGGCGAGTACGAACATAAATGAACGAGGTGAGTCACTCTTTGATTTCATTTGTAGTGAGTCATTGATAATTTGTAATAGGGGTGAAGAGCATACCTTCGGTTAGGAAGATAGTTTTGGACCTGACTCTATTGTTCAATGGCGGTAATATTCCAATTTCCGATTGGAGGGTGCTGTCTGAACACTTTTGTCTGATCTGCAGTTTTGTATTGATGTTTGAACCACTGGAAAAAGTGGTTTTTAGGAATTATAGGAAAACGGACTGGGGTGCACATCAAAGGCTTCTTGGGGAGCGATTGGACCGTCGTCCGCACGAATCGAGTCCGTGTTGGAGGAACTGGTCAATAAATTCACGGATGCATGTAGACCTCACTTGAGGGGTCCTGCGAGAGTACGTACTTTATGGAATGGTGGAATGGGTAACTTCAGGATCTAAGATCCGCCACCAGGAGGCTTTTTAACAGAGCCAAGGCCAGCAATGATCAAAGGGATGGGGAGGTCTATAAGACTAATCTTAACCCGTATAAGTGCGAGATAAGGAGAGCAAAGCGGAAGTCATGGAGAGACTTCTGTGGGACCATAGAGGGCGTTAGTCAGACTGCTCGCTTTAGGAATCTGCTCTCTAGAGACTCGTCTTGCACGGAATATTTGATGAGGGAAGGTCCATTAGTTTAACTCGAAATAAACACATCTGAAAATTGAGTATACATTGTCATTTTATCGCAAATTAAAGGCGGATGAGCCACGCCTTCCCGATATATTATACATACATATGTATAATATGTATAAACATAGTTTTTTGATGGGAAGAACATTTCTAGGGGGAGTTACGGTGAAATTTCGCAAGTTGAAAAATGAGGCGCACCCTATTATACATATGTATTTTTGTGTTTAATTTTCAAACAACAAAGTAAAGTTTGTTGTCAATTTAAAGTAAATTTATAATAAAATCTTTTCGATTTTTGTGCTGAGCTCTTATAAAAGCCCATATTACCTCATACGAAATGAATTGTAGAGATTCAAAATTTATTGATTTTCGTTTGATTATTTTGTTGCAAAATTTTGTTTTTAGGACCACTTGTTCAAATACAAATGAATAAAGATCTGTTTGCGATGAGGATGTGAAATCTAAGTATTATTATATATTTAGACAGTTAAGTGTGAGTGGAACTACAAAAATTGTAGAATTTTAGGTACATAGATTTGATATGGTAGGGGTAGCCAACTTTTCTTTTTATAAGACTTATTTTTTATCTTAAAAATATGTCGGGGATTGTTGTCATTAGCGTAGCATAAGAGAAAAGAATTATATCAATAATAATCCAGAAAATGAACAACCTATGTGTCCGCGTCCCGATACGATCCGGACCAACCAGACGCATGTACAGAAGAAGAGATCCTGCTTATATTCACACCGGCCAGATCCGACAAGGAGTCCAGAAACGGACTGCCAAGGAAAGCAGTCCTAATGTCCGAAATACTCGGATACTCCTCCTCATTCTGACAACTCCTACAGTAGTCATTAAACGGCACGTGGGTTCATAATCCCATCGTAGCTGTGCTCTTCCCAACATGTACCGCATGACCATACCCGTTCGGTCTGCATGAGGAGAGTGGCATACCAACTGAGTGGTCAATCTCCTCATTTCTGAGGAGCAAGCCAGCCCTCGCAAGTCCGTCTGCTACACAGTTCCCCCGAGTGACACTTACCCAGATAATCTCTAGGTCTGAATGTCTCGCCATCTCGTTCAGAGATGCCCGGCATTCACACACCAGTCGCGATGTCGAGTAGACACTGAAGGAGTGGACCTGAGCGCACCTGCAATCATGAGTGCTGCATTCCGCAGAACAGTATCAAAGATCCTGTAATATGTGGATTTCTCCAGAGACCTCCACCATACAACCGCACCATACATAAGTATAGGCTTGATTTAGGCTGTTTAAGAAAACGGGGAAATCGGAAAATTGGTCGGAATATTAATCACTCAGATATATGTAAATTTTTTGATAGTTTTGCAGAAAATTATATTGGATAAAGGAAAAAATAAAAGAGAGAAACCAAAAAAAGTTATCAGGTAGAAACCGAAGAAGACTCGTCGTTAAAAGTCATTCGCAGATCGTTAATTAGTGCAGCTTGAAAATGTCCAAATCTTCAATAAGTAGATCGTTAAAAGTGTCCAAAACAATAACCAGGCAGAAGCTGATGATAATGCCGAAGTAACTTCCTCGTCTGGAATTTGCAAAGAAAAATTTACAAACAAACTGGAAAAAGGCAAGTTGTATGACTTTGGATCCCGTTCGGATTTAATTATTTATTTCTTCTCATTAAAGTGATTTTTCCAGATGGTAAAAAAACCAATCTTGATAGTTACAAAAGGAACAACGATAAATTCTATGGATTATGTCGACATCTTAGAGAAAAAACGTTATAATTTTTTTAGAGTAACACCAATGAAGGAGTGATTTTCCAACAAGACAACGCGTTAGTTCATAAGAGTAGATATATTCAAGAAGGGTTCCAGTCTAATAATTTTATGAAATTACGAAACGGAGATCGGATTTTCGACTGGCAACGAGGTTGATCAGTCAATTATCTGCGAAACCTGCGGATACTCTTACTCTGGCTCAGGTTGCCTCTTTGGATTGGTCCAAGAGTGTTAGCGAGGGAGCTGGAAATGAACCAGTTGCTTCTGTTAAAAGACAGAGGTCAGTAGAAGAAAAAAAATCGGGACCGTCATCTAAGAAGCCTAGGGGCCACTCAGTGTTGGCAAGGGCTTTTAGCAAAGTCGCGAAGGGCAGCCTAATCATTGGGGTCTTAGATGAAGGATCTCAGGATGGTCGTATACCTTAGAATAGGTGGCGGCTCGTAGAAGGAGCTCTTTTCACGGTGTTCATGGAAATCGTCAGTGAAAACCCTGGCCCTGTATCTATCTGTGAAGATGCGGGTTTGTATCAGGGCAGTATTAAACTCATCGGCTGCTTTGATGAATGCCCAGGAGTCATTAAAAACTTTGGAGGAAGCTAAAGGCCTATATCCATCGAGGTACACAAAGTGGATACGTTGAGTAATGGCCAAGGTGATACGGGCTCAGAAGTACCCGGTGAAAAACTTGGAACCAGTAGTGACGAAGTAGTGGAGAATCTACTACTGGAAGATAGCAGGCGTAGTTTAACGGCTGACCTGAGGTAGCTTGACTAGACCTTTGGACGACCCCAGTAGTGCCGGAGAGGATCACGAGGCTGACGTGATCAAGGAGAGTGAGGATGAAGGTTCTGCAAATAAACCTTCTTCGCAGTAAGGCAGCATCTGCCAATCTTATGCTCCATCTTGCGAAAGATGGACACGATGCGGTTCTGATACAGGAACCATGAACGGTTTACAATCGTATATGTGGTATCAGGACCTATGTTTATAGGAACATTGTTCCTCAATCGTCAGGTAGACCTAGATCTTGCATAATCATAATTAAAGACAAGCTTAATGCTTCTTTACTTCACAGGTTTAGTGATAATGACACAACATCCATCAGCCACTTTTTAGGAAAGAACCAGCGCGATCTTTGGATGGTTTCTTCTTACATGGCGCACGACCACCCAGAACTACCACCTCCGAAATGCGTCAGAGATATTATTACGGAGGCGAAAAGACGGTACAACGACGTCATCATTGGTGCGGACGCTAACGCGCTCCACACTATATGGGCGAGTACGAACATAAATGAACGAGGTGAGTCACTCTTTGATTTCATTTGTAGTGAGTCATTGATAATTTGTAATAGGGGTGAAGAGCATACCTTCGGTTAGGAAGATAGTTTTGGACCTGACTCTATTGTTCAATGGCGGTAATATTCCAATTTCCGATTGGAGGGTGCTGTCTGAACACTTTTGTCTGATCTGCAGTTTTGTATTGATGTTTGAACCACTGGAAAAAGTGGTTTTTAGGAATTATAGGAAAACGGACTGGGGTGCACATCAAAGGCTTCTTGGGGAGCGATTGGACCGTCGTCCGCACGAATCGAGTCCGTGTTGGAGGAACTGGTCAATAAATTCACGGATGCATGTAGACCTCACTTGAGGGGTCCTGCGAGAGTACGTACTTTATGGAATGGTGGAATGGGTAACTTCAGGATCTAAGATCCGCCACCAGGAGGCTTTTTAACAGAGCCAAGGCCAGCAATGATCAAAGGGATGGGGAGGTCTATAAGACTAATCTTAACCCGTATAAGTGCGAGATAAGGAGAGCAAAGCGGAAGTCATGGAGAGACTTCTGTGGGACCATAGAGGGCGTTAGTCAGACTGCTCGCTTTAGGAATCTGCTCTCTAGAGACTCGTCTTGCACGGAATATTTGATGAGGGAAGGTGGAACGTGGACTTTTTCATCCGAGGAGTCACTAAATACTCTTTTGGACATTCACTTTCCTATTAACGAGTCTCATACATCTCAATTGGAGGAGTCGGTTAGCGGTCAGCCGGACTTGGGTTTTGTTCGCTCGGTGGTGAACAGGAGAAATCTAGCATGGGCGATCAAATGCTTCGAACCCTTTAAGGTGGCTGGACCAGATGGTATTATCCCAGCTCAGCTATAGGAAGCCTTGCATATGACCTGTGTAGTTGGCTGGAAGTTATTTTCAGGGCATGTCTCATGCTGAGGATCATTCCTGATATTTGGAGACCAACTAGAGTAGTTTTTATCCCGAAGGCGGAAAAATGCTCGCATGTAAGAGCAAAGGAATTTAGACCGATTAGTCTATCATCACTTGCACTTAAGACATTGGAGAGACTGCTGGAAATTACATACGAAATAAGATCCAAAGGGAAGCTTCTGACTGGGAGAACCGTAAGGGCTAAATGATCAGGTGACACGATTGAGAGGAGTGTTAATAGGGGAACACCTCAGGTTGGAGTCTTATCTTGTCCTCGGTGAATGGACTGCTTCTGGAACTGAAGCAGGCTGGTTTTAAGGTCTTTGCCTTTGCTGATGACATTACTGTCATTATCACGGGAAAGAATTTTAATCCGATGGGCGCACACTTGAAGCGGGTGCTTGGGTTGATATCGGGCTGTGCCGTCAATTGCGGGTTGTCCTTGAACCCACTTAAGTCCGAGCTTATACTGTTTTTCGCAAGTATAAGATACCGGAGTTCGAACCCCCGTCCGTTAACGGGGTGCGACTTATATTGAAGGAACAGGGATCATTCTCGACAGAAAACTGTCGTGGAGATCCAATGTGGAGGAGAGAGTGAGGAAGGCATCGGTTGCCTTATACTGCTGCAGGAGGGCAATTGGCAGGCGTTGGGGACTCTCAAAAAATGACAATGTGGATTTGTACGGCTATAGTCAGACCTATACTTTTCTATAGTATTGTGGTTTGGTGGAGTTCTGTACATAAGAAGTATATATTTAATTCCATGATGAGGGTACAGAGGTCGGCGCTAATTGGTGCACTGCGTACGACGCCAGGTCTGGCGCTCAGTGTCATTATGAATATTTGGACACCTGATATCATGGCCGAATCGACCGCATCCATGGCTCTACTGAGAATAAGGGAATGTGGTATAAGACTATCGGAAAATTCCGCTAAGCTTCTGCACCGAATGGATTTGGCTACCGTTAGGAGGGACTACTGTACCCCTTGACTATTGCTAACGACCAATCTGGGAACATATGTTCCGAATAGGAATACCTGGAAAAGATCGGTGGAGGGTGACATGAGTAATATCTGATTCCTTACGAACGGGTCAAAGCTGGATGGTGGAGTAGGTTATGGTATCCATTCTTCTGATCTTAAAGTAAATGAGTCTTACAGGCTGCCGGACCATTGCAGTGTGTTTTAGGCGGAAGTGGCTGCTATCTGTGAGGTAGCTGAACTACTAAGAGATAGTGCCACGACGATCCGGAAGGTCTGTATCTATACGGACAGTCAGTCCGCTATTAAATTTCTGGGGGCTAAGTATACTAAGTCTCTGACGGTAAGGAGCTGTCATGAATTATTGATGTCCGAGTACTTTGATATTAATCTCATCTGGGTACCGGGACACAGTGATATTCCGGGCAACTGTGTGGCGGATGAGCTGGCGAGGCAGAGTACTGCGGCTGAAATAAATTTGGCGGCGGAGAGATTTGGTATACCGATCTCTACCTGCCGGATAGGTATAGGACAATATGCTGATGGTGTATTTATGGAGATGAAGATGGGCTCCAACTAGTAGACAGACTAGAACCCTTTGGCTAAGGGTGGACAAGAAGAGGTCAGGGCAACTCCCGAGAGGCAGTATATCTGCGAAAATAGGGTCACTTACGGGTCACTGCTTAGTAGGGAGACATGCCATTAGGCTGGGCCACAGGGACTCTATTTTATGTAGGTGCTGTTTAGAATAAGAGGTGGAGACTACGGAGCATCTGTTGTTGGAATGCCCGGCGTAGGCGGGACTTAGATACAGGTTTTTCGACGCACAATTTGTTGGTATTGGGACTCTGCTGGAGACTCCTGTAAGGTTGATTAGCAAATTTATTAAGAGAGCTAACTGACCGGGCTGTCGGAGGAAGTTTATGGGTATCACAATTGGCTCTATAGACCTAAGTGTGCCGGACATATGTCTGGCAGCCGCCTTTAACCTAACCTCCCAAATTGACACGACTGCTTATAATGGGTTAATTACTAGATCACTGGAACCAAAAGGAACAGAAGAGTTATAACTTGGATTAGTTGATGCTTAGGGACTATGTATAAAACTGTACAACAAAAACACTTAGTTCATTTGAACTTTAAAAAATACACGGTGTTGTAGGAGAAAAGTCATGTTATACTTTTGCACGTCACTATATTTTAATATATAGTTATATTTTATTTATAATATATATATATATATATATATATATATATATATATATATATATATATATATATATTTGTAAGTTTATTTATGTTTGTTTGTTTACCCGTCAATCGCTCTTAAACGACTGAACTCATTTTTCTGGTTAACGAAATTGTTTTAAGACACTCTTTTTTTCAAAACTGGACCAGGGAGAGGTTAAAGCGCTCCAAATTAGGTCATATAAGAAAACGACTAAATCGATTTTTTTGGAATTTGGAGAACAGATCCAGCTAACGAAAGTACAAAGGATACTTTTTTCAAAATCGGAGTAATGAGTACCTTTTCTTCTTGAAGCAAAGTTTTTTGTTTGCTAATATTCATCATTCACTAAAATTTGTTGTACAGAAGTTCAAAAAAAAGTTGCACTTTGAAGGGTTAATACGGCGTAAAAAGAGAATTTTTGTTTCGTAGTTCATTCCTACGAAACGCGTAGTTTTATTACGGTGTATATATCTCGGGAACAATAAAAGATTCAAGAATTTAATCAAATGTTAAATAGAAACGTTTATCTGATCATTATGTAGTTGCGGCAAAGTTTGACGATAATTTTAATTAATTTCGAAATAAAAAAAAAATAAAAGCAGAGCAAGCATATGACCGTCCGTCTATATCACGCAATGAATCACAAATAATACGGCCATAAAAATAAAAAATCAGTTAGAGCAGTTTCTAATATAAAGATTAATGAAATACTACAACGTCATCAAATAAGATTAAAATTATTTTCAAATCACTCCAAATACGAAAGAAAATGCAAGTCATATAAATTTGTCGGAATGATTCTTGCATTTAAGCCATCATTTATTTTGGTGCACATTTAAGTGCTTAAGTTAAGCGATCACATTTTATTGTGATGAACGGACATATTCGGCTGTTCACTGAGTCAATCAGTCAAATCGTTCAATTAGTTTCTGCTCTGTGATGCGGTATGGTTAAATTGCAACAAATTAATTTCCTTTCTTTTTTGTTTCTTCTTCACTGAATTTTACCGCCAATAATGATCACCACTAGACCATAAATTTGTTATTGTGTGTGTATGTGTATTTGGTTTAGGTCATAAAATTAAAAAAAAAGAAGAAAAACCCAAAATAGAATTATCCGAGTGTGTTTGCACTTTGAGATTTTCAAGGAGATACGATCGCGTGCGATAAATAATAAAAATATTTACTTAACGAGTCAACAATATACAGACATACACATACAAATACTACCGACTGCATATCGTTTGATTCAGTCTATTCTGTTGAAATGTATTGAGCCGAACCGTGGCAATCAACAGGCTTTAATCATATAAAAACATCAGATTCTCATGTTTATGTTTAGCCTTTAGTCCTGATAAATAATATGGGCCTTGTTAAAGTTAACAATGATCATTGTGTTGACGTGGTAGTTGTAATATTGACTATAAAAAATATGTATAAAAATAAGAAGCGAAAAGTAACATTTACTTTTTCGGTTGATGGCAACTATTTAATACTTTTAGATCTTATACCGCAGTTACATTTTATTTATTTATTTAAATATTTACTTATTTATTTATTTTTTTTTTTGTAGAAAATATAAAAGAAAAAATGCAGAGGCGTATCTGTAGCATGAATAATATGAACTAAGCACTAGAACATGGTGGTATAATGGACCAATTAATTATATTTGTCCGATCAGAAGATTATAAAAAAATCAAAAAAAATCCTCTTCTTACCCCTTGATGTGGGTGCCGGCTAGTAATGCTGGTTGCCCGATAGGTTGGCCATCAACTATGGTGAGAGTCACTACCCATGTGAACCTTCTTACACTACCAGAAGTTGGATCGCATGGGTAGACGATCTCTCCATGAGACAGAGATATGGGCTGAACTAAGTTGTCATATGAACCGTGCAGAGAGCCAGCACTGAGTATTTTAGATACCTGGCGACCTCCAGGATTAAGTAACCTTACCTGGCGGATCTCTACACGTAGAAGAGATCAAAACATGAATGTAGAACAAAAAACTAAAAAAAACGGAAGGTAAGAGAGAAGAGTCCTCCAGGTTGGAGGCCGAGAACGGAACTCGAAAAAATTCATGTACGGGTGAGGCAGAGGTGATAGCTCTGGTTGATCCTTAGATAATAGGCCAAACTCTCCCTTCGAAATAAACACAAAAATCATCAGCCATAGGTACTGGCTAGACAACTAGTAAGGTTGCTAAAGCAGGACCTTCGTCCAACAAGAGTGGCCAAAGTAGTGAAAAGTCTAGTACGGCGACAAAATTCAACTAGAAATGTGAGTACAATACAGAGAACGAGTTCTCGAAATGATCACAAAAATCCCAGAGGACCGCCGAACACCGCAAGAAAAGCAGTCGTTCACCTGGGCTGATAAAAGACCAGCTGAGCTAGAAAAGAAAGGTTCTGTCCTGTCAAGTGACAAAGATCCATCGAAGAGGCAAAATCTGAGACGAAAATGCCAAAAGCTGCGCACTTCCTGTACAGCGAAGTACTTAAGGACAGTTTACAGATGGCAGTGGTTGATCGCTCAGATCCAGACGGCAGCATTACACCGACAAATTGGAGGCTAGTGGAGAACGGCCTGGCAAAAGTTTTTCTGGCTGTAATGAAGGAATATTTAACCACTATTACACTGGAGATAGGGCGAAGTCCACGCTGGCTCTCTCCAGTTACATGGCGCACGATCAGGCGGACGCACCTCAAACTGATCCCATAAAAAAGCTGGTGTATGAAGCCAAGTGCCATACCATAGCATCTGGGGCAGCACCAACATCAAAGAATGAGGTGAGTCACTTCACAAATTCATTCTTGAAAATGTCCTTATGGTGTGTAGCAGAGGTGGACTTAACCCTTAACTCAAGGAATGTTTACAATAGCATCAGCGAATGGAAAGTCTCCAATGAGCATTCATTCTTTGAGCATGGGTATACAGAATTCTCTCTTCATAGGGAGAGCAGGAAAGTTCAGGCTATTAGAAATCCTCGAGATACAAATTGGGAGATATTTGATAATCTACTTGCTAACAGGAAATAGAAAGATCACCAATGTTTCTGAGCTAGAAACGGCGGTAGATATTTTTATGAAAATCGTGGTTGCAGCATAGTAAAGAGCATGTCTAAATCGTTCAAATAAGGAGGGGAAAAACCACCCTGGTAAAATCGGGAACTGGGCGTGCTACGGAGAGAAGAAGGAAGCTTTTTAATAGGGCACGGAAATTAGGGCACCCAGAGCATTGGGAAGACAATAAGAATTCCTTGAAAACTTATAAAAGAAGCCCTAGCCACTCTCCGATTTAATCATATTCCACATGGATGGTGTAGGGTGAAAGTAGTCTTCATACCGGAGGTAGGACGCAACACTCACATCACTCCCAGGGATTATAGAAGTAGGAGAACTCCGCAGGGGGGGCTTTCTCCCTTTCTTTAGAACCTTGTGATGAATGAGTTTTTAATGATTCTGGAACAAGTCAATTGCTGGTTAATTGCCTTTGCGGATGACGTTGTTCTCACGATTTCGGGCAGATTTGTAGATCCTATTAGAAACAAAATGCAACTTGCGCTTCGCGAAGTTAGCGGGTAGGCATCTGCAAGTAGTTTGCGAATAAATACCAAGAAGACAAAGATGGTTCTTTTCACACGGAAGTATAAACCTTCGCCATTTCGGACATTAAGGTTGAACAGCATGAGCCTCGAATGTAGTGAAGATGATCACTTTCTGGTGTTCATATTGGATAGAAAGCTGTGCTGGAAGCCTAATATACACAATAGGATAAAGAAAGCCTCCATTGGGCCCTACACTCGCAATAAAGTGTTGGGGAGCAAATGAGGCACGAAAAAAGGGATGACTAACTGAATATAAACGGCCATGGGCAGACCTATTTCGATCTATGGATTTCTTGTATGGTCGTAATTCCTTGATAGGGCGGCTAACTCTTAGCTTACTACAGCGGATGCAAAGGTCCGGTTGCATTATAATTACGGCTGCGTTACGTACTACAGCTATTTCGGCAGTAGAGGTGATCTTGCATCTACCTAAGCTAAGCCTGTACTGTGAAGGGTTAGCGGCTAGTGCAAGTTAGCATCTGCGAGTGGCTGGACTATGGCACGATTTAAAGGTGGGTCATTCAAAAATTTCCACAAGTCTTGGAGTTTTTTAAAGAGTTGACTACACAGTACCGCAATATGACTTCTAAGTGAAGTTTCGGACATCGATTTCAGAAGGGAATGGGGAAATGGTGGAACGCACCTCACTCCAAATTGGCTGATGAATTGGCCAGACATGGCGCAACTATTGAATAATAATAGATTTCGTCAACGCCATATCAGAAGCTTCGGAGGCAGGCAAGATAGCGCCTCAAATCTGGCCAAAGCTAGATCTCAAGCGAATAAAAGATCTGCTCAATCTAAAAAAAAAGACTCAGCCTTGTTGTCGGTGTCATTACTGGGCATTGTATAATGGGCACTAATGCCGGGAGGCTGTGACTGGGTCACCTGGCCAATGATTTCTACAGATGCTGTAGGGATGCGAAAGAGAAGGAAACAATCCTTCACTTACTGTGTACATGTGCAGTGTTATGTGCAGGAGAAAGAGGCACCTGAACTTCTACCGTGCGCCTGGGCTTGAGCTGTCGAGTACGGACATTTGTGGGACTAGGGGTTTTATTATGAGTTCCGGGTGGTTCCTGGTATAAAGGATGATGATCCACTGTGGTATCACAAAGTGCCTTCGTGTCTACGTGTGCCCTTCTTTTGGGGCAGCCACTTCCACCTATTTATAATGACCTAAATATATTAATACGATATTTAATGTGTCTATTGATGTTCGATATAAAGATATTCGTTTGGAGTCTGGACTTTCACTGTAGCAATTCTTGGGAGGTTATTGTGTAATTCGATTCGAAAGAAAAACTGATCGAATTCGACGAATTTGTACCGTATAACAACGATTTCCAATAAGCAATTATCGAAAGTTAGGAAATTCTTTCGTCATTTTATAACAAAAATTTTCCTTTCGTTAATGCAACCGTGTATTACGAAAACGAATGTCAAAAAGCTTGAAAACATTCGTAAATTATTCCAAAGCAATTTTGGCAGGGAAAATCTACAGAAACGATTAAAATGTAAGTATTGTTGCGAAAATAAGGTTGGGCATCACAGCGTTTATTACATCGCTAAAATAATAAACAAAAGCTGCAAGAACAACTATATGTGCTGTTTACAAATAACCAAATCTACAACAACAACTATTAGCAGAGACAAAGTAAATAAAAGTAACACAGAGCTGAAAGAGGTAGATATTTACATACGGTTGGATACAAAAGAACTAGAAAGAAATTAAAAGAAAGAAATGGAATCTACCTGAAATATCGAGAGGTTCGAGAGCTTTCGATGTGTTGTTTATTCAGCCATACAAAAAGCACATCGATGCGAAGAGCAATCAGTTTATGTGTCATAAACTCAGCGAGTGCAGTTGAAGTAATTTTAACTCAGCGAATGTGTTATTGGTGTGAAGAGAGTTTATAAGGAGTAAACTCGTGAAGCTAGTAGTGAAGCAAAAAAACCAGCTTAGTTGGAGCTAACTCAGTAAAGAGAGTTAAGTGTGGATAACCTCTGGTTGAAAAGGTTGTGATCGAAACTAAGTTGTAACTACGATCGGTTTGGAAGATCTTTAAGTAGAAAGATCTGTCGAGTAATTGTTGTTGTTTACAAGTTGAAAACAGACAGAGTAATTAAAATAAAAAAATAAAAATTGTTTTTGTTTGTTAAAAGATTACAAGCAGTGGTACACAAAACTGTATTGAATAAAGGATTTTTAATTAAAACCAAACACAAAATTTATTTTATTTTAACTACAATCTACACACTCATAACAACACGTTTTTAAAAAGGTAAAAACGTAACAGTATTATATTAATATTAAACAAAAAATATAATGGCTTCAAATACAAAATACTTTTTACATTCTTTATGTGATAAAGGAGTGCCGTAAAACGAAATATTACTCAGAAAACACAGTATGGTGGAGTTCATGGCAAAGCACCCGGATTTAGCAAAAGGAGTTCTTAACGTTCCGGATTCAAAAACAAACAGCTATGGGAGAGATTAACCGATACTTAAATTATGTATCTTCACCGACACGGGATACTAATGGTTGGAAAAATGGATATTTATTTTATAAAAACTCTTAATGTCTTGATAATGTTCAAACAATTAATTCCTAGGTTTAGGCCAACTATAAAAATAATATAAAAACAAAGTGCCGCCGCAATCGAAACAGCGTTTCCGGAACAGGCGGAGCCCTTCGAAGTTCTGCTCCCTAACATCAGTTGAAGAAAAAGTGGTCGATCTGTTTTCAATTGACGAGATTGTTAAAGTTATGGCAGTAACTCCATCGTTTGGAGTACGACCATCCACTATTTCCAATTCAGAGCCAGCAACAAATGTTGATCGAAATATGACAATGTTGAAAATCAAAATGACATTCAAATAGAGTTAGACTCGTTAATTGAAGATGTAGGCAATGATGACTGTGTCATAGCCAGACCAGCTTTGGAAAAGATTGCCTACTTCAGAAACAAGTAGTAAACCAAATATTCCTGGAAAAGATTAACCAAATTCTAGGCAATAGTAATACGTGTAATGAAAACACAACTTAAACGTTAACTGAAATAAATGAAAAGATTGCTATAGTACATAAATATATTAGAAGAAATTATGAAATACAAGATTGAAAGTATAAACTCAAGAAAAAAAAAAAAATTGAGTTTATAAAAAATCTGGAATTGAAAAGTCAGAAAGAAAGATGGAACAGCTAGAGCTAAAGAAGCGAAAGTTTGAACTTGAATTAGAAAAAAATAATCTCAAGAAATGATTTTTTTTATACATAAGTAGGCTTCCTTTTATTAATGAATTCCTTTTTTGTGTCTATAAGTTCTTGTTATACATACTGTTGCGAGAATAAAAACGCCTAAATTGTAGGATTTTGGTACATATTGTGTAATCCTGTCAATGACATTCTTATTTGGTAGCACTGCTAATTAAATCATCCCTGGGTAACACAATCTGTTACATGTTTGAAATTAACGGATAGAGGATATGAGATCATTTGAACATTTTCGGAACTATCCAAACTGTAGGCAATAAGGTATATAAGGAACTGCTTTGCCTACGTAGTTAAGTTATCATTTGGCTGTTACAAAGTAAAGTCTGTTTAAGCGGAAACAAAAGTGCTGTATTAAGACAAACAGTATAAAAGTTATAGTGGAATAAAACACAACAAACGTGGAGTTTTTTTATTTTAACGCAATATAACGAACTCAAACGTTTTAAAAAGGTTAAAACGTACCAATGCGTCCTTGAATAAATATAAATTTTTTTAATTATCTGCATATTATTTTTTAAGGCGTTTCGAATATTTTTAGCAATGTTCAACAAATTATTTTCTTCTTCAATTGCAACAATCATATTGGAGTTAGAAGGCAAAGTGTCTTCATGCTCAAGCTGGGAACTTTCAATATTAAATTTTAAACAAATCTTGTGCAATGCTCAACAAGTATAGACTATAAGTGCTGCTTTTACTGGGTTATAGTGCAATCCTCTTGCAACTAATAGGCATCGGAATTTTGCTTCCAACAGTCCAAAAGCTTTTTCGATTATGGACCTTCCTTTTAAATGTTGCTGATTAAAATGAGATTCGCCTGAATTTTTCAATGCATTTCTATATAGAGTAATAAGCCAGGGCTCCAAAGGATACCCAGAATCACATAAAGAAAAAAAAGAAAGTGTTTAAAAAATTGTAATGCATGCCATTAAATTCAAAAAAAAAACTGACTTCGCATTAGTGTAGTTTTATCTCCTCTCTAAAAATTTTCTATTAAATATTTTCTTTCATCACTTAAGCTCCAAATATGTGAGTCGTGGTTAGCTCCACCAAAACGTCTGTTGACAATCCTAATGGACATTTTGTGGTCAAAATCAAAAATGTAATCTTAAATGAATTTTTTGTACATTAACGTTGTACTTACAGCCATAACATTAATACTATGCCTCAAATTTCGGTTGAAATATAAATGTGCGCATGCTGTTGGTGTAATTAGCTGCATATGTGTCCAAAGGAAATGTTTTTAGGACAAAGTATTTTGTTTATAGATTTACAAACTTCCGTTATGCAACTTCAAATTGACTGTTGAGAAATTCCCAGCAGTCGATCCTGTTCAATTTGGTACTGGTATCCGCCTTGAGCAAGAAATTCCAACGTAGCTGCTAATTTTAGCATAGGTGGAATGGATATAGACCTTTTGGGATGGTTCATGTCGTCTTTAATAGAACTGTAGACATACATATATGATGCCTTATTATGTCTAAAGTTCTTAATAAAACTGAAAGAAAACATACAACACATTAGAATAATCTTGCAAATAAAACATTTTTCTTACTTACTTTTTTCGCTAAGATTTATAATATTGGAATTATCTCTTATAATATTTCTTTGGATTCTTTCTTGCCTTTTAACCTCATCATTTTCTTCCATCCTTAACAGAACATAATCTATATTTATTTGAATAATCACTACTTTTAATCACTTTTTTCTTTGTTTATTAATAAAGTATTTTTGCTTTAGGTTATTTTTGCTTTTGGTAATATTAATGTCTTTCCCTATTTTTATATATATTTTGGCAGAAAATAGAAGTTATACCAAGTTTTGCTATAATATAATTCCTTTTTTAAGAGGTACAACTCTAGAGACTTCAAAAATTTTACACAGTACGAAATACTTTTCGATTCGTGAGTTATTACCCTGACTTTTAAAGAGATGTTTTTTATTTTCTAATTGAACGTGGTAAATAAGCTTTCGATTAGATACATATGTACATCGTTGCCGTTGTGACACTAAAGTATCACTTTTGACCCTTTTTCATGCCAATGACACCTTTTATAACTCTTTTTTTAATTTATCTCATTGTACAATTTTAATAAAATATATGCCACTTTTTGACCCTTTGTGAGAATAAGTAAAAGTTTCAAAATTCCTCACGAAAATTCTCAGTACACTTAGCTTTTATATATGTATGTTGTATTTATATACACATAACATACATGAGTTTTGTGAACATATACTACCTTGATCAAAAAGTTTTCGGAATAACCCCCGTGTGGCGATCCCATCGTTCCAATTTGAGTTTGATACTCCCGCTAAACCTTAGCGTCATAGCTTGACATTTGCTACGTAGCCAAGAGCATATCTATATATGTGTGTCGGCGATTCGATATTATGATTACAACAACTGACTTTTAAGCAACTGTCATATTCTATGCATACCTGTTTTTTTATATAAAGTTTGACAATTGTGTAAAATGAACTAATGATTAACTGCGATTATGCCCTGATTTATGTATGTGTTTCAGCTTCAGTTTCGACAGCGAGAAGCTTTTATACATTTTTTAGTAGATCTCCATTTAATTTTGTAGGTCAGGGTGCATTCATATTCACATACACCAGTCAGAAAAAATCTGCGTACAAAGACATTATGTCCAAGATAATACAAAAAAATGGCACAACAACAGGTCTTAAGAATATAAAATTAATTTTTTTGATTAAGTCTTGTTGCATAGTTTTTATAAATATTAAAATCCAGCGAATAAAATTAATTATATAGAAATTAATTACAAAAAGTAAGATTGTTTTACAAAAATACGCGGAAAAAGTCTGCGTACAAAAGTGTATGCACTTTCTTAAAATTTTATTTTTGGATATTTATGACTGCGTTAACCATAAATAAGTGTTTAGTTGGATGGTCTGTTTTTTAGAGAAACACAGCCAATCTTTTTTGAATGGAATAAACCAGTTTTGTGGTGACTTTCAGTGGTATTTCCTGCCATTCTGTTGAAGAAACTTTTTTAAAAAATTTTGGATATTATAACATGGAGAATTTTTTCTCTAACAGATCCCATAAATAATTAATGGAGTTGAGATCTGGAGACTATGGTGGCACACGGAATTGTTTTGGAACATTATAAAGCATCTAAAGCTTTACTACATCGGCTGCTTCCTAGAATCGTTAGCTTATTCAAATAAAACATTGCTACCAAAACCCAGTTTCGTTAAATTTTGTTTCCAGTTGACCATTAGAATGTCTAGGTAAGCTCTTTTGGCAGCAGTGGACTGAATAGCTTGCAAATTGTATACCCCGTTAGCCGGTATTTACCCCCTAAACATTGTACCTCCACCACCGTATATGACCGTGTCGCACAAATTAGCTTTATGTAGTATTGTACCAGATTTTCTCAACACGAATTGACAACCTTTTATTATAGAAATGCAATACTTACTTTCATCCAAAAATATAAATCTTTCCCAGAATTCTAATGGTTTATTTAACAGCTCTCTACCGCACAACAGTCTTCTTTGACTCTATTTAATGAAGTAAAGGATTCCTTACAAGGATTAATAGGTTAATATTTTATGTGTACGCAGACTTTTTCGAAGTAAATAACAGCACTTTTTCTTAATTATGATGCCTAGTAATGCAACTGCTTTCTTTTAAAATACAAATTTTGGTTATAAAATATTACAGGGATCTTAAGACATCTAACAAGACCAAAGAGTTTAAGCTTTGTTGCGAATTCTTAGAAATACAGAGTCCTGAATGAAATAAAAAGTTTTGTAAGCAAACTTTTTCTGACTAGTTTATGCTCATATTTGCAACAAAATAAATGCAAATGGACAAGTGATATTACATTCCCAAATATCTAATTATATAGGGTCCGCCATCTAACGTTTTTTTTCGACTAGCGCTTATTTCGTGAATGGTAACACTTAGCTCATGTCTGATTTGAGAGATAATTAGTTTTATCCTTCGCTGAACCAATATGGTTGTGTATACGCTTCGCTAAGTGGGCCTGCGTTCGACTTACAGAAGATGCCGATTTTGCCAAAAAATCATCTTTTCAGATGAAGCTCATTTTGATCTTTTCGGGTATGTGAACAAGCAAAATTGTCACAGTTGGGGCACAGAAAACCCGCACGCATACATTGAAAAGCCGATACACCCAAGACGAGTTACTGTTTGGTGCGGATTTTGGTCCAGAGGCATAATTGGGCCATTTTTCTTCAAAAATGAGCAAGGAGTGGCCGTTACAGTCAATGGTGATCGTTATCGGCCATGTTGAACGAATTTTTGTTCACAAAAACTGAAGAGGAGGGTATTAGCAACATTTGGTTTGAACAGGACGGCGTTACGTGCCACACAGTTACAGTCTATGGTGATCGTTATCGGCCATGTTGAACGAATTTTTGTTCACAAAAACTGAAGAGGAGGGTATTAGCAACATTTGGTTTGAACAGGACGGTGCTACGTGCCACACAGCCGAAGCTTCACTGGATGTTTTGCGCCCTGTTTTTGAACATCGCATTATCAGCCGCAGAGCTGATGTCGTATGGCCACCTCGGAGCTGCGATTTGAAACCGTTGGACTATTATTTATGGGGTGCCGTCAAAGATAAGTGTTACGCCAACAAGCTAGAGACAATTGACGCTTTAAAGGACAATATTCGTGAAGCCATTGGTGAAATACAGCTGCACACAATCGATAATGTGCTTAAAAATTGGACAGATTGTGTAGGCTACTGCATGGCCAGCCAAGGCAGCCATTTGAATGGAATTATTTTCCATTATTAACCGGAAGGATTGTACTTTCAAATAAAAAAGAAATTTGAGAAAATATTCAGTAGTTTTTTTTTTTATAGCATTTAAAAAAAAAATTATTTGGCGGACCCTTTATTAATTTATGTATAAAAATATATTTGTTTGTTTGTGGTTAAATCAAAAAGAATAGATGAGCAGAATATGGAAGACCATAAGAACTGCCTAACATATACTCGTATTATCGCGTTTATCGAAATTTTATGTTGAAGAATTTTGGAGTAAAGTTGTTGACGAAAACAAAAAGTTTAAAAAAAAAAACTAAAAGCTCCGACATCAAAACTTGACACTCACGATAGAGCATGTATGTAAGTAGTTACGCTATAGTGTAGCGTTACATATTGGCGGATGTGGTTGTTGAAACAATAACGGATCGTTTCACATATTCGAACCTATTCAAATATGATTCGAGGCAATCTGTAAATAAATGGGTCTCTGTGAAAGCTGCTACTTCCAACAAAGCAATAACCCAAAGCATACAGCAAAGCTCCCAACGACTTGATTCTACTCATTAGTCACCTGACATAAGCCTCACAGACAATTTACTTGATAAATTGGATCCTCTAGTACAAAAAAGAGCAATTTAAGACAAACAAGGCTCTAAGACTGATCTTGCTAAAGGATATCACAATAATTCCAGTCAAACTACAATAAAAAAATTAAAAGTAAAAAGCAAAATTTAATTATTAAATGTGGCTCTATAATATATAAATTGGCAATAAAACAATTTTTAACACTTTTTTTAATTTGATTAAGTACCTAATACTGCAGAGTATGTACACTTTTCTGTGTGCAGAAATTTGAATTTCTTATTTTTCTTTAACCTTAAAGGATATGTTAAGCAAAAGCTGATATATTTTTGTTTTATTTTCGCGTGGATTTACGTTATATCGTTATTGAAAGTCCAAACTTTATAGCTTTGTGTAGAATCCAGTTTTCGCGGAGGTATTTATATATGCCTGTATCTCTGAATTGTTTTTTTAGTTTTAACATTGATATATAATTTAAGTATGTATAATTACTTTTATTTTAGTTTTATGTATTTAATTAACTATTAAAATTCGTTTTTGTTTTTTTTTTTTAATTGAAATAAATTTTATTTTTTTTTTACAAAAAACTTGACCCTATTTTACTTTAAAATACACTTTTGTACCCTTTTTTCTTAAATACCCTTTTTATGACAATTTTTCGAAATTGTCAATGGCAACCCTACACATGTATTTACATTACATTACATCCTGAAAGTAACTTATGAGAAAAATGGGAACATAAGCTATTCGACGGTTAAAAAGCCGCCCCGGCAGACAAAGAATTATATAAAATATAAAACTGTTTCAAAAAGTACAGTAATTGGCAAAATGTTTAATGGTGATATTCCGTTTCTAGTCATATATCTTTTTGTGTCACTACATATTTTTACACGCTGATGTCACTTTTGCTTAGATTTGATACCCTTTTCCTGCGCTCCTTAAAGCAAACTTTCCGATTGTCGTCGAAAACTCCCATATGATGAAAATTTCAAAATGATGAATGATGCCGTTGGCTTTTCTCCAATATAAAATACAAAAATAAAAAAAATATCGGGTGTTTTTTAGAAGTTGATTTAGTGTTGGCAACCTTGTTTTATTTAACAACCGATATAACAGCTGATAGTTGCTTTTTGTTTAGTTTGGTTTAACATTTTTCACACCAAAGCAACTCTTTCTAATTGGGCTTAAGAACAAATTAATATTGATATTGAATTTCCAATCAAAAGTTTATTCTCCGATGTAGCCTATTTTTGGATAAATAGGTACGTAAATATGGTAAGCAGAATTGTAGCATTTGGAGTAAGAATAATCCATAATTTTTTTATGCGCTTTATGGGCTGGCAGAGTCACTGGCCCATACGTCTTGAAAAACAAAGATGATCAAAATGTTATTGTCAATGGTGAACGGTGTAGGGACTTGATTAGAAGTTTTTTCGCACCTCAATTAGCTAACCTAAAACTCGATGACATGTGGTTCGAACAGAACGCAACCTCATGCCACACAGCGCGCTCTACAATTAATTTAGTCAAATGAATTTTTGATGAAAGAGTAATTTCACGTAATGGTTCAATTAGTTAACCGCCAAGATCGTGTGATTTTACCACATTGGATTATTTTCTTTGTAATTATGCAAAGTCAACTATCTACGTCGATAAACCAGACACAATTAAACACCTGGAAATCAACATTCGAAGAGTTATTGGCGAAATATGGTCGCATATGTTGCGTCATTAATGGCATAACATTTTCTTTTTTTATATAAAACCAGAATCAAGCGGATGGCCCCTACTAATGAAGTGCATTGTGCTGGTACTAGGAAAATAGGTTATGGGAAGGAGGACAGAGAAGGTAGTGTTTAGGGATGTTAGATTTAAATTTATGTCGTAAGTGGCAGAAAATAATTTCGCTGGAAGATTATTTCACAAACGAACAGTGCGACCAAAGAACGAATTCTCCCTAAAATGCGTTGTGCGATTTACTGGACAATCAACTACAAAGGGATGCGCTCTACGAGAAATACGAGTGCTACGTAAAAATATATGATTTTTAGGAATTAATTCCTTAATTTCGTTAGAACACATTCCGTTATAGTACCGATAGAACAATGAAACACAAGCAACGGTGCTCCAATAAATCAATAGAGTTGGCTACCCTACCGTCATTGATGAGCATCTTCGCCCTCTCTTGTTCGCGGTCGAGAAGCTGCAAAATATACTTTGAAGCACCGGCCCATAAATGAGAGTTGTATTCCATTTGGGTCGGATATAGGTCTTGTAAATATTGAGAAGGTCAGATGGAGTATTTGCATCGTCTTAAAAAACCGAGGCACTTGAATGCTTCTTTCGACACATTGAAAATGTGATCGTTTCAACGTACATCACAGTTATTTCTCATGGCCAGAACATCAAGAGCATCAGATTCTTCAATATCCACATTACCCATTGACATAAATGACAACACACCACCACGTCTTTGCGTTAAAAAACAACATTAAGTCTGTTTGCACGACCCCATCGTAGACCTTCACCAGGTATCTTGTGGGTGTGTCGTTCATATTCATCCCACTCGGCCAAACCTCCAAAAGGCTCGGTCTACTATCAAAAGAATATGAGTGACATATGTTGGTGTCATTCGAAAAAGAGGAGATAGGAATAGAAGTGAGAAGAAGAAAGTCATTAAGAAATATTAGAAAAAGAGTAGGAGAAAGAACAGAACCTTGCGGTACTCCTGAGTTTACCCTGAACTCGTCGGATGAGACCACATCTATAACCACTCTTATAGAGCGATCTCTGAGAAAACTCGATATAAATCGAGAGAAGTGACTGCCGACACCAAAAGCATTAAGTTTCGAAATGAGAGCCTCGTGCCAAACTCTATCAAACGCCTTTAACATATCCAGACCCACAACTTTACTCTCACCAAAACCATGAATGGACTTGTTCCACTCCTCCGAGAGCAACGCCAGCACGTCATCAGTAGAACGGCCCTTTCGGAAACCGTACAGACGATTGCTAAGTAAATCGTTGGACTCTAGATATCTCACAAGGTGGTGATTAATCATAATCTATAATAAATCCATAACCTTGGAGAGTGCGGAAAAAAGTGCTATTGGACGGTAGTTCTCAGGGTTACTTTTTGGGGATTGGCAACCTTACAGCAAGATGGAAAAATACCCGCGCGATATGACGCACTGAAAAGGTGAGCTAATGGACGCTCAGGCGGCGAAGAGCACTGCTTCAGGGCCAGTGCTGGTATGCCATCCGGCCCAAAAGTCTTGTTAACGTTGAGATTTGCAAAGCCCATTTTATTGATATTAAAAATATATTTTTTTATTTTATTATGATTTAAACTTGTGTAACTCTAAAAAAACACCCAGTACAAATAAAAATGATTTTCGTTTGTACTTTAAGGTATTTTTAGTAATTTTTTACTCTTGTTTTTTTTCTCGAATTTGTTGTTTTCGGTAAGAATTTGAATTGTATTTGATTTGTTTGAATTGAACTAAATAAGTTGCACTTGCTTTTAATTTTTTTTATACAAAAGTATGTATATTAGGGTTGTCCTTATTTTTTGATTAGAGTAACTCCCCCTAAAAATTCTTGTTATAGTTTAAAGACATGGTGTGAAATATATTATCACGATTGGGCAAAATCAAAACGCGGCGCATCGCACTCAGAATTTGACTTGCAAAGTTTAAAAATAAAATTTCCATGTTTATAAAAATTAAATTTTTTCACATATGTACATACATATGTTTAAATGAATAGTACGTATATAAATAACTGATAAAAGAAGGCAGAGAAAAGTTATTATTATTAGCTTGTATGCTATTTTTTTCACCCATAACTTTTTGCAGAACGTATTTTTACACACAACCACACATTTTAGGTGGGAGTTACAGTCTCTAACTTAAAAAAAAAAATTTTTCCGTACAACTAAGGACCACCCTAATGTATATGTAAATTACCTTCAAGTTAAGGTTTTAACAAATATTGAACGGATACAACAGACAAACAAAGAACCACAACCATGTTTGCACATGTTGCACGAATGATAAGGTCTGCACTGCCTGTTTTTTGACAAAACCCTGTTAAAATTAAATTCAATTTTTTTCACAATATTAAGAATTTTATTAGGAAATTGCCAACTGAATGTTGTGGTAAACCTCAAGGATATACAAATAAAAGTGTGGTACTGTATATAGAAATATAAACACACCAGCATAAAAATATACAAATATATAACATATATGTTGTGCATATGCATGTATATATGTATATCATAGTTGAACAGATGAGCTCGTATAAGCCTTATCTGGCTGAGAATTATCCACAGCCTATATGCATACAACCGAACGAAAATGAGCAGATAATAACAAGATGATAAATAAGATGATGAATAAAATATTACTCAGTTGTGGAATATATTTCAATTAGAGCGGACGTATGTCGCTTTGCTCTTAAAATTTGTTTGTTTGCGTTGTTCTTTACCTATTTAGTTTTTCCCTTCAACGCACACAGCAAAAATTCACTAACACAACTACACCACAAATTTCTCTTCTTGGTCACCCTTGGTCAAAACCATACTATTGCCATTCTCTGTTGCATACAGATGTATTTTAAATATATAAATTATCAACAAAGGATTTAAAAGGCATTGTACGTATAAATGGCTTATTAGACGATCCAGCGCGGCTTGTCAGCACGGCTTGATGGCAAGCCAATTAGCTCGTGTAATAAGGTATGCCTCAAAATGATAAGGCCTCCTTAATATTTGCTCAATTCATCCAAACTATAAAATGTTATATATGCTTACCTTATTAAAAAAGTTCAAATAAGTGAATAATAAGCCCGTTTTGCTTTTAGAGATGTACCATTATATTATGTTTATTAAAATTTATGTAAATAAGTGCAAAATTCAATGCGTCAAAATGATAAGGTCAGTGATTCATTTATCAATTTAATCAATTATTTTTAATTTGTGCAGTTCCCATCTCCTTCTATCGTCTTAAATATATGGGACAGCATCGCACTTACTAAATTGTCCAGAACGTTGGAGCGGATTTCTCGCCAGCTGTTGGAGATTGCCACTTTTAATTCGTCTTTTTCAGTTTCCGGTCCCCACAAAATTTCCATGGGGTTTAAGTCGGGGGAACGTGTTGGCCAATCAAGTACTTTAATTGTGCTCCTCACACCATTGTCTGGTCGACTTGCTAACATAAATTGCTGCGTTATCTTGCTGAAAATTGAAAGTACTATAAACTATCCATTCTATTGGAAGGAAAGTAGAGTTCCAGGGTACCATGTGATCTAAAGCCAGCCACCGCAGAAATTCCGTTTGGAAAAAAAACAATGGCTCCTTCCTTAAATCTCGCCAATAGCAATTGAAACCATTTTTCTCATCAGAAAAAATTACCTACAAATCCAAAAATGTATGGAATATCTTATAAAAAAAATGTTTACCTGATGCCAATTAGTTGCCATGCTGTTTTTCGCAAACTCCTTACGCTTAATCTTATGCTGCTTAGTCAGACAAGGAATTTTTTTTAATTTTGCTCGAATATGGTTTGTCTGGGCGTTGATAGCTCTTAGAAATGTGCTTTTTGAAGCATGTAATTTCAGTTTCTCTTTTATTGTTACATAACTTTTCATGAAATTCGAAGCCTTTCGTGAAATTAGCCGAGTTTCACTGGCAGTCAGGACCTTTGGACGATCCGTGCTTTTTAATTTTCCATAATTCTCTCTGTTTTTGAGAAAATTTTGCACAGCACACAAAGATCGTCCCAGTTTTTTCACCATTCCACGCATACTCAATCCCTGGTCACGAAGTGCCACAATTTGTCCTTGTTCATAAGGTGACAAAGGTTTCCCGCGACCCATACCGCGCAGATATTATTTAAATTATAAATTATTACAAAAAAAATAACAAATTGATACTTTCTGATTAAATTAATTGCTTATTAATCACTGACCTTATCATTTTGACCCATTGAATTTTGCACTTATTTACATAAATTTAAATAAACGTAATATAACTGTACATCTCTAAAAGTAAAACCGGCTTATTACTCACTTATTTGAACGTAAGTTTTTTTTGAATAAGGTAACCATACATAACATTTTATAGTTTGGATGAATTGAGCAAATATTAAGGTGACCTTATCATTTTGAAGCACACCTTAGCATGTTTTGTCAAAGTCGCTGGATGGATATCAAAATTTTTTGATATTTTGTGTTTGTCATCCATCCATCAAGCTCGTGTAATAACAATTTTGTCAAACACAGTGTAAATTTCATTTCTGCTTTTGGAAGTGAACAGTAAAGATGTCTTGGCTAGAGCGCACGTTTTTAAATATTTTATTGAAATATATGAATTGAATTGTGGCGTATAGAATGTAGCATATAAATTATTTTTAGTGTTTTTATTTTTATAATTATTTTATTGATTTCTTGTTTATTATTAAAATTTATTTGTACAATTTTTTGATCCCAATATCAATTTAGTAATGAATATTTTCTATGCAAAATACATTGACAAAATATTCATCCACACATATTAATTTATACAATTTTTATTTTCAAAATAATTTACAGACTATGCTAAAAGTATTCTATGAAGACCGTTTAATTTACCTACTATGTAGGCTTTAGTTAATTGATATGTAAGTCTTTGTTTACAAAAAGGAATGCGTGTTTATTTGATAAAAATCTACAGAAGCTACAGTGCCTTTCTGGAAGGAACAAGTGATTGGATTTTGACCGGAAGGGAAATATAGGTAAAAAATGTAACGAAGATAGCATTTAGGATAATAATTCAGATGTGGCTAGCGAAACACGTCGGGTCTTAGCTAGTAATAATCAAAAATAAAATAAGTCAAGATTTTCATCATTAATTTATACCACAATATCAAATCGTCACCTGTAATACAAAAGGATCCATCATGACCTAATTTTATGGTACAGAGAACAAACTTAATAAAATGAATAATATTGTGACGATCTCTCGCCTAGCATTTAAATACAATTATGAAATCATTTTTGGACACAAATGTACTTTTTCCTTTTTTATTTATTTTTCTAAATGGTGTTGGATGCAGCCTTTTGAATTTATGTTTCAATTAACCATAATAATCTTACAACAGCGAAACATTTAAAAAAAGTACTGCGTGCTCTCATTTGCTAATCGATTTTGGTTATCGGGGACTTATTCGACCTAAAATTTATCATACTGTGTGTATATTATAGGTCGTTATAATTATGTATGTTTTGTTATTGTTTTCTTTTTTTAATTTTATAAGAACTTTTTTCTTTTTTTTAAATTCATATTTTATATATATATTAATAAACCTATAGAAAAATTATTTTCTGATTGTCAGTTTCTAATAATTCATCAATTCACCAAAGTAGAAACTAATTAATACGAAATCATAAATAACAACTTTACTACTTAGTGCCTGCATGTATATTGACTTTGACAACAGTGTGACCAGATTTTAAAATGACATAAAGCTAAATCGCGTTCAAAAAAAAGGCTACAAAATTTCGTTTTCGGCTAAAAAATAAGCTAAAATTTAAAATTCTTTTTTAACATATATTTTTCTGAAATTTTCAAAACAGAAGAACATCCAGCTAATGAAATAGGCTATGTTGTTTTGCAAAATTGAACCTGGGGGAAAACGGGTACAATAAGTCACATAAGTTGTCACTTAATATTAAAAATTTATTAAATTGGCAAACCTGAAAGTATGCGAATAAAACTAAGAAATAGATTTGGTTATTCATGTCCTTTATGAGCAAATCAGGCGCAAAGGGCTGAACCGATTTTGCTGACATCGTAGACGTCTAAAGTAGTGAGGAATTTCGTTTGAAATGACAGGAAATTTTTTTTCAAAAACAATTTTTTACGACCAACATTTTGCTTATAAAAACAAATAGGTGACCCAAAAACTGAGAGGATCGGATTAAAGGGAATGTTAACCTCGCTTATAATATATGTATATAGATTCTCGGGCAACACAGAATGAGTAAAGGTGGTTTTAAATAAGGTTGAAAAAAACATTTTTCGTAAATCTTGATTTTATTTAGTCAATTTTATTATTAGCCATTGGCTAATATTTTTTTCTTATACATATGAGAGTTATGCAGAACCTGAAAAATGTAGAATCCGGTCTCATGGTTGCACGAACTGAAAGTTGCCAGGAAATTTTAGACGAATGAATAATATCCATTGGCATTGTAATAATCCAACCCTAATTAAGATAATCATTCTCTTTACCTTTTTTCATCCCTCGTACTGATTCACTTAATAAATTATAAATTTTTACACTAGCGATTTAAAAAACTCTATTGACCAGAAATGTAAATTGAAATGTCATCTTTAAATAAGTGCTCCATTTGCACAATCGAATTATTTTTGTCCTATTTATGGGAAAAATTGTGTATGAATAGTGAACACAACACAGGCGATTAAGTTCACAATAGCAAAGAACCGAAACCAGAAAAAACGTGAATTTCATAACTAAGGTAGTAGTAAGTACACTTTTTTGATATTAAAAAAAACAAATCTATAATCAAATTAATTTCATGTTTATTTACTTATGGCATTTTCTTTTCAGACAAAAATGCTCGTCTTCTTTCCCTTGTCACTAAAACTCATTTAAAATTAAGAAGTATTAAGGATTTTTAAAAGCGAATGTTTTCAGAGATAAACTCAAAACCCTTTATTTGTATTAAATTTTTTATAATAAAGGGTCCGCCATCTAACGTTTTTTTTCAACTAGTGCTTATTTCGTGAAAGGTAACACTTAGCTCTGATTTGACAGATAATTAGTTTTATCCTTCCGCTGAACGAATATGGTTGTGTATACGCTTGAAAAACGCTGGGAAGCCGATACACCCAAGACGAGTCACTGTTTGGTGCGGATTTTAGTCCAAAGGCATAATATTCGTGAAGCCATTGGTGAAATACAGCTTACACAATCGATAATGTGCTAAAAAATTGGACTGTTCGTGTAGGCTACTGCATGGCCAGCCGAGGCAGCCATTTGAATGAAATTATTTTCCATTATTAACCGGAAGGATTGTACTTTCAAATAAAAAAAGAAATTTGAAAAACTATTCAGTAGTTTTTTTTACAGCATTTAAAAAAAAAATTATTTGGCGGACCCTATATTAATACAAAAAAAGAAAGGCAACAGAAAGCAGTATTTTCAACTTTTCTGTCAAACTCGTATGAAAAAGAATATGAATTTGCTAATTAATACGAGTATAAGCAAGTATGTCAGACTTTACAATGTTTGTATTATTTTTGCTTTATCGTCCTTTTTTGTTGAAATGTTAGAAAAGGTTAAAAAAAGTAAATGAATTTTTGAAAAAAGCTAAAAAAAGCTAAAAGCTAAATGAAAAATTTCGAAGCTAAATCAAACATAAAAAAGGTAAATTTAGCTTAAAAAAAGCTAATATGGTCACACTCTTTGATAAACTTCGCTGGATCCAGTAATAGCAAAACCAGTGTTGCTGATTTCTGTGTAATTACATAAAAACGGGACAATATTTTTTTTGCGAACTATTTTTGAACCAAAAATTTTTTGTGTAATTTTGTTTCAACAATATTCGATTGATAAATTGCACGCAATTTTACAAATTGTTCAGCCAAATTACGCACTAGTTAAGTTAAATCATCAATCCATTTTTAAAAAAGGTTTCCTATCATAGAAATTGATGATTAAAAACTGGAACCAAAATGCTTTTTTAGATTTTGAAGAGCAAAGACTTGATGACAATTTTGACAATGATAGTTATTGAGTAAACGGTCTCGATGGGACTCTGTTGCCTAATTTGAAAACTAGTGGATACAATTTATAGCGAAATAAAATTAAAAAATCTCATAAAAATCGTTACAAACAAACACAAATGTTTTCTGTGTAATTTGTAGAATTTTGAATAATTTTGAAGACTTGTTTGTGTAAAATTAAATTTGGATTCTGGCAGCACTGGGCAAAACACTCTCTCTCATCAAACCGTGCTTACAAGCTGCGCTGGATCGTCTAATAAGCTCTTAAGAGTTATAAGAGCAATAGTGAGTGGGGGTGTACGAGTTCATATGAATCATTTAATGAATTGCATTCATTCTTTGAGTTTATTGACACTTGACAATTGCCAAATTTATTTATAATTGTTGTCTGTTGTTTTACTCTCTATCCACTTAAATCATGGCTTTCACGTCAATGTGTACATGGTTTCCTCTGTCCAATAAAAATATAATTTCAAAGACATTATATTCTAAATTGTCTTTTGGCATGTCTTGTTGCAATTATTTGCGTTTCATATCGTTTTTATAATCTTCTAATTTGCCATTAAATTGTTAGTTAAACTCATCACATTATATTTGCTAAACACAATCAAATAATTGCTATTTTGTAAATTAAAATAAAGAACACGAATATTTTAACTTTAATAACCAGATGAGGCTACAATTTGTAGTGTTTTAATGCAGAAAATCTTGTTTTCAGTGTTAAAGAAATAATTCCGTGCAATTTTATTGTATGTGACCAAAACTAGTTTTGTAGTGTAGGTGTAAAAATTGCATGTTAAGGTATACAAATGCTATTTTGAACTCTCAAGCTCAGAATTGTGTGGAAATTAAGTTCCAGGAATTTTTATACAATATTTTTATTGAAAATATTTTCATATCTTATTGTGCCCTGATGCACCTTTAAAAACAATCTTACTCTCATCGTTTTGCAAGTAATTATTTTTGAGTCAAATAAAACACGTTCCTTGGATTATTGTAAGCAAACTGTAGATCCTAACTTTTGGCACTCCACTAAGGCGTCCCAGATTCGACAAAGCAAGAGTCTCTGTCAGTAAAGCCTGACCGAGAAATTGATACAAATTATTATACAAATTAAATAGTACAAGAAATGAAATATGATAAACAAATAAAGTCCAAAATATACATTTTTAATTTTAAGTCAGTATTAGGGTTTTTTTTCAAACTTTCTTATGAGGGAAATCTGGAAATATACAATAAAAGTGGAGCAGCTGAAATAAAATCTTTAATAAAAACTCGCTTAAGAAATACTGTTTATTATTTGAGAAATGTTGTCGCCGCAACTACAGTCAAAGTGAGCCAGACCATGTTTTTTAACAAAATTATTGATATCTAATAAGAAGCAAATCTGATTGGCACACGGCTTTCAATTTATTAACTTCGTAGCTTAAAAAATATAATAATTATTTCACATAAATTGAGTTTTTTTATATAAAAAACGACAACAACTCAAAAAAGTATGAAATGCACTTTACAGTGAAAGAGAGCCACTAACAGCAAAAATAGTTATTATTTAATATAAAAATTTTATTGGGTCACCTTTTGCTGACAGACGTCTAGGCGTCGATTCCAATAAATTTTAGGAGTACGGCTCCGCTTTGACTGTGGAACATCTAAAAGGTGTTTTAGTTACTCAATGGCATGTTTTCTAATATTTTGTTAAGATAGGCCCATCAATTTTCAATAATATTTAAGCCCAAAGATTGTACTAGAACTGGAAAGCGGAATGAAGCTGTTTGGGAACGTTGTATGATAACCCCTCATTTGTTTCAATAAAAATTTAAATGACAACCACAATAGCCCATGTTAAACACCAAAACATATATAAACTGTCTACACATACATTCTTTATGGCTGGTATACATTTTTTATACCAGAATTACTCGTTTTTTCGCCAAACTTTTTGTTTTTCTCTGCACTAACATGCAATATAATAAACATAATCTTATCGCACAACACATTTTTATTCCGAAATTCTTCAATATAAAACTGGATTCGCGGGAAAAGAAAAAATGCGGAGAAAAACCTTATTGCACATACATAATACCCGCGACATTCCAAGTGAAACAAGTGGGAACTACTCTTAATCACTAAGCTGCACTCGATTCCATTTTTAGACTTAATCAAGGGGACTGACCTGTTATAATGGTCTGGCCTGGGATTAAGCCGAGGACTTCTTGGTAGACGGGTGGATCACATTCCTAATTATTCTTAAACTCTTTTAGCTATACAGTCTTTTTCGACTTCATTTGCACAAAATCTCAGAGTTTCCTTCTTTGAAAAACATACGAAAATCAGTTACTTGGGAAAGTTAAAAAATATTCGTGATCAATTCAGCTTGCAGAAAAGTTTGCTGACAGAAAGTAGCTCTTTTCCGTTCGAATACTTCTAGTATATTTTCAGTTTCAAGCTTATTACTTACAATGTTTGTACTATTTAGTACATTTAATTAACTTAAATTTGAAACAAATTATTTAATTTGAAGAAATTAAATTATAGAAATGTGTAGGTGTTTTACAATGCATTAAAATAAGAAAATCAAGGACTCTTCAATTGAAGTTTAATTTTCACTTACACTCTTTCATTCACGCATGCATTTATCTGTAATCACTACATGAACTGTACAGTTTCGTGCTTGACATAACAATTGAGTCATATTGAATCATTCGCTACTCTTTAGCAATATTTATAATATCTGTTTAGTGATTTACCATTAAGTTGTTTCAAAACTACCGGTCTGGCAAGGGCGTCAACTGTTAAATATCTGTCATCTGTAATGTCATTTATTTAGAGAAAGGTTTACCATTTCCCAATATGGAACCGAAGAACACGTAAAAATAGTTAAAACTTACCACAAAATTGACAATTAAAATGTGGTCACTGCTCTTTGTGATTTCGATAATCTTCAGCGATGAAGCTCATTTCTCACTCGCTGGTCTTTATGCCGTATTTTTTTCTAAAATGAGCTCTATTGCCGACTTTTTTAGCCTGCAATTGAAGGTTATGAATTGAACGATGATGCTACTAGCCTCAGAAAATGACCGATCGCGTAACTTTCGATTAAGCTACGTCAATGGGAAACCAAGATCTTGGGATTTGACGCCGTGAGACTTCTTCTACGCCACGCCAAAGAACATGTTAACACGGTTAATCCTCTAACGTTGCATTTTGAAAACCAATATTCGTTAAATTATCGCGAACATAACGCCCAAAATATGAAAAAAGTGGTCGAAAACTACTTTAAAAAGATTGTCAGCTGCAAGCAATCCAAACGCAGCCGTTTAACCTTTATGTGAGTGACAACAAAAAAAAAAAAAAAAACACTTAACACAGAGACAAGAGTACCCGGGTTTTCATAAGTTTTGCAGTTCCCTGTAACAGAATAATAATCTCTTTCCTTTCGTTTCAATAATAATCTACTGATTTTTGTATGTACCCGTCTAATTAAAACATTAAACATTATTAATAATATGTATGATGTATGTATACTATATATGTACATAAACTGTAGAAATTTTTTCTGGGGTAATCAGTTACCCCGTCACTCCGGTAAGGGTGTATAATAAAAATTACTCTGTTGCACCACTCAAAAAAAAAAAAAAAAAAAAAATTGAACAGCTGTAATATATTTAATTCTAAAATTAATAGAAGTGCGTGAGTTTTTACGAAGTTTTGGCTTTTTAGACCAATAACTTCTGTAACCCTGGCACGCGTACCTTGTCACTCACATAAGGGTTTAATGACATTGTATTTCGTACATAATGGTGAAGTCCACCATTATAAAGAAATAAAAGTTTCATTACAAACATATTTATAATTGTATTTTACATAACCTTTGTCCTTAATACATGCCTATTTTTCTGTTTAATGCTAAGGATCATACGATTTCTTAAATAATTCTCATTAAAGTCTAAACACTTTGATTATGTTTATAACATAGTCCGCAGTAACAAAAAAATCTTTTATTTTCTATTGGTTCCATATACATAGTTCTGATATTTCCCAAAATATCGTATGTATAATTGTTAAAATACCTCGACACCTGATAATACCTTACAAAGAAAGGTCTGTTATAAAACACAAAAATATCGCAAACTGTGACCTTTTTATAAAACAACCTTTTAAAAATTAAAATCTCTTAGATTCAAATTAAATAACAGATTTGATAGCTACAAAATGGTTGAATATAAATAAGGACAAAAAGTCAGCTGCATTACATGAGTACATACCCTATGACTTTACCCCACGGTGCCGATGCACGAGTGAATACAATGCGTCCACCAACGTCCTATGACAAAAATCACCAGTGACTATCAATTCGAAGCCATGTTTTTTGGACATGACCCCACACCTACCGATCTATGGGTCACGGGCATGGACCGAGAGCCCTGTGGCTCTATATAGCCCCTCCTGCCGTGATATGGGTCACAGACCCCGGTTGAGGAGATACAACACCACACCGAGCTCGCACTCTGCCTGCGCTTTAGGTTTAAACCATAGCCACCACGATGCTACCACAAGGGGCCTATAATGAAAATCACCGGTGAGTACCAACTGCGAAGCCATGTCATCTGGACATGACCCCACACCTTGTTTAAGTGCCGAAGACTATCTAAGTTCCCACCGTTCTATGGGTCACGGCACCCGGTTAAGAATGTAATTCCACACCGAGCCGAAGCTCTTCCTGCGATTTTGGGTATAAACCACAGCCACCACGTTACTCCCACAAGGGGGCCTCACCAAAGCCGGGCAAAGACCGAAGTCCCCGGGGCACTCGACTTCCGTGGTACCAGAATTAAGCCTCCTGTCAGGCCTCGTATAAATAAGGACATATAGATAACTTACTCTATATGGGAACATAGCGATGTTTTATTCGGTTTGACAAAAGATTGCCGTCAATATCTATAATTCGAGACGCTCCTCTAAATTCTGTTTTATTTTTTATTATTCCGCTATTGCATTACCATATTCCACGGTGTCCAGATACTCAAAATAAGTGGACTAACTTATAACTTAATTCCAAGCGAAAGCTCTTGCAACGTTTCATAGGAATATTTGACCAGTCTAGATGTCATTCAGCCTGGAATACATTTAGCGATCATCCAAGTGGGATCGATAAGTCTCGGTTGAGTCCATGGACACCAGCACCGATATAAACATGTTCAGTTTAATATATACATCAATCGACTTACAAACGAACCTACGAGCTCTGTATCGAGGCAAATCTGGCCCCTTATGATCGGGCTCGCTCGGAGTCTATTATAGGGGTGCCGCGATTTAGGCTGCGAACTCTTGTGGCTGTGATTACTGGGCACTAGGTGGCTGGTGCGCACGCTAAGAGATTGGGTCTGCCGTTCAATGACTATTGTAGGGGTTGTCATGATGAGGAGGAAGAGGAGACTGTCGAGAACTTCTTACGCCAGTGCCCGAGTCCTTCGGACATTAGGACTGCCTTCCTTGGCAGTCCGTTTCTGAATGGCTTGTCGGATCTGCCCGGTGTGAATATCGGCAACAAAAATACTTTTCAAATATTAAAAAAATCTGATTAACCATATAAAAGAGATAATTGGAATTCATGATGATCTCTCTTTACCCTTATGGAGTAGAGATAGCAATACAAAACAATACCTTAAATTAACTTCAGTAATCTTCTAAAATTAACAAGCGTGAAAATATTTGCAAAAAATTTTTTTTATCGGAGTATTGTGGTCAGCAACGAAGATCAGTTTTGGCTGAATGGATACGTTAACAAGCCAAATTGCCGTATTTGTTGTGAAGGGCAGCCAGAAGTATTGCAAGTGAATGGCGAGCGCTAGTGTGCGACAGTTACAATTTTTTTTGCCAAAATGGAAAGCTGGATTTGGCTGGCATGTGTTTTCAACAAGACGGTGCCGTATGCCCCACAGCACGCGAAAGAATGGCCCAATTGATAGGTAAGTTCGGTGAATAGTTTATTTCACGTTTGTGGCTAGTCAATTGGCCGCCTAGATCGTGCGAATTAACTACACTATTTTTTTGTGGGGCTATGTTAAGGCAACGGGACAAGCCCGCAACGGTTGATGCACTGGAAGCCAATATTGAAAATTTTATTCCTCAGATACCGGCCGATATATTAGAAAAAAAAATAGTATGCTAAAATTGGACAGAGCGTATGAACCATTTGAGGCGTAGCCGTGGTCAACATTTACATGAAATCATTTAATCACATATTGGATTATATAGATCGTTCTAACAACTTAAGTAAAGATTTCATACATTTTTCTAAATTTTTTTTAATCAAATCCGAATGGTCTTAAAAAATCACCCGATACAAATTTATAAAAAAAACGTTGGTCTGTCTTTTTCTTATTAATTTTTAGTTACTGGGGTACATTTATACATACATAGTATGTATATATATGTATGTGAAAAGATACAATATTGTTACGTTTTTACCTTTTTAAAAACGTGTTTTTATGACTTCGTAGATTGTAGTTAAAATAAAATAAATTTTTGTGTTTGGTTTTAATTAAAAATCGTTTATTCAACACAGTTATGTGCACCACTGCTTGTAACCTTTTTACAGGCAATAACAATTTTCTATTCTTAACTATCTTTCTACTTAAAGATCTTCCAACCCGATCGGAGTTATAATTTAGGTTCGATCACAACCTTTTCAACCAGAGGTTATCCACACTTAACTCTCTTTACTGAGTTAGCTCCAACTAAACTGATTTTTTACGAGTTTTTCACGAGTTTACTCCTTATAACTCTCTTCACACAATCTGCACTTGCTGAGTTTACTTTACTTAAACTGCACTCGCTGAGTTTACGACACATAAACTGATTGCTGTTTGCATCGATGTGCTTTTTATATGGCTGATTAAACAACGCATGGAAAGCTCTCGAACCACTCGATATTTCAGGTAGATTCCATTTCTTTCTTTTAATTTCTTTTTAGTTCTTTTGTAGCCATGCGTATGTAAACATCTACCTCTTTCAGCCCTTAGTATTTGTTGTTGCTTGTTTATTGTCTGATACTTGTTTTCTTTGCTGCTTAATTATTGTTGTTGTCGTGTTATTTTTATTTACTTTATCTCTGCTAATGGTTGTTGTAGATTTGGTTATTTGTAAACAGCACGTATAGTTAGTTGTTCCTGTAGCTTTTGTTTATTTATTTTAGCGATGTAATAAACGTTGTGATGCCCAACCTTATGTTCGTAACAATATAAAAAAAATATAATATAATATATATAATAGTTGTTATCGCTACTTTCGATAACTTAGATATCGGATCATTTATCGTTGATCTAATTAATATAGATACTGGTTACTTTTAATACGTATTATTGAAAGCAAAATAGAGAACTTTCTGGTATAAAAACGAGCACTTTTTTGATTCCGAGCCGTCTTAAACATTAGACTTAGCAATTAATTGTTAAAAGTTAAATAATTTAAATAATTTTGATTGTGCTTCGTATATTAACTGCGCTTTGTTTTTGCACTAAGAAAGTAGGTTCATTAAATAAATTACTTTCAATATACATAATTTATAACCTGTGAATTCACATAGGAATTTTAACATACAAATATAAAACTGAAGTAAACTTAAATTTTGGATTTTATATTTGGTGCTTACAATCTTGCGAAAACTGGGCGCTGGGACTTTTCCGCAACAATAGTATTCAAGCCAAACTTCAAGAGCGATGCGTAAACCATTGTATTGGCTAAATTACATGGCCAAAAATTCATTCCCAGACTAAAACACTCCCTTCCTTATGTTTTACCGTGTCTTTGGTATACCGAGGATTAATAAGTAGTTCTTTTTATTCAGCTTAACATGCTATCTACGTCTCATATTAAACTTAGATTCATTAGAAAAGGGTACGGTTTTCCAGTACAAGTATACCTTAGTTTACTTCCTCCTTGCATTATTAATTCACTATTCCCATTTTATATTGGTATGAATAAAAAGTTGCTTGATACTCGTACTTGCAACAGTAAACTGTGTAGTAAAATTGTAAAAACTGCAATTTTAATCACCAGTTGTAAAGAGAATTAATTGTAGCAGACAAATAAGAAAAACGAGTAAAGTTGAGCTGAGATGTTTGGGTTTTCTTTTTTACAAAAATAATTTCTTTCTTTGGTTTCCCCAAAGTTTTCAACTGCTAAAATTACAATTTTAATTGTAAACTGGAAAAATTGAAAAAAAAACGAAATTTTGGTATAAGTTTCAGAAATTTATTTAAAAGTTCAGGTCATAATATAAAAATAATTTTATTACAATACATTTATAAAATTGGTTTATTAATTTAACCCTTATTCCATTGTCAAACAGATGTCGAAGAAGTCATTTGTATGGTTTTGAAGCAAACAAATGAACTGACTGACAGAATGGTAATCAAATCCAAAATTAGTGTCATTACTTTGCACAGTCTGATCGAATTACATCATATTTTACAGGAATTGTATTTATTTTTGGAAACAGGCCGTAAGCTATCGGTGAACAACTCATACCACAATAATTTTTTACTCCTTTTTAAAAATTTTCCAATAATTGTTGTTGTTCATTACAAAAAAATAAATAAATAAATAAATAAAAATAAAACAAACAAATTGCTTTAGCCTCCGTTTTCAGTTGAATTCAAGGTGGTTTCCTTCAATGTCTTGTGTCATTGCGTTGTTTATTTTAAGAAGAGCGAGTGTCAAAGGATACAATTTCATTTTATTACATGTGTAAAGTACACGACTTAAACGGGACTTTTAACACAATGGAGAACATGACCTCTGTCACTCGGCTAAAGTGACTGGCTATTCTTAAAATAATTCGATTCTTGTTCTTCCATATTATTCTATTATCACTGCCGTATGGACAATGTTGTGGTAAATGCCTATTTGGTTTCGAAATGTAACAAAAAAAAAGAACCAACAAACTCACACAATTACAAACATATGTATGTATAACCATTATGAATGTAATATGTTAGTTAATATGTACATATGTTGATAATGATTTTTTTTCTGTTTGTGTCCAAAATGTAATTTAAGTAGTGGCCTCCTGACATTGTTTTCTTTAAATTTCAATTTGGGGTGAATAGCGCATGCCATGCAATACTGACTAGACTATAATTAAAGAAAACGAAAAAAAAACAAATAGTGTCCAATTACATTTGTTTGAATAGCTACAAATAAATTCATTTTAAAAACACCTTTTACGCGAATTGCCCAAGTCATACGTTCAGGTAAAGAAATCAAATTGCAAAAAGTATTTGTATATTGCATTAGGCGGTTCGAGTCATAGTAAATTGGTTTTTTGCTATTTGGCTTTTCAAGATAATTTTTTTTTAATTGAAAAAGAAAAGATTCGTAACATGTGGCAATGCCAAAAAATTCTCAATAAGGTCTGCCATTTCACCATGAACAGGCTAACAAATGAACGAACTATTGCAATTTGTTATCGAAATTCGTGCTGTGTAAGATATTACACATTAAATTACATGAATTTTATGGCCATAATAATCGATCCACCGAACAGGCATTCAAGCTGTTGTGACTAAATTTCATACCAGATTCACCAACCTTATATGCGAAGAGTGCGTGCCGAATAAAATGTGGCCGCGATGTGTCAATTCGTTGCCATAGCATACAATAAAAATTTGAATTTACTAATTAATATAAGCATGTGAGAAATGTAGAAACTATTGTATCTGTGATTCTACAATTTTATTGTTTTTTTAATATCAGATTTTACAATGTTTGTATTATATTTAATCTATTGTCCTTTTTTGTTGAAATGTCGGAAAAGGCTATAAAAAAACTAAATTAATTTTTGAAAAAACCTTAAAGCTCAACAAAAAATTTCTTAGTTAAATCAAAACATAAAAAAGCCAAATTTAGCTTTAAAAAAAGCTAATATGGTCACACTGGCTATAGCAAATATATATATATGTACTCGTAAGTTCTTTATTTTTTTGTAAATGAAATAGTTTGTTTTTTTGTGCAAAAGAATAAATGAAAAAATATCAACCAAAAGGTTTAAAAAATTATTACAATAATAAATATAATGTTTATTATGGTGAAAGATTTTTGATTTCTACGTAAAAAGTTCACCCCACAGTAAAGGCCTGGTTACTCTTACATACGTAAACGTATGCATTGCCGATCAACTGTTCCGTTTTCCTCACCTAGTTGATGTGTAAATAGATACTCTTTCATTAGACCGTGTCATAAGAACTTCAGGCGAGAATACCATATCCACA